>JARBWK010000005.1:87251201-87414995 GCA_030556195.1 Anolis apletophallus | reverse complement strand
TGGCAGAGGAAGTTGATAGACTCCTTCCTCTCCCAAGAGAAGCACTCCTGGGATTCCATTTCATCGATCCGTTAACAAAGGAGATGGTTTTCTTCCTCTGCTGAGAGAATCACGTTACTTTGTTAACAAAATTCCAAACAGTCACAGTCATACTCAGCCAAGGTTAAAAAGAACACAATCCTTAAACATGAAACATTGCTATTGTACTTCTGATGCAGGCAGAATCTGGGTCTTAAAGGTTCATAGGATGCTGGAAGTCTGGACTCTCTGAACCCAGAATCAGATAAGTTCCCTGAGGCAGTCTCAGCCTCTTTGAATCCTTTTCTCTTTCTCTCTGTGCCATGCGGATTTCGAGATTTTATAACCTCTCACTTGGAAGCAACTCAAAAGTTTCCACACTTCTCCCCAAGCTGGTCATTCCCTTTGGGCAACTGTCCTCATGGCCTATGTTGCTCCTCTCTGATGCTGACTTCAATAAATATAACTTTATTATTTTACTGATGTATGTATTTTATAAGCATTTTCTCCACTGGTAAAGGTGTGAGTGTGGTTGTGCATATTTTCAATTGTATATATAGTAAAATGTTTGCATTTTTTTTAAAAAAAATCTGTGGTTTTGTTGTTCTGAAATATACAGCCAAGCTTGCAAATTTGGAAATTCCCTAGGCACATTTTGGCTTGTAGTGAATCTTAGGTAAAGGTAAAGGTTTTCCCCTGACATTAAATCCAGTCATGTCTGACTCTGGATGTTGGTACTCATCTCCATTTCTAAGTTGAAGAGTCAGAGTTGTCCATAGCCACCTCCAAAGTCATGTAGCCGGCATGAATCTTAGGAGGTACAAAATGGATATTCTTCTTCTCCATCATACAGTTTTCTGCTTCTTTCCTCTTTTCCTATAGAAATGTATAAATGATACTTCCTCAGCATTGAATGTAAAGGAAAGTAACACATTTGCACAGATGGAATCCTCTAACTTGATGATACTCAGAAGAGATTGCATTGTTTGTAACTTTTTGAGAATGATCCAAGGCTTCTGTAAACTGCAAACTTATACAAGTCTACTCAAAAGGCCACACTGAATTCAGTGGGTCTCACTGTTGTCAAGCGAGTATGAATACACTTGCAATCTAATGTTAAAGGTAAAGGTTTTCCCCTTACATTTCTAAGCCAAAGAGCCGGTGTTGTCTGTAGACACCTCTAAGGTCAAGTGGCCGGCATGACTGCATTGAGTGCTATTACTTTCCCACTGGAGAGGTACCTCTTGATCTCCTCAACTTTGCATGTTTTCAAACTAGGTTGGCAGAAGCTGGTGCTAACAGTGGGAACTCACATCGCTCCCCAGATTCAAGCCTGCGACCTTTCTGTAAGCAAGTTCAGCAGCTCAGAGGTTTAACGCACTGCACCACCGGAGGCTCCTAATGCTACGAATTACAATATCAACTTATTCATAATATCAACTGGATGAGTGTGGTGAAAGTAATATACAATGATGTGGTGTGTGCTTTCCTCGCTTCACACTTCGGGAAGAGAGCCAAATTTTCTTAAGTGTGAAACAGTGAAGAGCTTCAATATTTATATCATGTAAATGATATGATGAAACTTGTTCCACAGCCCTGTATTTAGGGAGCTGGCATTTTTAAGAAGTCCTTAATTTCATTGTAATGCATCTAAAACCTAGTCTTATAAATACTAACACGGAAGTTCAGGAAATCCATCCGTTCCATAATATTTTTCTGTTCCCTTCTGGATTGGATAGGGCTGATCTCAGCAGTGTCAGTAATTATTATTCTGATGACTTGCCCCTGAAAGGCACTCGCTTGTACCTGTGGGGACAGCAAATCCATTTGCCTGGCGCCAGGGAGTCGGAGGCACAGGCTGGCGCCACGGAAGAGAAGGGAAAAATGATTAATATGTCTTATAGATTCACTGCCTCTTCACTTGTCCTAGACCTGCCAGTAATTCCACTCCCCTGTGGTTCCACCTTGATCACAGATAATGGAGGCAGATTGAAAGTTTGAAGACAGAAGCCTCTCTCTTTTCCTGAACTGACATTACTCACCCAGGCTAAATGAGCTGTACAGCCACCTGCACCTGCCTATGGGAAGGCATCTTAGCACGCTTCACAGTAATGCTACAATAAAGCAGCAACTGCACTCTAATTAAACAGTGTGGGTTTCTCTCCCTCTTTAAAACTACACAGTAGGCTGCTATTAGCAAAGCTATGATATTGCAGCAGAGGAAAGTAACGGAGCTCCCTCCCTCCCTCTCCCTCTCTCCCTCTCTCTCTCTCTCTCTCTCTCTCTCTCTCTGTTTACCATTCTAATTTATAAAATATGCTTTCCTCTTCCTCCAGCACTGATCTTTCTCAAGGTTATTTTCAAACCATCCATGCAGGTCTTACATATTTATAGAGACATGTGCTGAATAGGAATAAAACAATAGCTATCGGAAGAGTATACTTTTAGGTATGGCCTTATAAGGATATGACTTCTTTTTCTTTTCAATTTGACTGAAGTAGATTTTAGTCAGTTCATTAAATGAAATAAATTATATTTGTTAAATTATTCTCAATAGCAATTCTGAAATATAAATCAAGTGCATCTTTTATTCAGAATTCCCTAATCCAAATTATTTTACAGTGATATAGTGACACCTCTGATTTCTTGGAGACTTGGGATTTTATTGCACAAAGCCACTTACTCCATGGCAGTCACACAACCACTAATAGTGGCAACATATTGGAATGAGCACCCTCATTATTTGATGTCTCTGCATTCATGCAACTACACCAATTTGTTGGTTTGTGGTCCTGTGGTTCTATTTCCATGCGACCTCATAACTCTACCCTCTCACATTTTCACTGCTCTGTAATTTCCAAAAAGTAATTTTAAAGCAATTTAGCAATACCAGTTAACATTGTTTTTCAAAATTTAAATAACACTCTGGATCACAAAATTACTGCTTATGGATTAGAGAAAGATGCATGATCCTGATCAATTCAATGTTGGCATGACAGCACAAAAGCAGAAAAGCCCATTCCACCAGGTAAGTGATGGGAAGTTGTGCAATAGCAGGAAATGGGTTTCTGATGAGGAGGAGGCAGGCAAGTAATGGGATGCTGTCATGAGATGAGGACTATCACCAACAGTCCTGCTTTAATCCTGGTTTGCCTCCTTTGTGTGATGAAATCCTTGGAAATTAAGTACATCTTTTGATTGGTAGTTAGGTTCTCACCTCCCCATAAATTGAAGCTGAGAGAGAAAATATATATCTGGTTGTAAGTTTTTCAGGCTGTATGGCCATGTGTGAATATTTCAACTGGTCGCCTTGATTAGCATTTAATGGAATTCAGTTTTAGTTTCAAGTTTCGGTTTCAAGATTCCACAGGCTTCTTACTGCCTGGGGGAATCCTTTGTTGAGAGGTGATTAGCTGTCCCTGATGGTTGCTTGTCTGGAGTTCCCCATTAAAATGAACAAAATCTGGCTACCAGTATTTTTAAAAATCCCTAAAATCATAATAGTACATAAAGAACAACACTCAAAAACAGGAGAACTCAAGACAATAAACAATCAGGCCATTAAATGCTAATCAAGGTGGCCAATTGAAACATTCACACTTTTCTCCAACAGACTAGAGTTCTTTCTCCCACCCTGGACCTTCCACAGATCTATAAACCCCATTTTCCTAGCTTCCAACAGACCTCACGACCTCTGAGGATGCCTGCCATAGATGCAGGTGAAACATCAAGAGAGAATGCTGCTGGAACATGGCCATACAACCCGAAAACCTTACAACAACCCAGTGATTCCAACCATGAAAGCCTTCGACAATACAAAATATATTGGATATTAAAACCACTTCAGCCACATATAAACTATTGCCCTCATCCTGAATATACAACCTCTCTCTCTCAGAAAGCAGAATAGCTGAAACAGTAAAAAACACAACTTTCACATTCTTTTCGTCCATGTGTTTAGAGAAGGGGAACATATGGCCCGTTTCCCCCTACGCATTAGGATATGAATATTAACACTGAAAATATAAGCTGTTTCAAGTCATAGCCTTTTATAATAAAAACACTTTTTTCATTTAGATTCCTTTCTAGTACTCTGTGTGTGTGTATGAGTGAAATTTGGCTGTAACATTCTAGAGTGGTGACATTTATGGGAAGAGAATCTATTAAAGTTTTTATAATGAATAGCATGCAGCAGTGAAACATATACATTTCTCCCATTTTGCCTTCCTCTGGGAGACCACAGCAACATTTTGGCAAGTTGGAGTAAACAGCTTTTTCTTGGCGTGCAGTAAATTAAACTGGGTAATTAAAATCAATAGCAAAATACTAGCTAGGCAGAAAGGTCATATAGTACAACAGAGAACTGTTGGATGGCATATTGCTGAAAAATCAAAATAAAATAGGCAACTTTTCATCCCCCCCCTCTTTCATGCCTTAAATCACTCTTATACCTCACCAGAGAAAGGAGGTCATCATAGAATTTTCTTTTTAAGCCATACACATAGACACATAGATACACATCACTATAAAAGAGTACTAGAAAGGAATTACTTTCTCTAAGGAAGTGCTTTCCATTGTTTTATTAAATCTCCAAATTTAAAACATATTTCTGGCAGAAAATAGTGCTTTGTATTTTAACTACAGTATGATTATTGTACGCACAGGATTAATATCCATAGTTTCACTTCTCTGCATTCACTAAATATGTCTTCTAGGAATTTTGAGGTCCCCCATGTGATTCTGTGGTTTTATGGTATGCTTCCAGACAATTCTGTGGTATGGTATAGACCCAGGACCTCCTTACATGTGCTGCTTGAATTGCCTAGGATCACTGCAGATCGCGACAGTGGCAGTGATGCCTGCTTGGGAGGGGGCATAGAGACCTGTTGTCCCACATCATGCACCTTCCCGGCTTCCCCTCTACCTCATCACATGCGAGGAAGTATCAGGCAACTGCCTTGAACAGTAGATTTTAATGGAAAGACAGAATGCCTCCCTTTTTTCGCTATTGGCTATTTTTTAGTGGTGGTGGTGTTTTTTTTGGTTGGTTTTTTTTTTGCAGTTTCACCAAGGAGCCACCCCAGAAGTACTTCTGGGTACTGCTGAAAAATACCTGTGTGAAGAGGTCCCCTTCACAAGATTCATGTGAAGGATCTACGAATGCCTCTCTAGAAATGTATAACTTTGATGACTGATGGCTGAAGTCATTTCAGTAATGTTTGCTATTAGTCATGGTTTTCTGTTTCCACTGTAGGTTCAGGAATAAACCCTAGCTATTTAAAAAAGTGAAACTGTTTCTGAAATGACTGATTCAGAAGAGGTACTGGAGAGGGTATATGCCCTTTTTGTTAGATTATCATGGAGTCCTACAGATCAGATACACACATTAAAATACCCATCAGGGTTCTCCTGCCTTCTCCAGAATTTCACACACATTTGTTCGGATGATGGTCGCCACCTGAGGAAGCATGTACATTTGGAACTGCACAGGAGAAAATCATTCCAGTGGGATGGGAAGAAAATTTGTTGGATTTGATAGTCTTGATTTAAGTAGAAGCTTTGCAGTTTACATTGAACATTCTTATATTAGTAAGGATTATAATACATTTCTGCTAAATACAGCATGTACATCGATTTTAAAATTTAAATGGCTAAAATCCACATTTATTTTTTTAAAAAAGAGGTAGAAGCAGTTAATAATACATGCATTATGAAAATTATGTAAATGAATGCACACATTATGGGGAGCATAAAATTTCTCAAACTAACATGGAACAATGAGAAGAATATGCAAGTGGGATATTTAAAAAGTCAATAAAGTTGAGACCACATCTATGCTGTCATACAATGCTATTTCAAATGGCAGGATAATGTCAGTATACACTGTCTTTTTAAACCATTTTATCGAAATATATCATTAAGTTTTAATCTTAACTCTGAGATTTTTGGGTTGTATTGTATTTAAATTGTGTTTTTATTGTATCTCGTTTTACTGTGAGCCGCCCCGAGCCTCCTGGGAGTGGCGGCCTAGAAGTCAGAGAAATAAATAAATAAATGAATAAATAATAATTTTGTTATTTCCATATAATGTAGTTCAATGTGTAAAATAAAATGTAATAGATTAACATTTTGTACATGAAACCCCAAACCCCGATTTTGTTGTTGTTGCAGAAATCAGTCTTTTCCTTCTCAAATCCTATGTGTACGTCCTTTTGATATTGATGGAATATTTGTGTAAATTCAAACCAGTTCAGTTTGTAGCCTTGTTGTATACAGCTACAGTTGTGTTTTGTTGTAAAAATTCTAAAATATACTTTTTTACATATCTTTAAGATTTCCTCTTTCCTGATTAAATTTAAATTTCACTCAACCATAGTAACCACGGAATGATTGGCAAGTTCTACACTCTCAGTCTCAAAGGAAGGGAAAGGCAACCCTCCTTTGGACATATTTTACCAAGAAAACGCCATGATTATCACATTATTGTTGCCATAAGTCAGAAGTAACTCCCTTTCTGGCCTTCAGGAAAAAGCTGTGGGACCAATTTTTTGGTCAGTAACAGTGCAATGAGAGTATACAGAATGCTACAATTACAATTTGAATGATCTCGAATTATGGCATTGGAGTGTGTGATTTTAAATAAGTAGTTTAATGCTTGATCTGTTTTAGCAATGATTACTAACAGGAGCCCCGTACAGTGAGAGATTCACTCCCATGTTGCGGCAGCTCCACTGGCTGCCGGCCTGCTTCCAGGCTAAATGCAAAGTGCTGGTCATTACCTTTAAAGCCCTAAACTGCTTGGGTCCAGGCTACTTGATTGAACTCATTTCCTCTGACATGCCAGTTTGGACACTGTAGTAAGTGGAGGAGGCCCTGCTCTTGGCTCCACCCCTATCTCAAGTATGGCTGGTGGGAACGAGAGAGAGGGCCTTCCCTGTGGCCACCCCCACCTTTCGAACTTTCTCCCTAAAGAAATAAAGTTGCCCCCTCCTCCTCCTCCTTCAAAAAGCAATTGAAGATCTGCATATGGCGAGGAGGAGGATTAGCTAATGATAGATTACTACCAGGTCCTTTTTGAGGACTATTTCGTATTTGGACTCTTATGCCAGCTCAGTGACCATTGTTTGACTACACAACCAACCCACACTGTTTTGTGAACTCTCGTTGGCTGCTGTCAATTAATGTGGATGTTTGTTTAGATTTTATGTTATTATATAATTGTGTTCAACTACGTGTAGTTTAATTTATTGATGTTAGGCTTTAATTTGATGTTAGGTTTTAATGTTATTTAAATATGTGGGGTTTCTCTGGGATTTTATGTCAGTATTTGCTTGTTTTACAAAGACATTGAATATTTGTTGTTGTTGTGTTGGAATCCTCCCTGAGTCCCCTCAGGCAGAAAGGGTGGAATACAAATAAAGTTGTATTATTATATTATTATATTATAATGTCTATATTTTATTTTATTTTATGTATGTTTATGTTGGCATTGAATTGCTGCCTATATACAGTATGTAAGCTGCTCTGAGTCCGAGAAGGGCGGGGTATAAATATGGTAAATAAATACATAATAAATAACTCAAAGTCACACAACAACAACAACAACAACAATTCTCTGCTCTATTGCCAGGAGATCCACCAGCCACCATATGTGAAATTGATACACACATTCCTCTTCTGCCACTTTTCTGACTAATCACAGCTGCAGAGGTGGTACTGTTCCAAAGCCATAAGAGTAATGAGGAATGTTGGTTTCATGGATTGTTTTAAGTTCAACTTTCTATTTAAGTGGGGTCACCCAACATGGGAAGCATTATGAAAATGTGTAGTCATCATTTAAATTCTGTCTTAGTAGTTAAGTGACAAATGTTTCAAGTAAATCCTGTCACAATATAAGATTGAAGGGGAAGTTTTATATACACAGTGTAGTTTACAACAGCAACAAATATGGAACCTTGTATGTTGTTGGAATCTTTCACACTGAAATGTTGCAGCCCACGGTTTAGATGTTTGTTGTGTTTAACTTGATAGTTGCATGAATTATACATCAGGTACTTTCTCAGACATTTTATGTTAAGAGTATTGACAAATGGCCTTTCATTCTTGCTGAAATTCATAGCAGTTTTGTAACATTTTAAAGATAATTTGCTTCTAAGTCTTTATTCCTTATGTTGCTTTTCTATGACTGCATCTGCCTTTGTGTTTGATTAAACATGAACAATCTAGGATTTTTCCCATAATCCCACAAATGATATGGAAATAATCATTGTATTATTCGTGCAATCACTATATGGAAATCATTCAGAAGACTGCATATGGTCTTAAATATTCATTTAAAGTAAGAATGTGAACATTTATAAAACACAAAGCTGGGATTTTAGATCTGTGCCAATATTTTAGATCACTGCTTCTTTAACTGTAGGTCGCAACTCCAAATGGGGTCCCTTTAGTGTAATGTTGGGGTCAAAAAAATTGGCAACAAGGTTTTTGAATGCCACACATTTATATGAACCTGTTAACAACGTGCAGCCTGTTTAGCAAGCCTTGGAAATGCTGATTTGCTATCAGTCAGTGTTTGATTTTTATACATTTTTATATATCTATATACATGGAGTCATATAAAATTATTGGACTGAAAGGAGTGGGAAAAATCAAGAAACTATGTTCTGGATCTGCTATTTAGCAATATAGCTACTTTAGTTACATAATGAAGTAGCATCTCTTGGCCTAATACCTTCATTCTGATTTATTGGACAGCAGTTGCTGTGAGTAATAGGAATCTGTTATTCCATTGAGCAGGGTGCAGCATATTTATTTCTTCTTCGTGTGGTCTGTGAAATGCACACAAATGGGTTTACTCCCGCGCATGCATCAGAATCTCAGACATTCCATTGAGCAGGGTGCAGCATATTTATTTATTTACAGTATCTTTCTCACCTTTCTCACCCCTGGGGGGACTCAAAATACTGCCTTTCACCCCTGCCTTTCAGCAGTCTCCAGTGTGACTACCATAAGCAAGATCCCTGTCACAATTCCTCCTTGCACTGTTGACCACCAGAGAAAAAGGTGGGAATATTAGCCCCTTTCCCCCCAGTCCAGGCATGTAGCCGGGGGGGGGGGGGTAAGGGGGCTTCAGCCCCCCCCCCCAAAATTCTCAGGGTGGTCCGCGAAAAGGCCTTACTGGTACATTATTTAAACTGTTATGTTTATTCATATCATGATCTGATCACCATGCTCATTATATCCCACATTCATGGGGTTATTGGGATAACAATACAAAAGGTTTGCTAGGGTAGACCCTCTTCCACCCAGTCTCAGCCCCCCCCGAACCAAACTCAGCCCCCCCGACCAAAAATCCTGGCTACGGCCCTGCCCCAGTCCATAGTAGAACAGACCCCCATCACTCAAAGTGGCCACTGTCTGGTAAGTCAGGCAGGAATAAAAAAAACTTTTACAATCCCTGCATACTCCCTATATGGTGGAACCTAGACTTAAGAACATCCCAACTTAAGAGCATTTTGATTTGCTCCACCCATTTTTGCTTTGACATACGAGCAGTGTTTTGAGTTAAGTACTAATACCTAAAAACATGCAAATTAAGCCTGGATTCAATTCAGATAAAATCAGTGAGTTCACCATAGAGTAGTATCTTAGGGAGGTGGTGGTCCTCCATCCTAGAGATGTGCCCTGCCCAGCGCAGCTGTGTTTTCAATAGCATGGCCTCAATGCTGGTGATCCCTGCTTGCTAAAGGACAGCAACATTACTCACATAGTCGGTCCAGTGGATATTTAGGATTGTGCGATGACAGCGCTGATGAAAGCGTTCGAGGAGTCGTAGGTGTTGGTGATAGGTGACCCAGGTTTCAGACCCATATAGGAGAATAGACAGTATGATAGCTCTGTACACACTGATTTTGGTGCTTTGCCTCAGGCGCTTGTTGCTCCAGACTCTTTTGTGAAGCCTTCCGAATGCACTATATGCCTTTGCTAATCTGTGACCTATCTCTTTATCAATCTTGGTGTCTGAAGGGATGATGCTTCCCAGGTAGGTGAACTCCTGAACGGACTTAAGCATAGATTTGCTGATGTGGGGATGATGGTGTTCTTCCTGTGGTGTGGGCTGGTAGAGAACTTCCGTTTTCTTCAGGCTGACTTCCAGCCCAAACAGCTCTGCAGCTGTTGCAAAGCAGGATGTTAGGCACTGCAGGGCTGCTTCTGTGTGTGCGACAAGGGCAGCAGCATCAGCAAAAGGCAGCTCACAGACTAGATAGTTTAGAATCTTAGTGTGAGCCCTCAGACGGCTTAAGTTGAACAAGCTACTATCAGTATGATAGCATATATATATGCCTTCTTCGAGATCTGCCGTAGCCCTTTGGAGCATCAAGATTGTAAATAGGGTTGGTGCAAGAACACAACCTTGTTTCACTCCATTAGTTATTAGAAAGGGTTCTGAGAGAGCATCACCATATCTGACTTGACCACGCTGGCCCTCATGTAACAGGATAATCATGTTGAGGAATTTGGGGGGACATCCTAGTTGTTCCAGGATCTGCCACAGACCTTTTCTGCTCACAGTGTCAAAGGTTTTGGTGAGGTCAACAAATGTTACATATAGTCCTTTGTTCTGCTCTCTACATTTCTCTTGCAGTTGTCTAAGGGCAAAACCCATATCTGTGGTGCTCCTATTAGCTCTGAAGCCGCTTTGGCTTTCAGGGAGAAGTTCTTCTGCAATAGCAGGAACTAATCTGTTTAGGAGTATCCTTGCAAGGATTTTTCCAGCAATGGAGAGCAGTGTTATACCTCGATAGTTTGAGCAATCGGATTTTGTTCCTTTTTTTCTTATACAGGGTGATGATAACTGCATCTTTTCCCCAGCAACACAAGGAGCTCGTGGAATTTCGCATGAAGTACATGACCTCCCTGTTTCCAAGCTTCAGGTGGGATTCCATCGATCCCGGCTGCCTTGCCATTTTTCATCTGCTGTATAGCCTCAAGGGTCTCTTCCAGAGTGGGAAGTTCATTGTTCATTTGTTGTTCTATCATGTGTTTTATAGCTGAACCTTGGACTACTCGGTTGGCATTGAAGAGACTCTGGAAATGTTCAGCCCATCGGTTCAGGATGGAAACTTTATCAGTAATTAGTGTTTGACCATCTGTATTGTATAAGGGGCTTTGGACTTGATAAGTAGGTCCAAACACTACTTTGATAGCTTTCTAGTGAGGTAGTTAATAGGCCTGTTTAGGTTCGGTTCATAAAAACCTAAAATTCGGAAAAAAAGCCCTACCGAATTTGGACTTTTGAACCAATTTTGAATCATGTAGAAAAAGTGAGAGGAGAAAATCCGAATTTCAACCACTTACCCATTGTTTGGAATTATTTTTGGCTGTCTCTCATGGTTATTTTGATTTTCAGAACCATTAAGCAACTTTGGTAAAGCCTAAACAAACAGTTTTAAAATCTCACGGTTTCCCTTCCCTGGCGAGTGGCGATGCAAAGAGGGATAAGGTGGGCGTGGCTAAGCACAGCTATTCTTGAAGTGGTAGAGATTGCAAAATGTCCTGCTGTTAAACTAAATATAAATGTAAAATAAACCGAATCCACAAAGGTCTCTAAAGAGAAGGCAGCAAAGCCTTTCCCTGCAATAAAGATAGCCCATGTCTGTCCACCACAAAAGGGGAGCCTCCGTGACTCTCCACACCTTCCTTTTCAGCAAAACGTGTGTCTTGGCTCCCATGCCCTGCCTCTTGCTGTTTGTCATTATTTGCCACATTTTTTTTCTTTTTGGCATATCCCCCTGGCAGGATTCGAACTCACAGTGCTTCTGCTTACGAGGCCGGCATGTTCTCCCTGAGCCACGGTAGCCCTGTAGTAAAACCAAGTCAGAACTTATACTTCAGTGGGGAAGCCAGTTCTTATTTTTCCTGAAGTGGGGTCAGTCTAGCCCTGATTCTCCCAAAACTTGAAGACATTCCTTCTTCCATCCATTCATTTAGAGTCCCGTAGGATTGCTGCACCGGGGAGTCTGGCTTGCTAAGGTACTTTGGGAAACTACATCTTTCATGTATATAAAATTGCCTCAAAAGCTTCATATGTCTTCTGTTGTTTCATTGTCTTGTGCTCCTGAGACCCCATTCCCTTCTCTTTGGTGAGAAACCGTGTTCTTGCTCCCAAAGAAAGGGGTCAGTCTAGATGTCCCTTGATGGGTCTGCTCTGTATATGATTTCTGTTCTCGCCCAAATTAACACAGTTTGTTCCACACAAAGTTTCTGGAGTAGAACAACTACTTTCAAAGTAAAGACCACACAAAGAAACAGGAAAAACACTTTCAAAATTCAAGCCAGGAACACATTTCCTTTATTATTTAAAAAAATACTTTTAGAAAAACCATTGAAATTTTTTCCTTGGCAGGGGATTGAACTCACAGACTTCTGTTTATTAGGCCAGCGGATTCTCCCTGAGCCACACTAGCCCTGTAGTAAAACCAAGTCAGAACTTGTACTTCAGTGGGAAGCCAGTCTATAAAAACTTTTTATAAAAACTTTAAAAAATTGCCAAAAATCCATGGATACATCAAAAGTTATGAAATTTGGTGAGCTAGCAGTGATCCATGTGTTCTACCACTGTAGCAAATTTCATCACATGGTCTAAAAATGAGGGAGGGACAATCCCCTGAAGTTTTCCCATTGACAGTGCTGTTTCTTTCCTACTGCGCATGCGTGTCTGCCATTAACGAAGCAATTCCGAAATTTCGAACTTTTTCCAGAAAATTTTGGAAATCATTTCAAAATCGAATCGCCAGTGTCCCCTACATCCGAAACGAGTTTTGAACCATTTTTAAAAAATCAAACAGGCCTAGTAGTTAAGTATCCACTATCCTCCCTTGTTCTCCACTATTTCAAATAAACATGTTACATTGTACACAATGTTTTAGTAGAATCAGAGATCTCTTCAGACAAGTCTAATGGTCTTCAAGGTAGTATAACCAATAGTGAGGAATGCTGAGAGCTGCAGTTCAGCACCACCTGGATTCACTCTGCTGTAAGCAGGGGAATGAGCCTCCAAATTGGCTTGTACAGGTTCCGTGCCGACAAAACTAAACCTGAATCATACCACCTTGATTGGAAACTTGCTTGCTATTATAAAACATGCTCTGATTTGGCAGCACACATTCAATAATTAGGCAAGTACAAAGTTAAAGAAGACAGCATTTCGCTAAAAATGACAAAACCTGGAAAATTCTATGGTATTTTCAAGAGTTGAGGGTAAGATGATGATGTTGCTAAAAGAACTGGGAAAATTAACAACAAGATGAAAAATCACAAAGCAGCAACTCTGTTCAGTGATTCCCAAGGCAATACAGTTTTAATCATGAATTTTAAACTTGTGTGCTATGTTTTAATCATGAATTTTAAACTTGTGTTCGCTATGTTTTAATTTTTGTTTTGTGTATTTTAATATATGTATTTGTAGAAATACATTTTAAAATGTGCATTTTATATAATGTAGTATTTATTATGATTGTGTGTTTCATCTAGGGTGTAGCCCCCGCGAGCCATGAAGAGAGGCAAATGAGAAATAATAATAATAATAATTAATATTATTGTTACGGCTCAGAATTTCTTCAAACTGGCAGTTCCTTCTTGCGAAGCTCTGATGCCAGCCATGGTTTGAGAAACCCTGAGAGGGGGAGAAGGAAGGGAAAGACTTGACCAGGCAAATCACCTGGCCTATAGCAATTGCTCTGAAAAGGCAAGGTTCAACAGCAAACAACTTTAAAAGCCATTTCAAGACAGTTTTCTCACCTTGACATTCCTCCCCTCAGGCTTCCTGAGGCTTGGAATAGAAGGCCCAGAAATCTTGAACCCTATTACTAAGGGAAGAAAAGCAGGAGGCAGGATAGATTTTGAGGGTGAATTTATTATGTAGGTAGTTCTTTTAACCCTTGTGTTCCTTCTCTGAACTGTCAGTAGCTAATGTCACAATGGCCATATTTTATTTCAGTATCAATATCTGTCAAAGCCAGTTGCTTGGGAATCTTTTTTTTTTAAGATACAAAAGAAATCTGAATAAAGATATAGCCTCTGTGACTGGATCTACATTGCCATTTAATCCAGTTCAATGCAGAGGCATTCTAAAACTGGATTATATGGCAGTATAGATCCCGTCTATTATGTCTGATCTAGGCCTTACTTCATGCCTTTTTCACCTTCAACCCTTTAAATCAATTTTCAGTTCAATAGTTCCTTCTGTGGAAGGTTTGGACTGCTTTGTCTTTGGAGTATTTCACCATCCAAATAAGGCTGAGGAAAAGAGACCAGTTCCATTCTCTTTAGTACACAGCCAGTTGACTACTGGGTCATCTTTAATAACCTCTTAGCTTCAATTACCCAATTAGACATTTCCACTCATTCTCCATTTCTGTTTTCCATCTGTTTACCTATTCCCATTCCCCCACTTTCTACAAAAAACATTTTACAATCCATATGAACTTCATTTAGTATACTCTCAGATGACATCTTTGGCACACAAGACTAACTTTGAAACCTCCCAAGGACGCAAAAACCACAGCAGTAATTTGGTGATGTCTGAATTTCAGATGCTGATTTCACACACATCTGCACCAAATATTATTAACGTGGTAGGGATTGTCATCACACTACAGTCTACTGGGAGGTGGCCGATAGCCATGCAATTGATGATTTTCACAGTATTCAACCTTATTTCTCTCACAGTTAGCAGCAACTTCCCATCACACATTGGGGGGAGCAATGTGATCTAGCTTCTAGAGTTTATCAACAGGAGTAGGTTTAAGACAACCCATAATAATAATAATAATAATAGGTGGTATGAGTTGCAGTGATCCTTTTATGGACATATGGCTGGCAGGTCTAGTTAGGAAAGGCTACTTTGGTGGTCTGCTGCTATTTGTGCCTACAATTTTAAGTAAGATCAATTCAGGAAAGACTTAGCAGAAAAAGTGAGGACCAGTCACAGGGGCTCTCTAACTGCCAGGGGGATCTATTAATAAGTCTCTCAGAAGCACACTGACTAGTATCCAACCCTACGGCAACTGGCTTGCAACCATAACTAATAAATTGGCAGCAATGAAGAACTTGATTGGCATGCAGTCTTTTCTATATGAAGTTGGTTTGACTTAGTCATGCTTCTCCTATCAGTGATTGCATTTCACTGGGTTATCACTATCTGATTTATACAAAAGTTCATGAAAGTTGTAAAGCACTGTGTTCTGGTTCCTTTATAATAAAACACTCCCACTACAACTTATCCTCATGGATGGCAGCTGAATAATGCATGCAGTTGATTTAGGTTAACACAACTTTGAACTGCATTGACAAAAGTTGCAGGTTACTGCAAATTCTCCCCAAGAATTCTGATCAAATTGTGACTTTAGTCCTCTGCACTTGTGCCTGTTTCCACAGTCAAATGACATAGCAGCAATCCTTTCCCTAATGGCAGGAGGCCACTAATTTAAAGAGGAATGGAATCCTTATTTTTGGTCTTTCTTTTGCTTCCTTGCACTGAAAATGAAACTGACTTTGGGAGGCTTTTGACATTTACAAAATGCAAGCGAAAAATAATTGGGTAAGTTTTGATTCTTAAGTTTTTGGCGCAGGCCACGCCCATGTGCCAGATATCACCTCGTAAGTACGAAGTTAACAAATTTGAAAAAATTGCACAGCCCTACTGTCTAGGTTTACACATAAATATTTTGCTTGGAGAACAGAACCAGTTCAAGAATACAATGTTTAGTTCCCATCTTGTTCTTGCTTATGCCACATTATCACTGATATTGTTTATGTTGGCTGGTTGACTTCACAGACAACTGCAGTGTGTCTTCATTTAAGCCAATGGGTTGGTTTCACCCACCTCCTTGGTTCTGTATTAAACAGAATAATCCATGGAATATAGCATGATCTCCATGTTCATTTGGTTGGCAAAGGACCAACTGCCTTTTATTGCACACAGCATTAGCACCTAATGTAAATGGTCAGTGCCATTATTTCAGTTGTCAATACATTTTGTTTCTCAAAGGCAGGTTGTATGCTAAAACATGCAGATGACCCAGATAGCTCCAGAAAGGACTTCTGACTAGGGGGTTAAACATACTATGGAGACAGATGGACCAATATAATATAAGCAACTACTGTCCTCATATTCCTTATTACCATTAAAATATTAACAATTGAAATGAGTTTAATTGAGTAGTTTAGATTGCTGATGTCTTAATTTATAACTAGACTTCTGAGGGTTATGGTATTTCTTCCATCTTTCTGAGTTGATAGCAGCAGCCAGATGTTTTTAGAGGTAGAAAAGCTATAGGGATTGCTGTACAGTCAGGCTGTTAAAGATGAGAACGATATTCAGAGCGTTTTGAATTAATTACTATCAGAACATAAGCAGTTTCATTATATCTCAGCACCTGAAAGCTGTTCCTAAATATAACATTTTCCTGTAAAAAGCCAATCAACTCAGTTTGAATCAATATATCCCAATGAATCAATATATCTCAAATTCATCATTACATTTTAGTGCTATACTTACAGTAAGTCACTCCCATAGTTTTGTTTCCAGAGGAAATAAGAACAATGTGACTTAAATGTTGAACTGGTCCAGAATGAAATACAGGAAAATGATTAAGGTTTGTACATTAATTTAAGTGAGCAATATGCTATATCAAGGAAGCTTAACTTTTAATGAATTTCACACAAAAATGTTTCATTTCAGAAGTGGATATAAAAGTTAGTTCCTTATGGTCCGGCCAAAAGAGCTTTTAGAAACTCTTTCCCTATTCATTTAGTTCAATAATATAAGTTCTTATATTAGGTTGTGAAGCAGGATAAATTAGTTTAATAGTTATTTGGAGACACTGCTGCAGGTATAATTCTGGGTGGAGCTATGGTACAAGAAGAAAATCAATATTCTTCCATTGGTATTAATATATGATGACTGATCTTGATGTTTAAAAATAAAAGGGTTAATATATTTTGTGTGTGTTGAATGTTCTGGAACTGGAGAAAAAGCTAGGGTGTGATGGAAGTTTCAGGACTAGGAACAAAGGCAAGTTCTCCATAGGGGTAAGAGCAAGAGGACTAAAAAACATCTACTTTTTGATCATATGAAAGATTTCACAAATAAAAATGATCCTTACTAAATAACATGTCATGTCTTAGAACCAATGTTGCTGTTTGAAGTTTGAATCAAAATTGGCGGAAGTGCCCCATTGCTGGCCTCCAGAAATCTGTAGCAGAGTGTTCAACTTTTCCACCAGGCAAAAACTACCTGCCCATGTAAGCAGCAGCTAGCAGAAAGCATTTCTGTGGTTAGGGTGGGGTAATGGTTCTGATAGCTTTCAAGCTATTGCTCCCAAATCCCCAGGAACCCATTTATCAGGCCTCAGAGCCATACTATCTTGTAGCATGATCCCAGTTGATACAGATCAGAAGCTTTAGGATGGAGCAGTAAATCCATCATTTTATTGAACCTCATGCTGCCTCGCATGTCATTATTGAAAGAGTCCTAGCTCCATAGGGTGTCTTTATTTTTTTAAAGTTAACATGAATAGTGAACTGACAAATGGAACGGCTTCAGATTATGGTTTTGAATGGCGTGATTTTAATAATTGGTTTTATATTGTGTTCTTTTAATGTTTGGTTTTGAATGTAAATATTTATTTTATTATATGTTATTTCTGGTATTGAATTGTTGCCTAGGTTGTAAGGCTGCTCTGAGTCCCCTTCAGGGTAGAGAAGGGTGGGATATAAATGATGTAAATAAATAAATCTATAAAATTTACTTTATTTTCTGATTAGCTTGGATACCGGAAGATGCCCAGGTTAGTGATTCTTGTCAGGGGTTTTTATACAGTCATAAAACTTCCATTCTTGTGGAAGGTCTGCATGTATTAACTCAACTGGCCTTTTAGTTGTGTTGTAACTTTTTCTTGCCATTGGAAATGCTCTTAACTTTGACGTAGAACAGACTGTGCAGTCTAAAAACTTTTGACATTACTTCAAATTTAAGCCTGTTACAGTACTTTTGCTGATCTTAGTAAATAAGGACTATCGTCCTTACCCCATATAACACCTCAGTTTAACAACCTATGCTGAATAGTTTGTAGCATTCAGTCTTTCAAAAGGCAAAATACTCCTTAGAGAGAGAGAAAGAGAGAGAGAGAGAGAGAGATTGCTGCTCAGCTGCTCTTCACCACTTCACCACTCCCATGAATACTAGTCTTTAGAGTCCTTGCACTGGTTCACTGATTACACTAGCTGCACGGATACACTGGTGAGATTAGGCGAGCCCCTACTTTGGAGAGTTTCAAGAAGAATCTTAAGGCCTGGCTCTTCCGCTGTGCTTTCGGAGATTAGCCATAGAATCTCTTGAATTACACCCCCCCTCCCCCCTTTTATACGAAGATCCTCCCTCAACCTTTCCGAAAGGGGTTTCTCCCTCACAAGTAATTGGTCCTACAGCTATCTCTTCCCTCTGCTTTTAGCTGTATTCTTCCCTATTTTAATTTGTACATGTGGCCCGCTCATTGTCCTATGTTAAAAATGGTTTTATTTTATTGTACTTTTATATTGGTTGTTATATTTTGCAGTTTATGTCTTATGTAATCGATTTGATTTTACCTTGGTTGTATTGTTGGGCTTGGCCTCACGTAAGCCACCCTGAGTCCCCATTGGGGAGATGGTGGCGGGGTACAAATAAATATTATTATTATTATTATTATTATTATTACACTGGGTCTATGACTGTTGTCAGGGGTTCTATGCAGTCATAAAACTCCTCTTCTTGTGGAAGTGACTATTCATTCCAGTTAAGGAACCAGATACCCAGAAGCACAGCTGTAGTGGTCTTTTATTCAAACAACAGACACAGAGATTTTTGTTTTTTTCCTAAATAAGCAGGAAGGCTTCACAATTCTCCCTGGATGTGAGTGGGTTGCAACTTGCATCATCCTCTTCCATTGTCCTCTATACCTTTGCAGTATTTAAAGTTGGTCATGAAGGTACAGTATGTGTGCCAGGTTTAGTTCAGATCCACCATTGGTGGGGTTCAGTTTGGATTGCATTCTTTAAAGTTCCCCTGGTAGTTTTCCAGTCCAGTTTTACACCTCTCTAGATTCCTCTTTACTTTTAGAGATGCGTCTGTTAGAACTGCTGTTTTGAGGTTACTTTGTAAATCCTACCTCTGCTTTATTTAATACTATCCAGGCAAACAGGACATAAATAAAATAAAATAACTTACTAAAATATAACATTTTTTTCTGTCAATATCTTACTTAAATTAGTGGAATGGAAATAGTGTATGCATGCAAAGAATCTGGATACTTTATTGGTAAATACCTTGTCCAAAGAATAGACAACACACTTCAGAGTTAGACAGCAAGGCACATTTGTAGGCATCTGCTTCCCAGAAATGTATTTCCATCACAAATATACTTCTTTATTTTAGCTGTTACATACAATGTGACATATAGAAGAAAAAGGTGAGACAATTATGTAGATCTTTGATGAGATACATGCACACACATTCAGATTGACTCAGAAATGCAGTTAAATTTCCCATTCTGAATCTGTTCCTACCAGGCCTGACACATTAGTATTCCACTGGCAACTGCCTATAGGTAGTAATATTGTTTTGCCTGTAACCGGAGGGAACAATCAAACTAAGCCATTCTACAACTATAAACCAGGCAAAGTAATTGGGTTTAATTTTAATTTTTGTAATAGCTGTAAATTAATAGAAGCAGCTGCTGCCACAGTGTGTGGGTGTCCTTTTCTATCAGGCATAGAACAAAAGAAGGTAGAAAGTAAACAATGTCCATTTAGGACACAGAGGTTAATGTATGTACTTTTTTAAAATCAAAACTTCAATTGGCCATATTTAGAGCCCTGCCTCTTTTATTTCTCTGTCTTTTCCCCTTTCTCCTTTTTCATTCCCAGATATAATCGAAATTTGATTAATTTCTGTGTAAAGTTGCCTTGTTTGTGTTGAAACTACTAACTGGATCAGAGAACAGATAATCTCACAAAGTTTTGGAATAGATTAACAACAAGAATTTTGCCCCTCCTCCCCCCGAGAGTTGAGATTTCTACCCTCGAAATTAGGATAGTTCTTCTGTTATGGTAGTGAAACTGCAAGACAAGAAACTCGTGAAACAAGAAATCCTAAACTTAACCATGATTGATTCTGACCAGTGATATCAGTCTAACCCTGGTGAAATGGATTCCATTACCTTTAAGGGCACCCACATTAGGGAATCTCTGGAGCATGTTTAAGGAGGTTCAATAAAGTGAACCAATGAGGAAAGCAACAAAACTGAAGACTCCTGCAGTATCATGAACTTGAAGAGCTCATATCTCAGGAAATTCCATGGAGTCCATTGTCTGAGTAAAACTACAACTTAGTTGTTTTGTTAGAAAATATGGTAAATCAACTGTTTGATTTCAGACAATTAACAAGACAAGAATTAACGAGAGAGAGATACACACAACTCTTTTTAGATAAGAGTTAAATGAAATATGAAAGAAGGATCAAGAACTAGATCGTCCTCCCCCACACTTTTGCCAGTTTAGAAACCAGTTGGGCAACACACCAACTGAGCAAGACAACAATTAAAAAACAATTATATTTTTAGTCTTCGAGATCGAAAACATTCACCTACAACAATATAAC
Organism: Anolis apletophallus; assembly: GCA_030556195.1. NCBI lineage: Eukaryota > Metazoa > Chordata > Lepidosauria > Squamata > Anolidae > Anolis > Anolis apletophallus. Next base: position 87,394,273 of record JARBWK010000005.1, on the reverse strand, counting down.
CTGCTTCATTGGACAACTAATGAGAGTGATTTGATCTCATATCAAAATAAGTTGAACGATAAAGCCAGAACTTGGGAAAGTTTCTTTTGTCATTGTTGTTACATCTTTCATAGAATTCCCCAGTCAGTTTAGTGGGTGACTTCAGTATTTGGGGAATGGTTATCCAATGGGAATGGCAAAAAAGTAACTTTTCAAATCTCTGGCATCTATTATTTCAAAATTCTATTAGCATAGCCTGCTTTATGAAAACAGGTGGTGGTTGTTCTGGAATCAATGTGCTTCTCCATATCAGTTGTTGGCAAATCTAGACATCTGTCTAGCCAATGTGGGAAAATAATAGATAGGTCTTTGGAATGATAATGCTGTTTATTTGAAATGGAAAACTTTTATCTCCATGGTCTTGAAAATATTTATGGTTAAATAACCATCAGTATATTCAGTTGCCTTTAAATAAAAAAATTCAAAGAACAATAAGCAAGAGTGGGCCCCTTCAGCTATCAGGGGCCAAGAAGCAGAGAACGAGGAAAGACATATACTTTTAATTTCATTATAGTTAATGCTGTCGCTCACAGACTTTATTGTATTTTGTCAGGAAGATTTTAGTGTTTCTTTGCATTCTCCTCAACTGCTTCTAATTGGAGAACATGCTATTTTTATAATAAGAAAATTGTTCCTCTTTTTCGTATTAAGCAATGAAAGGCCAAAACTGAGCTTCTGCAGTTGCCTGGTTTCTCAAAACTATTACAGTAGGATGCATTACTATTGTTGCATCTGTAAATTATATTTTCTTCCCCATCATTACTTGATGGTAGCTGACTTCTACAAACATTAGATGAAACCTGTTTACTATACTGCTTAATTGAATAAGCTAGTGTCTGGAGGATGATAGCATGTTTTTGCCAAATAGGATTGGAGAATTGTTGTATTTGATTACAAGACTCGTATGGCGTCTGTCCAGATAGATAAGGCTAGAAAGTCTGTTCCCACAGCCAGCCTTCCTAGGGAATAGATCTTTTGCTTTCACTCCCAAGACTGGTAAGTAATCGCATTGAATTTTGGAGGAAGTGCAATGATATTATACAGACCAAGGCTGTCTCATTTGAATTAACCTTTTCAAGCTATATCCATTGGCTGCTGTGGTTTTTCATATTATTTCCAGAGTATTCACCTACCTACCCTTGTTATATCTGGAGGCATGCTCTGATTTTCTTTACATCTTAGAATGATCTTTTTTCATTAATATGTTTATATGTTATTTATTATAAATATAAAAACCAAATAAACAAAATCAGGACTAATTCGGGTCCTGTCTATCTTTGTGACCGCATCCCCCCTATGCTTCTGCATGAGCATTAATATCTGTCGGGGAGACCCTCCTTGTGATTCCGCCACCACCTCAAGCATGGATGGTGGGGATGAGGGAGATAGCCTTTTTGATGATGGGCCCCTGGCTTTGGAACGCCCTCCCCAGGCACAGGCCCACACACTGTCCTCTTTTCGGAAGGAATTGAAGACTTGGATATTTGGACAAGCCTTTGAGAATGTCTAACCCCAACGGTCCAGAATTAATGATAGCACTGCACTTTTGTCCCATTCCCTAGTTCATGAGCTGCAACTTGCACTATCCCATTCCCCTGTTCCTGGTTATAGTTGGCCATGTTTTATGACAGTTCTCACTATAGGTTATCGGGCGCTATTCTAAGTATAAATAATTGTTTTATATGCTTGCAGTTTTATCTTTTATTGTATTGTATGTTTATTGTTTGCATTGTTCCAGGCACATTGTGTCGTATGTAAGCTGCTCTGAGTCCCTTTAGGGAGATGCAGGCTGGGTACAAAAATAAAGTTGTTGTTGTTGTTGATATTGAATATGGGAGATAACTGTTTTCAAAAAGTGAACAGAATTTTCCAAAAAGTATATAGCTATAGACATTAAAGTTGTTGGATTTGCTCCTTGCAATTTATGACAATATGACTTCTTTCACAGAAGACGGAACTTTCATTTTTCATATGTAAAGCACTACGGTGATTTTTTTGACCTCTTCTGTCATCACTGTGTTTGGATACTATGTCACTTTGGCTTAAGTTAGAAGAACATAGGAAAGCTTTCTTGTTATATTTTGCTTGGATTACACATTTGTAAATGAAAGGTGTGAGCTACAAGCCATTTGCAATTTCGGAGTGGCCCCACTGTGCCTCCTCACCCCCTATTCTTCTAAACCAAGAAGGCCATTATTACTTTTCTGGATCTTGAGCCAGGTACATTTTGCTCTGCAATCGCAATACCATGAGGGTTTTTTTTAAACCGGGGGGGGGGGGAGGGGATTTTTCTTTAAATAAATGGATGGTTCCACCCCCAAGTAACAACTGCTGTGGCTAGTGTTAGGTGCTGATGGTTTGGGAATTGGTAGATAGAATTTGCTGCTGTGTTTCAAGCAATGAAGTGTTCAGGGCTGGTTGATCTAAATACTAACTATTGTTTTTGCTAAGTAGAATTTGAATAAAAAAGTAATTGTCCATTCTTATTAAATGAAATGCATTTTAATGAGATCTGCTTCAGATTTATGAGGAATATTTGTCTATTTTCTCTGCTCTGGCCTTGGACATACAGTACTAGAAGATTTTATTGAAAAAGTTCTTCTCATTATGGAAGAAAAGACAGGAACTTGTTCTTCTTAATTACAGGAACTTTATCAGCTTCCTATAATTAAGTTTAATCGATTCTGTGCAAGTTATTTGCCCATGACATGTTTTTTCATTCATATATTTCTATAAATTCTTCACTATTTATTAACATCCTTAAAAACACATAATAATGGTTATCCTGGGAATAACTAAGCTGTGATAGACACACAGATGTGTGTGTGGATATAACAGATGATCTTATACCATTTCCACAGAAACGTGCCCATGTGACTTAGCTATTGCCTTTTGATTTTGTCTAATCTTTATTGTACATGTCTTATTTTATCTTTTAGGCAAAGGCTGCCATCCAAAAATGTGTACTATTATCGTTGCCCTGATCACAGAAAAAACTATGTGATGTCATTTGCTTTCTGCTTTGATCGAGAGGATGACATATACCAGTTTGCTTACTGTTATCCATATACTTATACTCGACTTCAGCATTATCTAGATAATTTACAGAAGAGAAACATGGACTACTGCCGCAGAGAACTCCTGGGACTTAGTGTGGTGAGTAAGCACAATAACGTCTAAAAATCTTTCTTATGACTGCTTGGCCTTAAGTGGTGATTCAGTAGTTCAACCAAATCTTTTACTGATAGACTCAGGCCTATATTTGTGTTTGCTGCTACCAAAGAGATAGACAAAACTGCTACAAAATGTGGATTTGCTTCTAAAAATATTAAATGAGAAATCTGCAAAAACTTCAAAGTACTAGTTTTACTAGTTGTGCCTAAAACTTCCAACCCCCTTCCATCTATTCACCATGGTTTTGTCAAAACGCAATGTATGCCTTTGTATGGAATGTCATTGTGTATGAGAGGAAGTTAAAATATTGAATTTTCCATTTCTACCTGCCATTATAAAACATATTTATTAATATACGTTGTTCAGCAGTGCCTCTACCCAGTATGACTAGGCTAACTGAAGTCCAGTTTAAGAAAAGGGAAATAAATAAATATTTTTCTTAGTAGCCTACTTCACTAGTTCAGTTGCTGGTTTAAGAGAGCATGTGCCACAGTTCTATGTAAAGCACGTTGGAGTTGTTTTCACCCATGAAGTGGGTACAGGCAATTGCTGGTATTTCATTTATACAGAAGTACGTACGTCATGTTGTACAAAATTTGTACAAAATTATAATATTGGAATTTTCTAAATCATAATATCAACATTTTATTTATTTATTTACTATATTTCTATTCCGTCTTTCTCAGCCCGAAGGCGACTCAAGGCAACTTACAAATTGGCAATGATTTGATGCCAAAATAATAATAATAATAATAATATACAATTAAAAACATTTAGAACAGCATGATAAAAATCCATACAAAACCATTTAAAACATATCAAAAATAGACTGGGTTATAATAAGATGCTTAGGTTTGACACAGCAGGTGTAGTAGTCCATGGAAATGTTTGTTGTTTTCCTGTCTTTGCTTTAGAAATGTATTTTTCCGCAGTAGATATTGTCACGATGCACGGACTTGACTGGCCCCTTAATCACACACACAGAGACGGACTGAAGGCTAACTACTTTATTGCATATAAAAACAGTTCAAAAGATATTGTCCAATAGAATATAAAGGCAATCCAAAGGCTTGAAGTAACAATGTCCAAGGTAACGTAGCAAATAGGCAGAAAGCTCAGCAAGGCTCCGCAAAACTATGCGGATCAGGAAACAGGGCAAGGCTCCGCACAACCAGGCGGATCAGGAACCAGGCAAGGCAAGGCAAGGCAAGGCTTGATGACCACTGGCTAGCTTAGCTTCGTGGTCCCACTCCGCTTCATGCCTATTCAGGTGAGACGTGGCCGGAGCACTGAGGATTCGTTCCCACGGATCCTATACTTAATCCCTCGGCCAAGGTCCCCGACGCTCTAGGCTTCTTCGTCTCCAATCTCTGCTCACGGACCTCGGCCGGTCTATGCTCTTAGACCATTCCCTTCTGCTAGACTCGATGTTCCGTCTCCTATCAAAGGTTCGACCTTGTCTCTCCGCAGCTGTGTTTCTATCTCCCTGAGAGCTCTCCTCCCTAGCCATTTCCCATGCGCTTTCTTCCATATCTTCCCCGGGAGGCTCCTGAGAATTCCTTCCTCCCGGATGTTCATAGCTGCCAGAATCACTATCCATCTGCACCTGGTTATCTATGTCTTCGCTAGGGCCAAACAACATCTCTTCCCATGCCAAGCTCTCTGTGGGCGAAAGAGGCCCATCAGGGGAAAGCTGCCCTTCGCCCCAGTCATCTAGCTCATCCTCTGAATCATATTCTGGCACTGCCGGTTCTAATGCTAATGGAACCCCAGGTCCTGACCCCTGCCCTCCAGGCACAAACGAGAACTGCTGTGCTACAGATATGCAGCTTGAGAAGAGAAGTTGTATGAACTTAAATGGTGGACTGAAGTACTGTACTAATCTGATGGTTCTTTGTATCTTGGCTGCTATATCTATATTCCGTGTAATGCATGTGTAATGTGAACTGCAGTGTTTGCAATAGAAGGTATTAATTTTATCAGCTATCCTATAAGCTCTGTAAGAAACAAGTTACTCTATATACTCATAGAACAGCCTAGAAATTTTAGTCAAAAAAGCAACCCCCCCTCCCAAAAAAACCCCAGATACTGGGTTGATTTCATCTATGGGTCAATGTAAGTAGTACCATACCTTAATTTTTTAAGGAACCATCTCATTCTCTGAGTTAACAAAATACAGGTGTTTAGTTTATCCTGAGAAAGCCTAAAGGAAGGACAATTCGCCACTACTTTCATTGCTGTGGTGCTACTTCTGGCCTTTTTGAATGCCTGGGTGAGAAAATGGCACCAATGGCCAGAGGCAGCTGGTCCCTGGAGGTGTCATTGGTGCTTTCTCCTCTCCAAAAAATTACCCTTGGGTCATATCAAGATCCATAATTTTGGCTCCAAAACATTGCAATGCATACATGAAGTATATACAGTACTGCACAGCATTCAGAACTGTTTCATTGTTCTCAATGCCTGCCAGGAAATGGAGAAATTGAAATTTACCATCTGTAATAAAAGATTCAGACTAAGGTTCTTGTATCTAGAGACTGGTGAGGTATTCATAATAGCACATTAACAGTTTTATCACATTTATGGATTTTTTACTCTGAAAAGTTCCACAATTAAATCCATAAATACTTTGTGAAATTCTTTGAAAATTAAAAATGAAAGAACAATACAGAGCATGCAATTCCCATTAGATTGCTCAAGTACCAGCACTTGCAGAACCAAATAGCACAGATTCTTATTGTCACCATGAAGATAAACAGATCCAATTCTACTTTTTATGTTTTGTGGTATTCTTTAGAAAGTTCTCATATTGTCAGTGTGCCAAATGGTCTTGATAATAGGCTTGATAGCATGGTATAAATTCACTGGGCATTTTGTATTTATAGATATGATTATTTTGTCTGCTCTGGCTTTGGAAAATACTAGATATAGTAGATATAGTAGATATACTGTACATTTCTGGGCATACATAAGAATAGCATTTTGACCCATTTAAAAAGCTCATTTGAATCAAATAATTATGACAAAAGGGCATGTTTTTTTATAATTGAGAAAGAAATCTAAGTAGCCAGTCTTTCATTGGTCACAAGTTTTTTTAGCAGTGCTCATTTGCTTCTATATGAACATAGCAAATGATAATATGCTGTGCTGGACTGCTGGGAAATCCTCTGGAGCCACTTTTCATGCTGTTCGAGTATCACATAGAGGAGCAGAGTGGGAAAATAATTTTGATTTTAGACCAAAGTGTGCAGCCTCTAGCTGGTCCAGATTAGTACCTTAATGGGAGGTTGCCAATGAATGCCAGGTAATATAAGCCATTTTTCAGAGGAAGGGACTGGCAAAGCCATCACCATGTATTCCTTTCCTAAGAAGGCCCCATTCCTGAAAAGGACTTGAAGGTACATGCACAGAAGTGAAGGCAGTGTAGCAAGAGCTATTTTCACCATCACCTAAGATATACTTTTGAAGTCTTCTAATGAGCCCTTTCAAGGAACTGAAATAATATTTGAAAAATGTTCAAATAAAAGGTTAGGAAACACTGATGAGATGCAGGACATTATTAATATGAAAATCTCAATGACAGTCAGTGTGACTGATATTCTGTTAAAACAAAGCCTGTGCTTCCTATGCATTATGACTTCAATTATTTTAAAATTGATCTTTTTAGCTATAACATGATATTTTAGCTGCCAAGTGATGAACTGAAAACATCAGGGGTTATTGGGGGCCACAAAACAGAGCAGATGGGCTGCATGTAACCCTCGGGCAGAGTGTTACCCACTCCTGCAAGAAATGAATAACAAAATCGTTTTCTGGTAGTAAAAACAGGAGGAAATGACAGCCAACTGCAAGGAGTTATCTGGCACATCACTGGAATGTCATCTACCTACAGTTAATTCTGCCATAAAACAAAAATATGGAACTAGACGACCTTTTAAATCCTTCCAACTATGTAGCTTTCTGATTATACACTCATTTACAATAAGTGATTTATTGTGAAAAGGATATATTCAACTTTTTACTCAAAGAGGCATGAACATAAAATTGTTCGGTCCACTAATTTTGATATTGAAATGCAATACTTGTTTGGCTTTAAGATGTTCACTGTTGACTTCTGGGTTAGAATGGATCTCTCCTCTCTTATTCCAAATCAACAAATGAGAATGTAAAACAACTACTGTATATAAGACTAGAGCACAGAGAAGTGGTCAGGTAATTAGGGTAGGGATGAGGAAGCCTTCCCAATATTGCTGTATTGCAACTTTCTATACCTGATGCGAACTGCCGTTTAACACTATATGGAGGGCCACACTTTGCCTATCTGAATTTTAGAGAAATGGAAGATTTGTGGTTGGATCTGTTTCATCTGGATGGACTGAATCAAATTTCCTGGTACCCTCCCCTTCAACCCTTTCTCCAAATGTTGAGGGGGCTTATGGAGAAGTATAAATTCCTGAAAATTAGAGGCAACTTCTGTGAGTCAGGCCTCCTGCATATTATAGGAGGCAGACTCACCCCTATATGCTTTGTTTTGTTTTATTTCATTTATTATGATAGTTGTGTAGGAACTGGGTTGCTGTGAGTACAAACTGTTCAACTCAGTACTTGATCAACATAGAGAATTCTACTGCTCTCTAAGCCTTTATATTTTCCGACTAACATTTACAGACAGACATGAACTGTAGTCTTATTTTTTGTGCAAGAAGAAATTCCAATGTCTTTTCATGTTCCCAAGAGATAAGACTTCATAATATTGGGAGTGATCAAAGGTGCAACAAAACGTGCAAGAAATACCTCATGTCCATTTGAAGTGGTTTTCTTATGGCAAGTGACCACAGAATCAAGTTCTTTAAGTAAATAGTAGTCTCTGCTGTAGAGATAATCATTGCTGCTCTGCCTGGGAGATGATGAGACCAGAAGCAAGATGCTGGGTTCAAAACTGGGCCACTTTATTTGGTTCTACCCCATTTGTTGTTCCCTCCTGAGAATACAACACAGAGTGGAAGGTCAGGTGTATGTGTGGAGTAACCGAATGTGGGAGCAACCGCAGCAGATGGTCTTCACTGAACTTTCTTGGGACAACATGCCTGAGCCCCAGGGAAACCCTAAACTCTAGGCTACACCCCAGACACCCCACATCTAGAAGACCCATCTGAAAGTTCCTTACTCAAGTCACTGGATTTAAAGGATAAGCTTTCAAGCAAGCTTCAAGAAAAGTCTCTTTCTTCATTCCTTGGACACAGGACCAAGAGACAGAGTGCCAGAATTCTTCCTTTTGCCAAAAGGCTTGTCATAGCTTTTCACTGACTTCCAAAATCTCCCCCTACTACCAGCCAAGTGATTGCCTATTTAAGGCACCATCATGGTTAACTGTGTATTTCCTTAATCCACAACATGGGAATTGGAAAAAATATGGAATACGAAGAAAATTCCTACCTGGCCACATAGCAACCAAAAAATATTTCAGACTATGGCAGAGGCTGGGTTTTGTGATGATGAAAAAGGAAGAGAGGGCAGCAGAACACACACACACCTGTGTTTTTTGCCACGATGTAGGGGCCATTGCTGGTCAGTTAACTGGCTTCTAATTTTCATGAAGCCAGCAAATGTACCTCTCCCCATGGCTGTGTTGGACCAGAGCACCCGGAGGGTGGGGGGGGGGGGGGCGTAAACAGTCTAAAAACAATATTATTTTGTTAACACAAAAACCTGTAATACACACCATGAATCTCAGTGGTCTCCAAAATCAAAGCAGTTGATTTTGTTAGTCTAACATTCACAAAAGTTTGGGTTATTTTGTATATGAAAATCACAAGCAATTTTAGGAAATATTTTATATTCTGCTGTGCTGGTATACAATGTGACAGTTTCTTTGACTAAATTGTAACTTTAGCGTTCCCACTGAAACCAATAAAACTTAAGTGAAGACTAACTTCATACATTTTTGAGATTGTTCTTTTGTAAAAAAAAGTCTTTGGTCAAGTCTGTAGGTCATCCCTTTTCCCATTTCCCCACCTTTCCATTCTTAATGCATTAAAAAAGCTGCTTGAAGTTTTGAATTCAAAAAAGTTTAATGGCTCTGCAGGATTGGAAAAGCAAAATCAACTGTGGATTGTTATGACCCATTTTATGGCAAGAAAACCTGCTGGAGGGAATAATGATCAATGGACTGTGTGTTATGTTGTTTACTGTCAATCTATACAAACTTATTTTGTTTAAACGTATTAAACAACTGGCTGTGATGCTGTTTCTACATTACTATAAGATTGTTAATTACATCTTTCTGTCACTTACTATTTGTGTGTCTGTATTCAAGGACAAATGAGAGAAGATGATTAAGAAAGGAATGAATAACATACTATTGGAATAGCTCATGATGGATTTCCTTGAGAAATATAAGGAACATGAAATAATTAATGTTTTGTTGCCTATTGGACCAGGAAAAGACAGGGATACCATGACATAACATTAGAATTAAGAGTTAGTGGCAAAATTGTTTCAATTCAACACTTAGAAATGAATATTCAGAGAATTCTGATACTGTTGAATTAGAAACAATTTATATAAATTATCCTTAGTATTCCACACAGGTTGACAGGTTGATAAAGGACATTCATCCTTGGTATATCAAGCATTTTCTGTCATAACAGGTAGAGGATATGTCAGAAACAATCCAGTTATATTTGTGATTTGGATGTTTGTAGTGGGTTATAGAATGTGATTTAGTGGTGGTAATGGTGAGATTTGACATATGTGAGCCATGTTCAGGAAGTTTCATTGAAATATGAGGTGAAGTTGTGCACTTCCGGTTTGGAGATTGGGGCTGATTACGACTTCTGTTTATGTCTCAAAGTCTGTTAAAATGAAGGAAATAAAATATGGAGGTGAAAGAGAAGACTTCTTGGCTCCTACTGTTTTAAAAATAAACACTTTACAAAACCTAGACTCCACCTACCCAGCTGTTAGTCATCCCTGAATGGTTGGTGTGTTTTTGACATATATAACCCTTGTTATTTGTAAAAAAAAATCCTATCTCAAAGATTTTAACTGGTCACCAGGAAAAAATGGTCTGTAATACAAGAAGAATTGTCTGTAAGACAAGAAGAAAACAAAGGGAAATAGCATGAAACAAATTTCTCATTTAAAGTGTTTTAATGTTTTACTCATTTCATTCTCAACTTCACCTTTAGCAATGTGCTCAGAAAAAAATATTAGTTGCTTGCAATATTCACAGCTTAAAATAAATTGTGATGTGACCTCAATTTTCTGTATATAAGTAGATTATACTAGTGCCTTAAAATATGCCATGCAGTTTTAAAAGTTTTTAAAGCTACAGATTCATATAGCAGACATTTATAGTCCACTCTTATGCATGCCTGAACAAGATCTACTCCTGAAGTTGTAATAGTGTAGGGCAGTGGTGGTGAATCTATGACATATGTGCCAGAAGGGGCACGCAGCACCCTCTCTCCTGGCTCACGTGCTGTTGCCCACCTCCTGCTCACCCGCTTGCCCACCCACCAGCTTGCTTGCCACCCTGCCTACCTGTTCACTGACTCGCTTACCAGCTTGCCCACCTGCCCCTCCGCTCACCATTCCGCCCCTGCTTGCTGCCCACACGTTCGACATCCTATCCTTCCCCCCCTCACTAGTTAACCCCCAAGTCCCCCCCTCCGGTTTGGGCACTTTGTACCTAAAATGTTCACCATCACTAGTGTAGGTTATAATGGTATAAACTTTACAGTATATCATTTTTAAATATATTTTAAAGGAGTTTTTTGTTTGATTTTCACAAAGTATCTCATAAACATTCATGAATTGAGGATTAAAGTAGATGTGAAATTCATTCCATTTCTATAATTACCAAGAATGTTTTTAAAATGTAAAGTAGCAGTTGTGAGACCCTCTCTAAAACCTTGGTTCCCAATGTGGGGCACTCGTCCCACACAGGGCCGATTGCATTTTTAAGGAGGGCAATTTGAGAATGAGTTAGCAGCCATGATTTTTTTTGGTGTTTCTTATGGTTCCAGAAGCCTCTACTGCAGTATATAAATATGTATTGTAACATACACATTTTAAAAATTAAAATCAGAATGTACACAGCAGTCAGCTGGTGACTATGGAGAAGGGAAAAGCCCTTTAATTGAGGGGAATTATGAGAGCATAAAGTTAACTAGAGAGATCATGATGTCTTCGTCAGTACTTCAACTGCCCTTTTGTTCTTTTTTCTTTCTTTCATGGATGCCATATTTTTTGGAAGTTTGTTTAGATCGAGTCAATATCCTTTTAGGAATCTTGCACATGGAGTTCACTTGTTAAAATAATAAGAATTGTATGTTCCAGGGGTAGGGGGATAAGGATTTTAGAGATGCTTAGGTGCTCGGGGGGAGTTAAAGGGGGTTTAAAGGTTGGGAATCACTGTTCTAAAGGTATTCAGATCTTGGTCATAGAGATAGGATGGATGTGATGGGAGGTTGTCAATTTCATTCTGCCATGACTCTAGCTAAAATACTGGTAATGCTAATTGATGCCAGTGTTTTTAAGCCCTTTTCTATTATTGCTATTAAAATCAGCAATAACGTACTGGGAGCAAGGGATTTAACTTTTAGAGAGCTCCTGCACATTCACTATAAAGTCTGGGCATCCAGTTGCTCATTACTAGGACATGGATTGTTTTGTATTCAGAGATGAGCTTGGAGACTGTTCCATTCAATTTATGCTCCTACAAGGAATTATCAGCTCAAAATATTCATATTCTTGGGCAGGGAATTATAAACTTTGATGATATTACTGGAAGAAAATATGTTCAGTTTCATTTAAATGTGAAGTACTAACTGCAGCAGTACTGTAGAAGCAGTGTAAGAAGAATTGGTGTATGTATTGTTAACAATGAACTGATTCTTTAAGCTGAGTAGAAAGACTGAGACAAGAGAGATTTAGGAATAGAAGGGTTCACACAGAGCATTAATCCTGTGCAGAGAACATTAATCCCACTGATGTTAATTTATTATTTTAAACCTGGCAGTAATGTATATGAATTCTAAGGTTTATTTAGAATTAACATGTACAATTTTTTAGTTATCTTTCAGTTATGGAGCCAGTATATATTGGGCTGCTAATGCACTGGAAGAACTTGTTAGGTGGAATGAAACCAACACAACATATTTTGCTCCAACTTTCTAGTCTATGGAAGAAGGGAGGCATTTTTGCTGTCCTTTTTATTCCAATAGGCTTTTAAAACAGGAAATGTTTTTGTTGTTTGAAACTGATTTGTTTTAATGGGTTTTTATCTTTTAAAATTGCATTTTATTCTTTCAACTAGAAATATGAGTTTTTTTTAATACTGTGAAAACTTTAATTCTATCTTAGTATTCCCTTATTGTATGTTTTTAATTGTATTATTCACTGCTTTGAGCCTCAGTTTTGGGAGGAAAGCAATAACAACAACAGTCCATATGGAAGTATAATGCTTTACTTGCGATGTAATATATGAAATCAGATTTCAACATTAAAGAATGTTTAAGTGAAGGGTAGATGCATTTTACCGTAAGTCATTACTTGGAAGTCTAAGTAAGCAGAATATTTCCAAAAAGATACAGATTAATTGACAAATGTCAAATTACTATTAAGAGTGAGGAGTAAGAAAACACTCTGCTTTCAACAAACATGTCTTATATTAGAAAGCTGGTAGATGCCCCTTTTCAATTTATTTGAGAATTGAAAATATTTTCTTTTTTTTTTTTTAACATTTGTACCTTGAACAAGATGCCACCCCCTGGGATGTTTTTGAATGTGTAAATAATATAATGTATGAACAGGGTCACTATATTAATTTTACAGAGACATACTTGCAAGGTTAACTGAAATCAACACTTTCAGTTGGTATTTAGGCAGGACACAAACTTGATATAGCTACTTCCTGATGAAGTAGCTATGTGATGAATTTCAATTCTTTTTTTGCTATTCTGAAAGTTTCACAACCCTATATCTAATACTTCGGAATAAATTAATAGAAATACAGGTGACTGTAATGATTAGGGTAGAGAAACCAAAATCACCTCTCATTGGTCCTGATCCAATGTTGTTTGACTCCACAGTGCTCTCTGGATGTTGGTGAACTACAACTCCCAAACTCAGGGTCAATGCCCACCAAACCCTTCTAGTGTTTTCTATTGGTCATGGAGTCCTGTGTGCCATGTTTGGTTTAGTTCTATCATTGGTGGTTTTTGAGTTATGTTAATCTCCCAAATGAACATTAAATTTATATAATGTATAAATTGTTCTCAAGAGTCTGGAGAAAAAGCTCTATGGGGAGCGGCTTCAAGAGCTAAATGCAAGTTTAGAGGATAGTTTCTGACTTATATACGTCGCAACTCCTCTTTTTTTCTTTTCGCATGACGCGTGGTATAGGTTCCCCAATCTCGGCTGTTCTAGATGTTTCACGTGGCGGTTTGCCACGTGGGTTTCTTGAATGGCTATAATTTCATAATTTTCCTTGCGTAGGTGTTCTGTTATTCTTTTGCGTTTTTGCGGGGAGTTGAGTCCGTTTACATTGTTAGAATAGATCCTCAGAGTCGTCATTTTGTTGATCTGAGATTGGGTGGGTTTTCTCGGGTCTGTCTTGCATTGCTGCAATCTGATAATTCTCAGGGGAGAATTTCCTGATCCTTTTCAGATGTCTCTCCATCGTCACTCCTGGTGCATCTATTTCCTCGTAGTCTGGTTCTTCGGTCTCCACTATCTCTCTGTCTTTGCTTTCTTGCTCTTCCTTGGAGTGTCTCTGTGTTTTAGGGTATCTCCTATTGTGCTCTCTCTCTTGTTTGGGATCGGGGCCCGGTGAGTCATTTTGTAAGTGGTTCTGGTAGAATGCCCTCGCTTTTTCAATCGTGTTGAGCCAATATCTCGTCTCCTTCCAGGTGACCGTGAGGCCTTCCACCTTTTCCCATCTATATTTGATTCTTCTTTTTTTGAGTTCCTGCGTTAGGAAATTATAATTTCTACGTTTCGCCAGTGTTTCTTGAGAGACTTCTTTCATAATTATCACTTTTTTCCTTTGTAATAAACCGATTCCTTGACACATCTCTGGAGAATCTCATCTCTCAGGCTCTTGCGCGTGAAAGAACCTATAGCATCTTTGGGTGTTTTGTTCCTTTTGGCGAATTCAGTATTGACTCTATATGCGCGGTCGACCTCGTTGCCGACAGCTCCGGGGTCCGCCTGGATGAGTTCTGCGATGATGCCTATTATTATTTGTTTCAAGTTATCATCTTTGGATTCCTCCAGGTTCCTAATTCTCAACTGATACTCCAGTTCTCTATTTTCTAGCATCTCCACCTTCTGCTGAAGCTTCTGGTTGACTATTTCCAAATTCTCTGTTTTGGAACCTAGCTTCACCTGTGCTTTCATGATTCTGATATTGTCTTCTTTTACCTTTTCGAGATCCTGCTTCATTACTTTTAGGTCTTCCTTGATGTCTTTTTTCAAATTGTGTATTTCACTTTGCATCTCCTGATGATGTTTAGCTTGTTGTTGTGAGAGATTTCGAATTTCCTGGAGCAGTTCTCTATAGCCCCCCTCTTCTGGAAGGGAGTCTCTTCTGTTTTGTATTTTTGTCTGTGAGGTGCCTTTACCCTTGGATAGATACATCCTGGTTCGCTGTTAATGTTATGTTAATGTTATGAGGAGATGGGTGAAAGATTTTCTTACCTTGTTACCTTGTTAGATCTTTTCTGCCTCCTTTCCGTGCGCTCTCTCTTCTTTCTGCACCTCTCCCGGCTTAGTTCGGTCCGTCACCAGTGGGGAGCTTCCTCGTGGAGGCTTCTTATTCTCTCTTGCTGTCTTTCCTATGTTTTCGCCCCCCGGGCCGGCCGTCTGTCTGTTTACTTCCAGCTTCAGATCCCGGCTCTGGGTCTAGCTGGGTGCAGTTATACAGTAGGACACAAGATGATGCTATCGCCTAGCAAACACAGTGCATTGCCATGAAAGATCTATACTGCAGTGTCAGTTCCTCCCTCAAGCAAGAAGATTGTTTATAAAGATTGTTTATAAAGATGGCGCTTGATGGGGTCGCTTGGCGTTTCCAAGGTCCTTCCGTGACCTTCCCTCCCGCTTTTTCCCCTTCTGTTGTTGTTTCTTACTTTCCCTCTCTGGCTCTCTAGCTCTTTCCGTAGCCCTTCGTGAGGGGCGGGGGGGACTCCTACTGCTACCGCTCTTTCACTGTGCCTCTTCCGAAGCGCCTTCGCTGCTTTGGCTCAGTCTTGGCTACCACTCGCTCTGAAGTTTAACAACGTTCTGAGTAAGTTTTCATTGGTGAATCGGTGGCTGGAGGACGTTCGGAAGCCTGCCGCTTCAAATCCTTTGGCTGCCCGCCTGCCCCTCGCTCGCCGTTGCCGGGTGTACCTGGCTCCACTCCTTGAGGGAGAGGCCCCGTCGACACCATCGGCCGGACGAGCAAGGATCGTGCCCTGCTGAGCCTCGTACCGCTCTCTGCAGGGAAGGATCAGTGGATCCTTGACGGAGTAGCCTGGAATGTCCTCGGAGCCCCAGAGGACACGTCTTCCCCCGAGCAGCCACCGACCGGAAGTCATTATTATTAAAGAAATTCAATTGATATTATGTAGAATGTAGTTCAGCCTTTAGGTGCGGCCCTCCATAATATTTTTTGGTTCTCGTATGGCCCCTTGGAAAAATTAATTGCCCACCCCTGCCTTAGACTGTACTTGGGTGTTTTGAGTGTGCCTCTTACTTTTGTCCTTCCTTCCTTTGCATTTTAAATAAAGTTCAAATAGAACAAAAATGAAAAACAAAAACAAATTTTGTGTGTGTGTTTGTGTGTGTGTGTGTGTGTGTGTGTGTGTGTGTCGGTCCTCTCCATAGTACCTTTGTGAAAGAGAAAGAATCACTGTCTCTCTTGAGTTAACCTGAAAATTGTACGTATGAGCATGCACATTTTTCCTGGGACTGCATTTTTGCACTAATATATTGAATAGTCCTGCCAGTCAGTGATACTCTCAGAAATGTAATGTGCACCTGACAGTCATGCAAACTCATGCAAAACTTTTCCGACTTGTAATATCCATTACTCCATTCATAATTGAGAGTGTTGTGCTGGTAAAGGGGGCAGAGTGCTTGTTAAGTCAGCCCTAGACATGGATTGAATCTGGACCTTTTTCATAGCCCCCAATTTTTGTCAGCATTATCAATACATTGCAACTCTGTTGGTAAGGTAGACTATATTGGCACTTGGCACTTATGAGCTTTGTGTCTCAGCAATCCAAGTCTAGCACTCTCTTCAGTGCACTGCATTGGCTCATTTCCATTAAAGTGACACTTAAAGAGATGTATTTTAAAGTTCAAGCAAGTGAACAAAGAACAGGAGCTACACAAATAATGCAATTAAATATATATCCATTTGTATCAACAAGTATGTGTAGGGCTTCTGTCAAAATAGTATCCAACAGTGAAGAACATTCATCTTTCCCCCTTTTGCAATGTCAAGATGCCTGAATGCTCAAGTGACTGCATAAGTACTAAATATTTAATGCCTGGAGTTACATTAAGTGAGTCTTTGATCTGAAACTTCTTTAAAATATCTTAAAAGCACTTCAAAAACTAGTTAGTATTTCATTACAGTCACTTAAAATAGAGTTATTTTATCAAAACATCCTGTCAGAAAGCAGAGAGCTGTGATTAATAACTCCCAACCTTTTGGCCAGAGTGCCACCTAATGATAATTCCTTAGTGACTCAATAGGTCAAGCACCATGGTTGGGGGGACGGGGATGGGGGGACACTGGGGAACAGCAGACGTTTTGTGTAATATAAGTATGTGTTGGATTTTTTTCTACCCAATGTTTTTCTGGAAATGGGTACATCAGTACCTTACAGATCTATGGTATTTTGGTTTAATTTGTTTCAAAGCAGTCTGTGCAATTAGTGCTCTTAGTAATCTTAGTAAATGAGTAAATGAGATTCAGGTTTTAAAAAAAAATTGTAACCCTAATTATACTGAATTGCTTTACATTAACTATTTTAAAAAATAATATTTCAAATTCTAGAGAGGGAAACTTTTGTTCAGATATATGGGTTTTTTTTCATCTGTACTCGTGACTTGGTTTGTTGTAGCCTGGACCCTTCCACATGAAATAATTATATTGGTATTATTCTACTTTAACTGCTATTTTTTTTTCCACCCAGTGAAATATTGGGATTGGCAGTTTAGGGGGAATTCTTAGGCAAAACATTTCAGTACTTCACTAAACTACAAATGCAGGATTCCACTGGATGGGATCATGACAGTTAAAGTGGAGTCATGACTCTATGACTATATTGTCTGAATTGGGCTCTGCTCTTAGCATCTTTTCAATTCTCTGCAGATGAGTGAACTTGTTATCATTTTGATTCTTCAATTGTATTTTGGGCTGTTGTTCAAAATTTTCTGACTTGGTGTAGAAGTTACAAATTTTGGGAGACACTAACTGATTAGCAGGAAATGATGATCTTTTCCTAGCCTGAAAGCATGTACTTTATAACCTACATGTGTATTCTCTTGCTTACTGTCACGATGCACGGACTTGACCGGCCCCTTAATCACACACACAGAGACGGACTGAAGGCTAACTACTTTATTGAATATATAAAAACAGTTCAAAAGGTATATTGTCCATAAAAATAGCAAAAGCAAATCCAAAGGCAAAAGGCAATCAAATGTCCCAAACAACTTGGCAAAGTATCCAAAAGACTTGGCAAGGCTCCGCACAGCAATGCGGATTCAGGAACAAGGCAAGGTACAAGATGCAAAACAAGACTTGGTAAGCCACTAGCCAACCTAGCTCCGTGGACCAGCTTCGCTTCACGTCTGCTCAGATGAGACGTGGCGCCAAGTACTGAGGATTCGTTCCCACGGATCCTATACTTAATCTTTCTGCCGAGGTCCCCGACGCTCTAGGCTTCTCCTTCTCCAATCTGTGGTGCGGGACCTCGGTCTGTCTAGGCTATGGTACCAGCCCCCCCTGCTAGTCTCGATGTCCCGTCTCCTATCGAAAGTACGGCCTTGCCTCCCAACATCTACTGCCCTATCTCCGTGAGAGCTCTCCTCCCTAGATTCTTCCCAGCCGC
Source organism: Anolis apletophallus (assembly GCA_030556195.1). Classification (NCBI taxonomy): domain Eukaryota; kingdom Metazoa; phylum Chordata; class Lepidosauria; order Squamata; family Anolidae; genus Anolis; species Anolis apletophallus. The sequence goes on along the minus strand of JARBWK010000005.1, from coordinate 87,375,947 downwards.
TCTCTTCCATGTTTTCACTCAAAGGATCCTGTGACCCTCTCCCCTGGCCGTTCATAAGTTTCGCTATCACTGCTTTCCATTTGCACCTGGTTATCTGTCTCGTCGTAAGGGTCAGGCCAACCTTCATCCCAAGCCAAGCTTTCTGTGGGAGAAGGAGGCCCAGTGATGGGAAACTCTCCTTCTGCTAACCCTTCTAAATCCTCTTCAGAATCCATCTCCGCTGCTGCAGGCCCCAATGCCAATGGGACCCCCGGTCCTGTCCCCTGCCCCCCAGGTACAAACGAGAACTGCTGTGCTACACTTACTTTTGTCTTCCCATTCTTTCTCTCCTTTTCTGTCTGTAAGGTAGGTTGATGTATTTGTGGCCCTCCAGAAGTTGCTGATGACAATTTATTATACTTGATCCTTTGCTAGGCTAATGGAGGTGAAGCGTAGATTCTGCACCCATGTTTTAAACAATTTCCTTACATGGGCAAGAGTCCCCCCTCTCATTTCTTAATGACACCGGGATATACATGTACAATAATATTAATATTTACTACTGTTTCCCTCTCTGTATTTCCTTAAGAGATCAAGGCCACATATTAGATGTTGTAATAGCTTCCCACAACGACCCTGTAAACTAGATTTATAATTATGCTGACAGAGGCATTCACACATAAGACCTAAAGAGGTGTGGGTGATATATGAGAGCAAATTATAAATCTAACTCCTACTAAATCCATTTCCTGATTCCTCATTTAAGATATTTTTTGGAACTTGTAACTGCTTATCTGAAAGCCCTAGCCAATTGATTTTTGGCCAGATACTTTGTAGGCATTTAGTTCTACATCTCTTATTTCATTATAATAGTTCCATTCCAACTTTGTGCCTAAAAACTGGCCTTCAAAATAGTTAACAAGACACAAATAATAACACACTGAAGATATGGGTTGTTTTTTTTTAAATGTAGAAGGGAGTACAAATAAGGTATATTGCTTCAACTACACATCTAGGAGAGTGCTTTTTTGTGGCAGGATATACTTGGGAAACTGCAAGTCACTTCTGGTGTGAGAGAATTGGCCGTCTGCAAGGAAGTTGCCCAGGGGATGCCTGGATGTTTGATGTTTTACCATCCTTCTGGGAGGCTTCACTCATGTCCTCGCATGGAGAGCTGGAGCTGACAGAGGGAGCTCAACCCGCTCTTCCCTTATTCAAACCAGTCCTGCCGGCACAAGGGTTTAACACATTGCACCACTGGAGGTTTCATAGGAAAGTGCTGACTCCATGAGACAGGATGATCTAATACAATTTTACTTCTTCTGGTACTGAGGATAGCACTAAATATGCTTAGTATTATAAATAGAGCCTGTTCTGCTCACTCACACTTACTATCATGTTTAATTGTATCTTACAAGGTGGCCTATATAGAGTAAATCTAAATTCTATAACTGAGGGTCATTTTCTGTTCTATTTGCTATCAGCATCTGAATTAATCAGAAATATGGAAGGGGCTAAAATTGTATTCAATAATAGAAATCTATAGTGATATGAAAGACCTGCCTAGCAAGCAAACAAACAAAAATAATATATTTATCTTTCCTTTTACCCCTATCATTTTTATCCTACTGCTACAGAAAGCAGTCGTTTTTATTGAAAAAGAAGCAAACAGAGTGAATCCAAAGGATGGGAGAAAAAAGGACAAGTTAGTATCTGAAAAGAAAGTATTCTTTCAATCAGTCCCCAGAACCATTTCTTATTCAAAATCATGTTTAGGTCTTCAGACTTGGTTGACTATGGATTTCACAGAATAGAATTTTTCAATCAAAAGTAACTACTTGTTGAGGATGACCAGCCTATGTTTAGGAAGATATTAGGTAGCCATTAAAGCTTGTTTATTATTGCGCGTTATGGGCCTTGTGGTCTCTTCCAACGTGGTGATTCTATGAATAAAAGAGAAAAATGAATCTATCACGATGTTATTGGCATAATCTCTTCAATGGCATTGGTGAGAGACATATGGTTAAACTGTTGTGCATTACACTAAAAATGTATCTTCCAGTTCTGAAAGGGAATTCTCCTCTATCAGTGCTTAGCTTGTGTCAAGAGTGCTTTGCATATAAAAAGGACTCGGGGATAGAATCCAGTTATATAAAGCAAGGCTTCTTTGTGTGCAGTCCTTTTGTAGTACCAACATTAAAAGGCTTTTTATAAATAAAAGTGGAATATAATTATGAATGCCCTTCTAGGGGAAAATCCTTGATTACCTTTGAATTTTTCTACTCTTTGAAAAGGTTATACTTAACGGGTTCAGTTTCTTACTTGATGTTGCCGTTCCCAAGGGAAATCAGCCTCCCATACAAACTGCTTCAATTGGGTTACATGGCTTTACTTTGTGTCATGCGTTTGTTAACTGACAGGTTATGTAACACTGCAGGCTAAATATATATTGCTCAGTATTCAGGTACTGTCCTGTATTTGAGGATTAGCTTGAAACTGTGATAAGGTAGGTGTGAGGAGGAAGACTAGCTTTCAAAAGTCAATTCTGCAATATTATATTGGTTTAAAAAAACCCGTTGAGAGCAAAAATAAAAACTAAAGTGGTGGCAAATGTTTAATATTGTTTCATCTGAACATGATACAATTAGTTTTCATATGTACTTGTTTCAGTCTGGAGAAAGACAGGAAATCAGGTTTCCACTATTTGAACATTCTAGATAGAAGTAGGAACTATGCAGCTCTCCATGTGTTGTCAAACTCCAAATCCTATCTTCTTTTGCTAATGGTGAGCAATACTGGGGGTTTGAGCCCAACATTATCTCTGGGATTCCCATACCTGCTTTAAGACCACAGAACTTCCAATAACATTGCAGTTAGAGTTTCTACCCCTTACCCTTTTGTATTAATGGGATGGTGTGCTCTTATGAGGCAAGAGGCTATGCTTACAGTAGTGGTGCTGCTGGATAAAGTCTACCTTGTGATACAGGCTTTTACTGAGGATCCAGGTTAAATGTGGCACAATAGCTAACACTTGTCATTACTGTGCAGAAGAATACAATGCTAATGCTTTCAATATGAAACAAAAGATCCTATCATTAAATGAGATTCTCATGATAAGGAAGTCAATGAGATACTGGGGAAGAACAAAGAACAAGGATAAGTAGGATGGTGGCTAATGATGCAACCAGATTCGAGCCAAAAGGACATCCAAATGGTGAAAATAAAGTCTAAAGCTGCACAGTACGCATAGGAACATGGAATGTGGGAAGCACGTATCAGGGACATTATAAACAAAATAACAAAACATCTAAATATTGAAATATTTGGGGTATGGAAGCTGTAGTGGACAGTAATGGGACACTTTCAGTAAATTAATTACAAAGAGTTTACTTTGAACATGAGAATTTAAGAAGAAATAGTGTGGTGTTTATAACGAGGAGAGATATGTAGCCAAAATAGTCAAGTATATAACACATGATATGACAAAATAATATCAGTAGGACCTCAAAGATAAGCCATTGATATAGTCATAATCCAGGCTTATACCTGCACTTTCCTCTCCGTTTCTCCATATGAGCTGCCCTGCTCACCTTATCTTTTGCTGGTGTCCACCGGCAAAACAGCAAGGGGCCATGTGAAAAGGTCCTATGCCTCCCAAATCAGGATGCACATTAGATTTGATAGTGCATTATAATTGGCCCCCAAACCCCACCTTTTGGTATCTCTGCTGCACCCCACCTCCCTGTCCAGCCAGCCAGCTAGCAGGATTTCCCTTACCCACCCATTCACCCACATAGCTCCCCTTTGCTCACCACCAACCTGATTCTGTGAATGTGCAACCTTTCTCAATTTCTTCCTTACCACCTTCCCATCTTTCATCTCCTTGCAATTCCTCTTCTCAGGGATGAGCCAAAGGCAAGAAGGGATGAAGACGGTTCAGACTCGCTCTGCAGAGTGGCTTCAAGGGTCAGTGTTTGTTGAGCTCTTTGTCAGCAATGAGCTTAAGACAGCAAACCCGATAAGGAGCTCAATGGGAGGAAAGCAGGGAGAAGAAGAAAGAGGAAGGCTTCATTCTCTTTGGAACAGAGCCTTCCAAACACTTCAAAGGGATCAGCTCTCTTGCAACTCTCCTCTTCCCAGTAACAAGGCAAAGGCAAGGGGAGAGGGTGGAGGAGGAGGCAGAAGCTTGCTCTACTCTCTCTTTGGAGAGTTTGGAAAGCTCTCCTCCAAGGAGAATGCAGCCTTCCTCTCCACTTCCCCCTTTTTGGCTTTGCCTCATCTCTGGGAAAAGCCCTCCCAAGAGGGAGAAGAAGGAAGAATAGAAGAGAGAAAGGCTTCAAGCCTTCTAAACTTTCTAAACTGATGGTGCTTTTTGGGCAGTGCATTCACAGAATCAGGTTGGGGGGGCGGCAGCAAAGGCAAACCACATAGGTGGCTGGGTAAGTGAAGTGGGGGCCCTTCATGAGTCTGAGGGTGGCTTGGGGCAACAGGAAGCCCACAGGTTGTGGGCTACTGCCATCATGTCCTACCAGCTGGTTGTGCAAAGTGCCCAATATGTGCATTACAGTTGCCAGCAAATATTTTTCCCACCAGGCTTTTGAAAATTGAGGTGCAGATTACAATAGATGGCATACTAGACTTGAGTATAAATAAATTATATTCCCCAGAAAAGGATAACAGGGATTACAATGATTAACAGACAATTGAATTAGTCTCCCATTCAAACAGAGTGATGCTTAAAGTTATAAAAGAAAGACTTTCACCAGATATGAAGTAAGAAATACTAGATGTCCAAACTTGGTTCAGAAAAGGAAAAGACACAAGCGATCATCTTGGAAATACATATTGGATAATGGAGTGCATGCCCCATCAGAATAATATCAGCCTGCATTTTACAGCACAGAGCAAAGTTTTTGATTCATGTTGTGACCTCATCAGAAGGGATCTTGCCAGCCAGGGTCTGTCAGGGAGCTGGTTTTGCCCAGAGAAACAGTGATGGCAATGGTGACCCAATGTGTTTTCAACCTGTCTGTACACCAAAAGGACTCATGTAACACTTGTGTGTTGCATCTGATTTGTTACTTCATATTATTTCATTAGGTGTAGACACATCTTGGAGGTTTCTCATCCATAGTTTTCATTTGTCTTTTAATTGTTATTAACAACATAATCAACAAAGAAGTGTCTAAGGAACGTCTTTTGCTGTTATATTAAAATGCTATTAGAATTACTTAGCTAGCTAAATATGCATTTCCTATTTAGAAAGAAGATGAGGGGATCTGCATTTAAATATATTGGTGCTACAGCTACTTTGCTTGATTCTTCTGTCATTTCCAGCTAAGTATTCATGTAGTGTAATTGTCAGGACTTCAACTAGATTTGAGTGAAGCCTGCACATGATATTCAGTGAAAGGTACTGGGTTTTATTTTTGGGGTTTTTCTGCAGATATTTATTCTGTGCTTTTCTAGTGAGTCCTTTTCTCCAACTATGGAATATCAAATTTATTATGCTGAACAGAGTTTTATACAAATATATCAGCTATTTCTCCCTAAAGCTACTTGTTCAGGTCAAGAATAGGTCATAATATTTCATTCAAACATTGCTTCAGTATTTCCTATTGATTAAATTTCCTAAAGTAATTTAATATCATATTGATTAAATTTCTGTAAGAAATCATTATATATTAACTTACAATTATTTACCAATTTGTTTAAAGTAGACTCATGAATGAAATAAATTGCTATTCTATTTGGAACTACTAGTTGGGTTTAGCCCAAAGTAGGTAATATATCAGAACACTTAAATCTGGTCTGATCTCTCTGCAAGTGACCTAAAGGTCTTTGACTGCTTTCTTTCCTAATCAATCAGATGACTGGAGGAGCTGGTTGGATCCTATCAGCCATTGTGAAGAATTCTTGCTAAGAAACCCCAAGGATAGGGTCAAAGTCAACTTGAAGGGATATAAAAATGAATAATCCCATTACTTGTTAACCCAGTACTACCACTTTTATAATCAATTTGGGAGTAACCAGAATTTCAGCAGCAGGCTCCAACTTCCACCCAATGGCCATTATTGCAATTGTAACCATTTCCCAAATATATTTATTGTGATGTCTCCTCTCCTCTCCTTAATATTCCACCTTTCTTTTTATTTGAAATCGATAATATCTTTAGTTGAAACATCATGGATCTGTCCTATTTGGTTTATAAAATTCCTAGACACCAAAGATCGCTAGATATCTAGCTGTCTAAGAATTTTATAAACCAAATAGGACAGATTCATGATGTTTCAACTAAAAATATCTACTTCTGATATGTAACTACTAACCAATTATAAAGCCAAAGATAGATAGATAGATAGATAGATAGATAGATAGATAGATAGAGGACGATAGAACAAGGACTTAAACAAAAACTCTTGAAAACTGTAATTGTCTTTGAATTGTACACACATAGAAATCATACATGCTGGCACAGAAGGTAATGGGAACAGAACAGGATTAGACGCTATTGATAGGTTTACCTCTCAATAGCTAAGAATTGTTGTGGTGGTGGTGGGGGGGCAGACCTAATTAGGATAAATTAAAACACAACATTTCAACATTTTAATTTTTGCTCATTAACTCTTCAGCTTTTAAAAATGCACTTATAAGGAATTAGGAGTCATTGGGTTTACCTTGGAACATTGTTACTTGAAGAAGACAGGTATTTTATGTTTATTGGCTGTAGTATTGGCTCAAAATGTAATATGATCTAAAACTGACTCATATGTTCTAAACCAAATTATAGTATTTGTGAAATAGTTAAATAAATACAAATAAATGTGTAAGCATTGTTGTCCTGCACAACAATTTACCTTTAATAAACCCAGCCAAACTTTACCTGAACCATCAAAAATCGGTCAATAGACCTACCTATTTGATATAGCTAGCATACAGAAGAACTCTTAAAAGAGCTAGAGCTAGGTAGCAAAAGGATTTCAATCTGTTTAATGATACACTCACACACATGCATACTACTTTCTTTCTGAGAAGCACCTTCCTGGAATTTTCTTATGTAGAAACACACTGCATTCTTTATTCGGAAGGTATACTGTGAATGCAGCTCTGTCATCTTCTATTATTTCAGGCTGTACTTTGTTTCACTTCATTCAGCAATAAGACTGCTTCTGAAATAGGATTATTGACCCTTGCCATTGATCACAGTACATTGGTAAGATGAAAGTGGTGTGTGTGTATAGGTTTGCCCACGCACACATGTGAGCACTCAGGGTTGCTGCTACTATCAAAATGTGCTTCTCTGTCAGTAAAATAACCCAGGCTGTGGTATATAAATGATGTTTAAAAGATTCCTCCCCCTCTTTGCCTTCTTTTAGTACATCAGACAAATGAAATGAAAAATTGCTGCACTTGAGTGAAATTTCCCTTGGGAGAATAAATTATATCCAATCCTCCAAGGACATCCCCCAAATGAAAGTGGATTGATGCTCCTTCAACCTCTCATGCTCTCTGTTTTGTCCCCCAAGTATGCACTCCTTAAGTGAAAAGAATAACTTGGTTGTTCGATTGAACCTTCTTCTTCATTGTTTGGAAGTGTGTTATGATTCAGATATAAAATGCCACTGGCTTCATTCCTACCCACCAAAAATTATCCAGGAGCAAATGGTGAGGGGAAGCAAATGTTATGAGTGAATGTCATTGTTCAATGTACCCATGCATAGGATGTGTGTGTGTGTGTGTGTTAGATTGTAGAAAGGAATAAAAGCATTATTAAAAGATGAATTTCTTCGTAAAATGTCCAGACAAAGACAGTCTAACTGTCTTTTGCTTGATGCATTATTGCATTATTATGGACATGTCAGAAATCTAGATGTTTTCTAAAAAAGCACTGAAGTCTTGTTGTGTATGTTTTCCTTTTTACCATTACAGGAGATTAGTTATAATAACCTAAGTATTAATAGGGGAAATTGAAGGAAAAAAGAAGTGGGGTCGATCAAGGGCAAGATGAATGGATGGTATCCTTGAAGTGACTGGTTTGACTTTGAAGGAGCTGGGGGTGGCGATGGCCAACAGGAAGCTCTGGTGTGGGCTGGTCCATGAGGTCACGAAGAGTCAGAAGCAACAGAATGAATAAACAACAACAAGTATTAATGTGCAGTCATGGATTATTATGTCCATAAAAGTCAGCATAAAGTATTCAACCAATACTAACTAGTGTATAAACAAATACAATGCAGCAAAATGTTTACTTGGGGAATTGAATGTGGTCATTATGTTATTTTCATTACCTTTAATAATAATAGTGACAGCCCAACTACATGCGATATATAGATGTGCTATATTTAGCTGGAGAGCACAACTAGGAATAAACAGCTATGGTCACACCAAGAATGATCCCATCAAAAAACATCTTGGGTGGGAGAGGATGTATCTAGTTATTGTGATTAATTTGTCACTATCCATAGTTTTTCTTTACTTTAATACCATAATAGTAATAGATATTTTTAAGATGGGACACAGCACAGTAGAGATGAAATGCAAACAAGACATGTCCACATCTGTTTTGCCTATATTCACCCATGTATTTATTTCTATTTCTGCACCAATCTGCAATTTTGTAAAAAGTAAACAAAACATCACACTATTTGTCTATCTATTATTTATTATCTCAGTTATAGAAGAGAAGACACAATAGATCTCTAATTTTTAAAAAAAAAATGGGATGAGGATTCTCCAGCCTTTACTAGGAAAGACACTGTGGGAGGACCTGCTAGCACAATGGACTAATGACATCTCTCCAGGAAACTTGCTTTTGCTCCTCTTGCCAAGGCACCTTGTCTTTAGAGTTCCCTGCCAAATATGAGTTTTGGCTTCTCACCATTGTGGTGGAGCTGGAGAGGCAATTCCACTACATTAGTTGATGTGCAGGCAGAACTCAAGCTGGCAGCAGTAAGAAAAAACAACGTTCCACCAGAGATACTCTTGACTTTAAACATTGTGTGGCAGAAACCAAAGTGGGCATGACTAAGCAAAAACAATAGAATAATAAACAATTGGAAACACATCATTTGTGCCTCAATTATTTATTCTTTTCTTGCCTTTCCTCCCAGTCAGGTTCAAGCATTTTCACATATATTCTCAAGACTTCTCATAAGAATAACCCATTCTGTTTATCTACTTTGATTCAAATTGCTTCCAATCCTTGAGGCAGGGTGGGAGGCCATTTTTGACAGCATTTCTCTCTCTTTCAAGGACTTTTTCTTGCATTCCCTGTGAAATCTTATCAGAGTTCTCTGGCTTTTCTCTCCCTCTCTGCAGGGACCTATCTGCATGGAGCCTTCCTTATATGGGTATTTGAATGGTGACTGATCCAATTCAGTAAACTCTTTGAAGCTGTTCATTCAGAGTTCTGCAGGCACATCAATGCACTGACTGTGAAAGCTGCTCACTGTTCTGGTCCTCTGGCATAAAATGGCAAAATGTGCTAAAATAGTGCCATACTCCACCTGATTTTGGAGAAACCCAGGGCAACTATATTTAACAGAAATAGTCTGACAGCACACTTTGGGGATCTCTATGCTAACACTTTTTTGAATACTTTCGGTTGGTCTTCTTTCATACCCACAGAGAATTTTTCAGGTGTATAGTTTTTGGCTGTGCTTATGACGGCCCTCTTAAATACTGAGTAGTACCTTCCCAAGTTGGCACTTGGAAGTTGTTTACAATTTTACCTAGAGTACACAGAAAAGTCTTAGTCCTGTAAATGTTACCTCTTCCTGAATGTTTCTATTTAAAAATTTGAAATAAAGCATGGTAATCAGTGAAAGCAAAAGCATAAGCTTTCCATACATTGTTTTTAATGCAATAGAAAACTACCAGTATATAATAAAATGGACATATCAGGAGGATACAAAGGCAAAGAGAGCCCACCAGTTCTAAAACATTACTCAAATTTTGTCCCTCCAGGTATTTTGGACTTCCTACTGGCTGTTTTGAATTGTGGGAGTTGAAGTCGAAACCACATGGAGGGCCGAAGTTGGCCCATGCCCTATATATATATATATATATATATATATATATATATATATATATATATATATATATATATGCCATCCCCTGCCATTCAATGCTATGGCCCAGTCTGTTGATCTGGAAAATAAAGTAATGAGAAAGTGTTGGTTTCTAACATATGTAATTTCTTTATGCTTGTGGGTAAACAGTATTCCTTGTTGTTTCTTTGTCAGTGTTGATGTGTTCGTACTCTGAAACAGGCAACCCAAAATTGTTCTCCCCTTTAGATCTATGATACTGTATCTGTCATGTGTATGTGTGTGAATCATATCTATATCTATGGCTGGAGGGCTCTTTGTCAGAAGGGCTTTGATCATGTTTTCTTGCCCTGGTGAAGGGAGGTGGACTGGATGGCCTTAAGGCAATATTTCTCAACCTGTGGGTCAGGACCCTTGGGGATGTTGCAAGGGGGCATCAGAGGGGTTGCCAAAGACCATCAGAAAACACAGTATTTTCTGTTGGTCTTGGAAGTACTGTGTGAGAAGTTCAGCCCAATTCTATCATTGGTGGGGTCCAGAATACTCTTTGACCCAGCTATTCAAAGAAGATATGGGATTTTCTGCTTTGATATTGTGGGATATAGGGCTGCGTGGAAGGGCCCTTGCCCTTTTCCCATTCTCTTTCCCCTTCTTACCTTCCCCTTCCTCCCTTCTCACACTTTTCCCTCCCCTCTTCCTATTCTTTGTGTGTGTATATATTTTCCTTCTTCCTCCTCCCCCTTTCCCCTGCCTTCCTATTCTCTTTTTGTGTGTACATATGTGTGAGTGTATCAGGTCTAGGCTAACTTCAGCCCTCCTTCCAAGTGTTTTGGACTTCAACTCCCACAATTCCTAACAGTCAGAATAGTGGGAGTTGAAGTCCAAAACACCTGGAAGGAGGGCCGAAATTGGCCCAGGCCTGTGTTTGTGTATGTATATATGTATGTATGTATATTCCCCTTTCTTCCCTGCCATCACCACCTCCTCCTTCCCAAGCAGGAACTGGAGAGGGAGATAAGCAGTAGGAGCAGGTGCTGCCACCATGGAACAAAGGGAGGCGTGCTGAGGGCGGCGAGGAAGGCCCCAGTGGCAACGGCGAGGCGGAGGCGGAAGAAGCAGCAGCAGCAGCGCAAGGAGGGGAGCCGCCATGTCACCGCCATCTCCTCTGAGGGCCTAACTAGCCTCCTTCTTCCCTGCCCCCTCCTCCACCTCCTTGGGGCCTAACCGAGCTGCCCTGGGTGGCTATGCCAAGTGGCAGCGCCTCGCCTTCGCCTCAGGAGGAGGAAGTGCTGGCGGTGGGGGTTGACATAGTCCTCCTCCTGCCCTCCTCCTCCTCCTCCACTATGCCACAGGGCCTGTATCCCCAGGAGGCGCTCTTCTGGAGGGAGTGCCTGGTCTGCATGGTCCTGTGCCCCTCGGGGATTGTCGATCTATGCAAATGCATAATTCGCCTAATGCTTCAGCCACCCCTGCCCAGAATGCCAACCTCTTCATGTTTTGATTACATTGTCCCCTTTGCTAAAGCAAGCAATCTGTGTGCATGCCTCCAAGTCACATTTTAAATTTAACCTCAGGTTACTGTTGTAGTAGGGGTCTAATTAGACTGTTAGCTCTTCAGAGGCACAGGTAGCTTCTCTTCCTACTTACTTACATTATTTACATTTATGATGCTGTGATAAAGTTCAAGAGTAAAGATATTATAATTGTTTATTTGGTTGACTATAATGCCCTTGGCTCCAAAATTAAAGAACCCTTGCATATATTTATCAATCATTTGGCAAGTATAGTCTCCCCTGTGGAGGTTACCATCTTGCAAATTTCATCCAATTCTGGCAGAAGAAAAAGTAAAAACTGCTTTAATTGCTGCTTTATCATTTGTTGTTGTTAACAGCCATCAAGTTAGCTTTGATTTTGGTGACCCTATGAATGAGAGATCAGTAGTTTATGGGACTTACGGACCTTTAGATTTCTGATTTTTTGATGGATTCAGGACTGAATTGAAATTGCTTTGGCCTAATTAGTTATTTTTTCAGGTGCCTAAATATTTACATCCAAATCTATTCTTACAACCCTTATAAGCAGTATTTAAGAAATAATGCAATTATATGTATAAAATGCAGAGGCACAAAAATTTCAATGTAAGCTTTGGAGAGCATATCTCATTAGACAATCTTTTAAAAAGATGAACAGAATAAATGGTGCTTGAATAAGGATTTATATTTTTACAGCATTGCAGTTTTTACTAGTCACATTGTAGAATTGATATCACCAAGGGACTCCAAGGACTTGTTGGGAACTAGGAAAGTTCGAAAAAACTGAATTTTGCATCTCTATTTTGAATATACTGTATATTCAGAAATATATTATCTATCAATAACTTCAAATGTACATCAATCTTGCCATCCCTAGTACTATAGGTCATAGCGGGTACATTTTTCTAAGAATAAATTTGCTTCAGCATTTCACAAAAAGGAAGTACAACCAACAATGTTTTGTAAAATCTGTTGTATCCATAGTATCATACATAGTATCGAAAAAGATGGTATTTTAGCCATGCCATACTGCCAATTCTTGAAAAAAATACACAGTGTTAAGTGTTAGCACAAAAAGCTAAAGAGTGATATTGTCCTCATATCTTACTTATGGTCATACTAAGAGGTACTATGATAACTGCTGTTGCAAAAGCAAATGTAAAACTTTGCTCATTTCATCATCAAAATTATGACAAGTAACAGTTTTCTTTCTGCTGCTTAACCATATCAGATATCCTGTGCAAGTTTTAACCCTAATACACTGTTCAGGAGATCCTTCTCAAAAAATGAGTGCTTAATTTTCAGCATTCCTTGATGGTTAGAGAAAGCAACATTTCTTCAATCCTTCAGAGACGTCATGCCATCCAAAGTCTAAACATACTGCGTTCTTTATTCATCCTTTTAGGTGTGTTTCTGCTGATTTAATGTTTTCTAATGAAATCTCAGACTTGCACAGACACCAATATGATAACCCTGGGATTCATGTTAGTAATGCAGGTTTCATTTGCATTAATATTCACTTATGCTGTTAATATAAAGGTTATTCTCCTGTTTTCTATGGCTTCCTTTTTATTATCCTGAACATTATGGTCTATGCAATAACTTGCAGAGGCTGCCTTACCATGAAACAATGTGAAACTTAAATTAGCCAGCAGATTTCAACAAATAGGAGCCATTTTGCTGGAAATTGCCCGGAGTCCCCTCGGGGAAATAGAGGGGTATATCAATAAATTATTATTATTATCCTCGCATAAATGCATATCTGCATATCATTAAAATAAGTTTTTTCCCCAAAAAAATTCCAAAAAAATTAATCCTTGGGGGGGGGCGCGAGGAGGGGAGGGGCCGGCGTGAGTGAGGAGGAGGCGGAGGGAAGCCACGTCAGATGCCCTAGGAGTGGGACTTCCCCCCGCCTGTTCCTCGCTCGTGCAGGGCCGCTCGCAGGCTTGCGCGCCAGGGCGGGATTGGCGAGCCGCCCTCCGCCGTGTCCTTAGCTCTTGCAGCGGCCACGTCTGAAGGAAGGTAAGCTCCCGGGCTTATCTGCCTTCAGGCGCGGCCGCTGCAAGAGCTAGGAAAATGGCGGAGGGCGGCTTGCCGATCCCCCGGCCTGGCTCCCGCCCTGGCGCGCATGCCCGGCATCTTGCGCAACCAGCCCCTTTTCGACGCCTGACGTCACCCCGCCGAAAAAGGGCGGGTCGTGCAAGAGACCGGGCTTGTGCGCCAGGGCGGGAGGCGGGCTGGGGGATCGGCGAGCCCCCCTCCGCCGTGACCCTAGCTCTTGCAGCGGCCGTGCCTGAAGGAAGGTAAGCCCGGGAGCTTACCTTCCTTCAGGCGCGGCCGCTGCAAGAGCTAGGGAAACGGTGGAGGGCGGCTCGCTGATCCCGCCCTGGCACGCAAGCTCGGTATCTTGCGCGACCCACCCCTTTTCGGCGGGGCTGGGTGACGTCAGGCGTGGCGCCTGATGTCACCCCGCCGAAAAGGGCCGGGCTGCACAGGACGCTGGGCATGCGCCCCAGGGCGGGAGCGGTCCCGCCCCCCGTGAGTGGCCATGCCCCCACTGCGGCCACGCCCCCACGAGCGGCCACGCCCTCCGCTCCGGCCCCCAAGGTGATCAGTCACCTGAATTCCGGCCCTTGGGCCCGAAGAAGTTGGACAGCCCTGGTATAGACTAACAGACTGTATTCTTTGACACAACTATTCAATATGACAATTGGTCTTGACTCGTGGTGGTAGTTTCTAGTAAAGTATAATTTGTAAGAGGCTAGTATCTATTTGGTTAAGGTAAAAGTTTTCCACTGACATTAAGTCCAGTTGTGTCCAACTCTAGTTTTTTTGTTGCTGCAGTTTTTAAAAACCTCAACAAGATTGCTACCTCAGAAAATATGGTTAACTCCACGGCCATAGACTCATCTCATTAAAGATTTCCAAACATGGATTGTTTGGATTAAGCTAGTCCTGTTCTAAAGGAGTACATCACACTAAGCTGGTAGAATTTAATCACAAAGGGCTCTAGGAAAATTGCAATTCCATTAAGTTTATAACATTGATTTTGCAGGTATTATTCAGTCACAACAATAAAATGACTCTGACCATTAATGAATCAACTTAACTATTTGGTGCCCTCTTTACTAAGGTCAGTCTGGGGCACAAATTTCATTTGCCAAAATAACATAGATCATCCTTCATTAGTCTGGGGAAGGTGTGCATGTGAAAACTGTTGTACAGAAAATGTAATAAATGTTCAGATATTTCCTTCTCCCAAACCAGTTTCACTGAAATTTCCAGCTTTAGCATGCTTCCAGTCTTGCGTTATTGGATGGTACAGAGAACTAGGTATTCCCTGGGGTTTGACATCACTTTCATAAAGAGAACTAATGGTTAGTTTTATAATAGTATGATTAACCTATAGGGATTGTAGTTGGCACTTGCCCATTTGATTGGAAACCATAGCTGTATTTCAGACATATTTATAACTAAGGATGATTCAGTTTCCTATCATTTCTATAAGACCTTTTAAGAAAAATCACTTTGTATACACATTTATTTCTCTATTTTTCAAAGATCCCTATCTGGACAAAAGGTCATAGTTTAGCTTTTGGATAGCCAGATTTTTAATGGCTGTCCCATAAAGCATCTAACTAACCATGATTTTTACAATATTTCTTTGACCTTTGTCTGTGCTCTATTTTAATTCTAATAAATCACCAGGTAGAAGTGAAATGAATTACAAAAATCAGTGATGGCGGATACATTTTATTCTCTGATGTCCAACTTATTATAACTTTGTTTAGTTTTCTTGCACAGTAGGCAATTTGTCAACCCCGTGGCATTAATAGATTGTAGTTTTAAGTTTCTCCTGATTATTATCAATTTGGTTAGAGTAGAAAAAAGTTTAAATTGCCAGTTATGCTGACAGCAGTTTTAATATTAAAAATTGCAAAATGTACCCTGAAGGTAATAAATGTCCAAAAAGAAAGCTTGTCTTAAGAAAACACATCAAATGTTTTTATTACTTGGGATGAATAAGTAAATAAATCAAAAGATGAAACTGCTGCACAAGTCTTCTAGAACATGTCTGGAGTTCTAAAGCATATTTTTTGTATTTCACATTCAGCTTCTAGCTCAAATTTGTGATGGTGATGATGATATTACAAAACCAGAATTTCCCATTGTCGTTGGCTCTAATGGAACTTATCAAGCTAACCCTTTTATGGGACTAAATAGGAAGAAGTGACTTTTTTATTTACTTACTTGCTTCTGAACTTGATTGTGCTCAAAGCCTCCCAAACAAAGGGAGATAAAAGAACACATCTGACACTGCTGGATCAAGAGGGCAAAAGGCTTGATATTTATTTGTTATCGGCTTTAGGAATTAGGGTAGCTAACCTGCAAATTCATATGATGGCTTATCAATGCTTTCTTTGGGATTGAATGTTGACCTATCCCTTCCAGAGGAAGAAAGAGCTCCTGCACTCCAACTACATCTTGAAGCAGTCACCTTAGCCACACAAGGGAACTAGTAACTCCGAGTCCCCCCTCGGGAGTTGAGAGGGGCAAGGTAAAAATGGTCTAAATAAATAAAAAAAAAAATCTACTCCATAGACTGTGCAACTAAGGTGAAGACTGGGACATTTCTTTCAAAGGATGTGCCTAGCTCTGCTCAGTGGAATTTACTGAAGATACATACCAGAATGTTGAGGATTTGCCTTTTGCCAGTGTTGTCATCTTCTATTCAACCACTGATGAAGCCATGGAAAACTGCATTGATGCAAGAATTACTGCTAAAAAAATGGGATTTTGTTCACAACAACAGAACAGGTCATTCTTCTCTTCTTGATGGTATTGATCTTCTTTGTACTCTGTAAGATCTAAATAACCCTCAAGCAGGGCCGTAGCCAGGATTTTGATTCGGGGGCTGAGTTTGGTACGGGGGGCTGAGACTGGGTGGAAGAGGGTCTACCCTAGCAAACCTTTTGTATTGTTATCCCAATAACCCCATTAATGTGGGATATAATGAGCATGGTGATCAGATCATGATATGAATAAACATAACAGTTTAAATAATGTACCAGTAAGGCCTTTTCGCGGACCACCCTGAGACTTTGGGGGGGGGGGCTGAAGCCCCCTTAGCCCCCCCCCTGGCTACATGCCTGCCCTCAAGGCAGGTTATAATGTTTCCCCAGCCATCACCCAGTCTTCCTCCAAGAAATGCCTTGGATCATTCAAATCTTGATTTTCACTGGCTGAGCAGGGAGACATCACTACTTCCACTGTCTAGACTTCTACTATCTTGGGCCCTAAAGTTACATCCCTACTTCAACACCTGATAGAACATCACAACAGATTAATGGGTCTTAACCAAAATTAATTACTTCTTTTCTGGTTTCTGCCCAATTACTCTCAACATGCAAAAGTGATAAGGCTTTACTATGAACTTGGTAGCAAACAGTTCCTACTGCCTTTGAACATTCTATGACAACAACATCCTGATCAACAGTTCCTTTTCAAGGTCTCCCAGTACCTGATATTTACAGAGCTGCAACTTGATTACAGTCTTGCACATTTACACAATACTACCAAGAGCCAGATCCAATGCTCAATTTGTTTTTCAGCAACCTGGATAAGCTTTACAGTGACCCATTTGTGTGAGGCACAGAGACCGCAAAGAAGAAGAGGGTGCAATGCTTTCTTTATGAATGGTGCATTCATACAAACCTGGCCTATCTTTCCCACTTTTAGGTCCCTGTACAGTTAGTGATGGACTCAAACTGAGGTAATGGTAGCGTGGTAAGCTTGTGCATTGTGTGACGGTACAGATCAAAGAACCACAGTTACAGGTAATCAACCTGTTTTTACTAATTTCAGCAGCTTTGCCACTCATTTATGTGAGTGGCAAAGCAGTAGTTATTTTCAATATATGAGATATAGAAAGAGGCCCAAGTCTGACATTTGTTTATTTTTGCACCTAGATTTGTCCTTCACACAACTCTGTTTCCTCTGAAAGCTGTCAGCTGACCTATTGCATCTCTCAAAATCAGAAAATCCTTTATATATTTATCTGGATTTTTTCCAGTGTGAACAAAGTGGTAAATTTGGAAGGCATCTTTTCCTCTTTCAATCAACACTTTCTTGGTCATGTTGCACTTAATTTAGAGAGGAAGATCCAAAGCTCTTCAAATTCTATAGCATATTGTGTGTATGGTACTCAGCATAACCTGGCAAATTTTTGTGAGTTCATGAGCAATAATGACATCTAACCATCTGTGATTTTGCACCTGCAGAAGCCAGTGTCAGCTGTTGAAGTGCGGTAGCCCCCACTTTACATAAATTTATTGCCAACAAATTGCTCACTAACCTTGAAAAGATTTTAACCCTTTCAATGCAATTAAAAGTACATTTCTCTTCAAAAGGAATGAGGTTTGGAATGTTTCTTTCCATTCTAAATAGGGCTGCCAGGTGGAAAAAAGGGAGAGAGATACAATGATGGCTGAAATCCTTCCTTTTAGACTAGCACTAAAGAAATTGGACTACTGTCACTTTTTTACCTGGCAATCCTCATTCTGAAAGGTTTGTATTTCACATTGTTTTAGGACTGAAGGAACACTATTTTAAGTGAACAACATAAGATCTCCTGTGCTGTGAAATAAACCCAATCAGGTTTGTGTCACTTATGTCATAATATTGTTGCTAAATAATAGTTGAAACATGGAACAGAAACATTCCTTGGTCATATACAAAAAGTGTGCATCTGTTTAGAACATTGGGCCTTCTAGGTGGGTTGAGACAGCATGGGTTTAAGGAAAATGGAGGAAACGATTAACTGAATACATGGTTTGGTTCCAAGCCAAATGTGTATACATTTGTATAATTTTAAACATAAAATACATAATCGCTCCTTGTAAAATGGAGCGATTATGTCTGATATCGGATTGTTTCAGAAAAAGTGAAATATTTGTTTTGGGTTGTTGTTGGTGTTTCAGGCTATGTGGCCATGTTCTAGAAGCATTCTCTCCAGACATTCCTCCTGCATCATTGGCAGGCATCCTCAGAGGTTGTAACCTCACAACCTCTAAGGCTTCCTACCACAGACAATATCATAGGTTCAAAAATAGGCAAATACCATTATAAAATACGTGCCTTTGCAGATGATGTGATTGGATTAGTTGAAGATCCATGTACTAATTTAAAGAACTGGATACAGAAAATAGAAGAATTTGGCAAGCTGGCAGGATTTAAAATGAATATGAAAAAGAATATGATTTTAACTAAGAATTTGAGTAAGGAAAAACAAGAAAAATTAAAAGAACAAACAGGATTACAAATTATGACAAAAATAAAATACCTAGGTATATGGCTAACTGCTAAAAATTCTCAATTTTTGAAAAATAATTATGAGATGTTTTGGAAAAAGATACAGAAAAATTGATAAAATCAAGAAATCTAAATCTTTCACTTTTGACCGTATCTCATTAGTGAAAATGAATATACTCCCAAAATTGTTGTGGTTTTTTTCCCAAAATCTTCTGATAATCCACAATCAAGGCAAATTTAAAGAATGGACTAGAGACTTGCTAAAATTTGTTTGGAGGGGAAAAACAGAATTAAATTTGCAACATTAATAGACAATAAAACAAAGTGGGGGGGGGCTTCAGCTTTCCGGTTTTAACACTCTATCACGAGGCCTGTGCACTGATGTGGATCAAAGACTGGATGACATTTGGAAGGTTTTAACCTGAGAGTAGGCTGGCATGCCTATGTCTGGTATGATAGAGAGAAAAAGGAAAAGAATTTTGGTAATCATTTTGTGAGATCCTCTTTATTGAGAACATGGCAGAAATATAAGAAAAACTTTTATAATAAAACTCCATTATGGGTATCATCAATGGAAGCTCACTGGGCTGGACGAATTGGCCTACATATAAGGACATATTAGTTAAAAATACGGAAAATTTAAAACCACATGAGGAACTTAAAGGAAAATATAATAATCTCACATGGCTACACTATTTGCAAATTAAGGACCTCTATAACCAGGACAAGAAAGTTGGATTTTATCTAACAGACTAGCTGGGATAGGATCTTAGCGATGGAAAAAAAGGTAATTACAAAAATTTATAAAATATTGCTAGAATGGGCCCCAGAAACAGAAGAAGTAAAGAATTGTATGATCAAATGAGCTGAAAACTTCAAAAGACCAATATATTTTAAGGAATGGGAACAGATGTGGAATAAAAAACTGAAATATACGTATGTGTCGGACTTAAGGGAGAACTGGCTTAAAATGTTTCATAGGTGGTATATGACACCTGTGAAACTGGCTAAAATGAATAAAGAGATTTCGAATAAATGTTGGAAATGTAGAGAGCAGGAGAGAAGTTTCTTTCATATGTGGTGGCATTGCAAAGCAGCCATGAAATATTGGACAGAAATACATAAGGGAATTCAAAAAATTCTAAAAATAAACTTCAAGAAAATGCCGGAATATTACCTCTTGGGAATCACGGACTCAGACTTAATTTTAGAGAAGAATTCAGATAAATTGCTTATATATATGACAACTGTGGCAAGAATTTCCTTTCCCAGACTGTAGAATAAGAAGAAATTCCCGAAATAGAAGATTGGAGAATGAAAGTAAGGGAGATTAAAGATATGGACAAATTAACCTTTTTAAAAAGAAATACTCGGGTAACCTGATTAAAGAGACAAACTGGGAGCTTTTCCAAGACTATGAAAAGCTATTAAGAGAAAATAAACAATAAATTTAGAATCGAAATTTTATCTAAAATAAATAAAAGTACTGTAAGCTTGGAATGGAAGTCAAAGGGTATTTTTTCTCTTTTTTCTTTTTAATTTTTTTTTACTGGTTTTGATTTTCCTACTTTTTTGTCATTGTTATTGTTCTCTTTCCATGTATAATTTAATCTGATGTATTTATAGTTTAATAATCAATAAAATCATTAAAAAAAGAAATTATGAGAAGTAGGATTCATGAGAATTAGGCAGTTGCTTTTTGAAAACATTTTTCACATGCGAATTAAGGACGGCCCAGTGTTATGAGCAGGTATGTAATTTGTCCTTATAGCATATCTTCGATTACTGTAGTTCTTTTCATTGGACTTCTGCTTTTTTTGTAGGAACCCTTTGTCATTTGCAACATCACACGTTGCTCCTAAAGTAAGTTCTTTGTTACTCAGGCAAGTCAGATGAGCATAATCTTTCTGTAAAAATCAGAAAGATCCAAAAAAACCTATTCACATTTCCCTAGACATTGGAAACTTAATGGTGCTGGTAGTGCAGTAATTCTGGGGAATTGCGTTTTCTATCAAGGATATCTCATTTTTGAAGGTGTTGTTTCCATTACCTTTTATAGAAAGTGCTCAAGGTTGCTTGCTTTCCCCTGTTGTTAAGGCCTGCAAAGGAAGCTGTGGAAGAAACTGGACAATTTGACACTTTTTGTTAATGTACTATAAAAGACCATCAAGTGTTTCTGAACATTTACATGAACACTCAGAACAACTGATACTGGTATGTTTTGGGAACAAACACAAGGCTGCTTGCCCATGTCTGGAAGTCAGCCAAGCTATTTCCTGCACTATTTTCTTGGCAACATGTTCATGTTGTTATTCTTCTGTAAAAGCCTCTGGCTCCTTAAAATCAGGCAAGTATTGTTCTTCATTGAAAAACAGCAATAACTTTCCTATAAGTTTGGGTTTGTTGTTAACTGACCAACAGCCAAAAGTTGCAGCATGGAGTACTTCTGTTCTAGATTCCAGCTAAGTGGGACACAATCTTTTCCAGGATGTTCCACTCCATGCCCCAGTTCTTATCTGCTCCTCATCTTCCGCATTTCTCATTCAACATTTCATGCCACATGCAAGTTCTGGCAGAGTTTATCCCTTGCCCCTACACCCACAAAATTGTATTTTATATATTTCCATTTTAAAAATCTCACATTCTCACATTGTTTGTGGATGATAACCTGTGGATTTTGGCTACATAAAATCAGTTATACTTGTTGGCTTTGACACCAATGTCAGTCAGTCAGTCACGTTTATTGAGTAACCGTCAGGTCATTTCAAATAAAAGCTCCAACAGCAGTAGTAGTATACAAGATAAGGATAAAATCAGTACCTAATGTACAAGGCAAACAATGTAACACATTAAAAACTAAACTTATTGCAATTGTCTTGCGTCAACACAATGGATACTGTGTCCTTTTTGCCTTTTAGCCAGAGGAGCTATAAAATGTGCTGATGTTATTTTTGAGAAGATGCTTTGAAGTTTTGCTTAAAACCCAGATTTTAATATTTTCATTCCATTTTCACTGGAATGAAAGTTAGTAGCTGTCACTGATAAGGCCTATTCAAGGTACATTTGTATTTTCTGTTTTCCAAGAATCCAGAACACTGGGCATGAATTCCCTTATTTTATTCTCCCAACAGATCAGATGAAGTAAGGGCTTGTCCAAAGTTACCAGTGAGATGCAGGTCATGCAGCTCAAACCCATTTTAGAGAACTGCTGTCAGGAAGCTAGGCTTTTAGATAGACTTCTGAGCTTGTTTCACTTAGCTTATATTTATGGGGGTTGGAAACTGGAAGTCCTTCACAAGCCTCTGTGATAGCATTAGGGATATGGAGTAGCAATATATACTTTCTTAGCACATCTGCATAAAACTGAAAATGATAAAATACAAATCCAAAAGAAAGAAGGAACTTGGGCTATTTTAACAATGTGACCATTATCCCACTAATATAGACTGTATTTTGCTTGATTTTCATAATTGGATGCATTGAGTCTACAGAATCACACTAAAAAGGAACTGAATTTCTCTTCACTTGATGCAGATTATCTCCTACTATCCCACCTAACACGTAAACATCATTTTAAAATAGTTTTTGGGCCTGGCATCGTATGGGAACAAATAAGTATTGCCCATCTCTGAACTCTATATTACATGCTTGCACAGTAGGGTGTTTTGTGTTTGTTTCAGTTTTGACTCCCCTTCCCCCTATATTTGCCAAATAGCGATTTCCAGATTCCTAGAAAAGAAGTATGACTCAAATCAGCCAGGAAAAACCCTCCAGAAAAAACATGCTTTCTTCGACAATACTGTCAACATGCACATCCAATGAGAACCAAAATAAATAGTCTTCTGAAACCTTTCAATTTTTTAATAAGTCAAAATACACTTTTCTGACAGCATAATTGCTTTTCATAGTAGGTCCTAAATCTGTAACACTATAAAAGAATAATGCTACAGTAGATCATTTGTGAAAACTTAATGAAAACTGAGTTAGTGAACCTCGGAGTCGCTAGACCTTGAAATTCACTTTCAAAAACTAATTTGCAGTAAATGTATGAGAAACATATTTAGACATGATAAACTTTCAGTCCTATGTTCACCAGGTGCAGAAGTTTATCTTGATTAACTCTTTTTTCCTTTTTAATTAATCACTTGCCAAAAAAAGAAAAGAAAAAGAAAGAACTGGTTGTTGTTACTTCCAGCAGAGTTGAGGAGATTAATCTAACCACAGTGAAATTATTTATTTTTTTCCTGGCTTGTGAATGTAATATCATATATCAAAATGTAATATTTCCCTTGTATTAACCAAGGACATCTTATCTCTTGGAAGATACATGTTTCGCTTTTGTGATATAATTGGCCAACAAGAGAATAAAAAAAAATTAGGGAGAGGCCATTTATGAAGCTAAAAATACAAAAGGGAGTTTGCAGGTTTGCAATCATTCTGTAATACCATAACAATGTATTTAAATAATCAAGATGTATTTTAGTTTCTAATATTATCTAGAAGTATTACTTTATGACAGTCTTCTCATATTTGTATTACTATATATTTTATTTATAACATTACAATAAGCAATTCTATTGTAAAATGCATTAACTATTATAATTCACAGAATTTACATTTTTATTCTGTCACAAAATATTTTGCAAAGCTAGCAGAATGCTGTATTAAAAGTTTTAGTTAACAATTCAGCATCTACATGATCACTGTTTTAAATGATGCAATCCATTCATTTAAAAGTTCTGTGAGGCTTATTCCTAGGTGAGAGTAAGATTGCTTTGTCCAGTATGTATCTTTATGGTGGGGAACAGGTTTTCTTTCAGTTTATTTTAGTCTTTGTTCAGGAATTTATCTGAATGTAATATGTCTCCAAATAATACTTTCAATTTCACCCAGGGGCACTGATGTAGTTTTAAAAAGTGGCTGAGTGATTGATATGATACTGCCACATTGGGTTTTACTGTATCTCATGAAGTTCTTCGCATGGTTTTATGCTCAACCCAATATAGCTTAGTCACTGCTGAACTATGAATCAATTTTGCAGTTTAAACCTTAGGATTTAATATTCAACATTTTGAGATGTTGCCTAGATCTCAATGTCTTAGCAAGAGAGAAAACTCTTTTTCTACAGTAATATTAGTTCTAATTAAAACAATGCATATTGTGACATCCCACCCAGGGCCTGGAATAATGGCTTTGAGAAATGGAGAAGCTTCTATAGGCCCTGGGGGTAGCGTTCTAGCCTTCCCATAAAAAGAACCTGGAGAGTCTTTGAGCAATGAGTTCAGGACCCAGAAAAGGTGAACTCAAAACAAATTTATTTAACTACAATCGGTAGAACTGATGGCTCAAAAGGCTTGCTGTTGGTTACTAGAAAAGTCCTTTAAACGAAGGGGATGCATTCACTTGCCTTTGCAGAGTGAAGCTGCCTTTCTTTGATTCCAGGGTTCCTTTGTTGCTCTAAATGGTCCTTTGACACACAGAGTTCTTGGGTCCCCAGAGATTGCAGTCTTTGGGTGAAGGGCTGGTCTTCCTATCACTGCGATCCTGGTTTGAGAGCGTTGGTTGGTGTCACGATGCACGGACTTGACCGGCCCCTTAATCACACACACAGAGACGGACTGAAGGCTAACTACTTTAGTGAATATAAAAACAGTTCAAAAGATATTGTCCAAAAGAATAGCAAGTAATCCAAAAGGCTTGAAGCAATAATGTCCAAAACAAACGTGGCAAAATCAAAGGCTTGGCAAGGCTCCGCAACACTGCGGATCAGGAAACAAGGCAAGGCTCCGCGCAACACTGCGGATCAGGAAACAAGACAAGGCTCCGCGCAGCACTGCGGATCAGGAAACAAGGCAAGGCAGATGCAAGGCAGGACTTGATGACCACTAGCTCACTTAGCTCCGTGGACCCACTTCGCTTCACGCCTATTCAAATGAGACGTGGCGAAGCATTGAGGATACGTTCCCACGGCTCCTATACTTAATCCTTCGGCCGAGGTCCCCGACGCTCTAGGCGCTCTAGGCTTAGGCTGCGTCCAATCAATGCTGCTGGTTCGGCGCCTCTCACCACCTGACCTGCATGAGAGCTTCCCTCCCTGGGATCTTCCCAGCCGCTTGCTTCCATGTTTTGACTCAGAAGCTCCTGGGAACCTTTCCCACCTGGATGCTCATAACTCCCACAATCACTGCCCTCCATTTGCACCTGGTTATCTGAATCAGGGCCAAACATCAATTCTTCCCATGGGACTGGGAAACTGTCCTTCTCCCCAATGAATCTGGTTCTGGAGCTGCAGGGCCTAATGCTAATGGGACCCCGGGTCCTAGCCCCAGTTCTCCAGGCACAAACGAGAACTGCTGTGCTACAGTTGGCTATACGTGGACAAAGATGAGTTGTCTAAGCCAGTCATTGTCAACCACTGTGCCCCGGCACACTAGTGTGCTGTGAGCAATCAGCTGGTGTGCTCTTCCCCCGCCTTTCTTCCCCTCCGAGGTTTTCCGCGGCACACCAGCCGATTGCAGGACAGCGGGTGGGGAACACGACCCTCTACCTGGAGAGGCAGGGAGAGGCATGGAGGCTCAGGAGGGAGGGGCCAGGCCAGGCCCTCCTCCTCCTCCAGAAGTGAGCCCACAGGAGGAGGAGGGGAGGCGCGGAAGCTGGCGCAAAGCGGGAAAATGGCTCCCTGGGGCTCTTCTGCAACCTGGCGGAAGAGGCGCTGCCCAAACCCGTCCCAGGCAGGGCCTGTTCCCAGGCTCGCTCTGCTTGTGAGGGAGAACTGGGGAAATGGAGCCAATCTCAGGGGCTTGCCTTCTTCCAAACCGCTGTTTGGGAGAAGGCAGGGGCCCAGAGGTGGTTTTCCATTTGCCGAGCTGCCCCCCTCGCATGCTCAAACGGAGAAGCCACCTCTGGGGCCTTGCCTGGTTTGAACCTTGCGGGGGCAGCCCACCCACCTCTGGGACCTTGCCTGCTCCCAAACCGGTTTGGGAGAAGGCATGCCCCAGGGGCGCCTGCTCCGCTTGCCCCCGCCCCTCCCTCCTCCCCTCCTCTTTGCACCTCCCAGGCTCCCTGTCAATTTCCCCAAACTCCATCTGTGTTCACTTTTGGGCAGATTGAGTATTCATGCCAAGTTTGGTCCTGATCCAACATTGTTTGAGTCCAGAGTGCTTCCCCTGAACTCCATCTGTGTTCACATTTGGGCATATTGAGTATTCATGCCAAGTTTGGTCCTGATCCAACATTGTTTGAGTCCAGAGTGCTTTCTGGATGTAGGTGAACTACAACTCCAAAACTCAAGGTCACAAATATATGTATTACTGTGTTAGAGTGTCATTTTGTTTCATTTTGGTTGGTGGTGTGCCTTGGGATTTTTTAAATGTCAAAAGTGTGCCTCGGCTCAAAAAAGGTTGAGAAACACTGGTCTAAGCGAGAGCTTTAGATTTCCACGTGGTTCATCCATGAGCTATCCTTGGAATGGAGGTAGAAAGGAAGTCCAGCCTCCCAGGTAAACTCAGGAAAGGGAGGAGTTCAGTGTGGTGCTGCCAGGTTTGGAGCTAAGACACAGCTCCTCCCATAAATGTCCACATGGCAGAACAATGGAACAAAGGCCATGCAGGTAAAGGCCAACCAAATACAAATACAGATGTAAAACCAGCCCCGTGGGGGCGCAATACATATAGTAATATAGTTGGGATAAAATACAATGTGGGCCATTTTAGAGCACTTCTGCAGTGTTTGGAAGCATTACTCTTGCAACATTTAATTCAGACTTCGGTCCAGCAATAATAATAACAACAATTTTTATTTATACCTTGCCACCATCTCCCATAGGGACTCAGGGTGGCTTACAGGCATACAATGCTGTCATACAACATATAAAATACTACAGTAGGGTCTCGCTTATCCAACATACTGTAAATGGGCTGGCAGAACGTTGGATAAGTGAAAATGTTTGATAATAAGAAGGGATTAAGGAAAAGTTTATTAAATGTCAAATTACGTTATGATTTTACAAATTAAGCACCAAAGCATCATGTTTTACAACAAATCGACAGAAAAAGTAATTCAATACACAGTATTTTTTAAAGAAATCCTGCCATTAATTTACCAATCCCTGGCTAAAAATAGTGGTCTGGCTGCATTATCAAAGGCCTGCATAGAGTCAAGTTTTAAGCTCTTTCTTAAGGTGGCGTAATGTGGGGGCAAATGACTGATATAGGACTATACTCAATAAATAAATACAATCACATTCAGCATTATCACATATGAATTGATGGAGAAATATATTAGTCAGTTTTTCCCCATCCCTACTGTAGCAACATTATTTTTTAGGATCTATGTCATAAAAGTGTGGGTTAATTTGTATGTGTGCCAGATTTCATCGATTTAACACTAAATGCATGTTTTTAGGTTTAATCACTTTAGTAATAATGGCAGTGTCAGAATATAGGGAATTTGGGTCACTCTATGATAAAGCAATACACAATTGCGCCCTTACACCAGTAATTTGAAACATAGAAAATGCTGGGAGATCAAATCAATTAAGAGGTTCAGTTATATACTTACTTTTTCTTAAGGTTGATATCCATATTGCTAGAAATTGAGTTTTAAAAAACTGAGACTGGAATTTGCTGTTAGCCTGATTTATCATTGTCTTTTTGTTTTGGCATGTTCCCCTGTACAACTAGCAGAAGCAAGAGTCAAGCTTTCTTTGAGATTCAGTTTGATTGACAGGTGGCTCCTTCCTAGTGACTTGTTGATAAAAGAAATTGGGGCAAGTAGAATAGAGTAAAGTGAGGGTGATAAAGAGAGGAAGTTAAGTGATCTCTGCTATGGTCTGCTGGCTAAGTGAGTTACCTTGTGGCTGCCAGCTTACTGATTCCTTTCATTTGATAGAACTGAAGTAGATGTATTTGCCAACTAGGCAGTATATTGGAAATGACAGAGAGAGGTTAAGCTTTCAGTTCCTGTAGCTTCAAGACAGCAAATAGCATTGTGATAATTTATTTTTGATGAAGATGAAAGAAACATAATATTACACTGTTGAACTGGGCTACTGATGTAGAGGAAATCAAAGGAAAACTTCTGAACCTTGTTTCTCTGCTTATCACTTTTCTTTAGGTCCACAGAATTGACATAAACATCTAAGATTATACGTATGTTGAAAGCTACAATCTCTATAAGCACACAAATTGTTATATACAATCCTGCTTGTGTTAGAAATCATTTACACATGTCTGATTCCAAAGATCGTGTTCATTTAAAGCTTATATTTAATGGACCCTTCTAAGTGGGACAATTATAGTTGTTAGGTACAGATGGAACTGTATTATAAAACAGCGTTTTCCTTAGATGAATTCAACTTGCACCTGTGAATGCAGAACATTTCCAGTAGCAGTCATCTGTGTGGAAGTAGATAAGGCTTATATAAAAGATAAATGTGTATCTTGAACTTGCCTACTTCACTCTCCTTAAGCTGGACTCCAACCTTGGAGCAGGTTAGTTAGATGTAACTATAGCAAACCAAGACCCGTTGATTTGGATTTTTTTTGAGGAAGTAGATATTGAGAAGTTGGACTGGTTATCTGGAAAGGCAAGGGCTCTCATTTATATGTCTTACACTTGCCTCTACTATGTCACTAAATCAATCCATATGGAACTGGCTATATTACTAAAGGAAGTGATCTATGCCTTCTTCTGGAGTGGAGGGTTATTGAAAGGAGGAGGGGATACTTTCATTTGGTTGTATTTGGTAAAAAATGAACATTCCTTTTCCTGTACACTTCAAATTACCCTTTTCTTGCAATTCTAATGGTACCGCATAGAATCATTGTAATGTGTTTGTAACTTGGAACCTTAATCAAGGGTTTTAAAAGGAGAAAACAAAGAGACATTCATAATGACTTTATTCAAGAAATGTCCCCATAATTCAATGGATTTGGGAGACTGTAGACTAGTTTCAGATATTACAGTCTTGCCTGTATCAATCAAGAGGATGATAGCCTTGCCATAGACTAACTAGAATGTGGGATCAAGAAAACTATGGTTACCTTGATGGATGACTTCAAGTACTCTTTGACTGAGTATGGCTCAATTGGTTGTTTTAAAGATCGTTGATATTTGACCATTATATTCTGGGCCACTTTATAGACCAATTCCAGCACTACTTGTGCTGGGAACAAATGTCTGATTCCATTCACATTTGTTTATGATGCTCCATTTCTGTCCTGACTTCTGTAAACATCATTTTACTGATGATATTCAGCTCTGCTGCTATTTCCAGCTGGGCTCTACTGAATTGGAGGCAGCCAACATCTTTGAATATTGCCCAAACTCTTTAATGGACTGATGAAGGTGAACAAACGGTGACTTGGAACAGAGAAAACACACATTGGTTAGTAGAAGGCATGGATTTGGATCCCCTGGGAGAGCCAAGTTCATAATTTGGGACTAAGGCCCCTTTCACACAGCTAAATAAAACCCCACATTATTTGCTTTGAACTGGAATATATGGCAGCATGGACTCAGATAACCCAGTTAAAAGCAGACAAGAACAATCAGGGACAATTAATCACCTCTCAACAAAAGATGCCCCCAGGCAGTAAGAAGCCTCTAACAGACTCTGGACATTCCGCAGATATATAAACCCCACGTTCCTAGTTTCCAACAGACCTCACAACCTCTGAGGATGCCTTCCATAGATGCAGGCGAAATGTCAGGAGAGAATGCTTCTAGAACATGGCCATACAACCTGAAAAACTTACAGCAACCCAGTGATTCTAGCCATGAAAGCCTTCAAAAGCCTTCAACAACATGTTGTGGGATTTTCTGCTTCGGTGTTGTTTATTTGTTCAGTTGCTTCTGACTATTTGTGACCTCATGGACCAGTCCACACCTGAGCTCCCTGTTGGCTGTGGCCACCCCCAACTCCTTCAAAGTCAAGCCAGTCACTTCAAAGATACCATCCATCCATCTTGCCATTGGTCTGCCCCTCTTCCTTTTTCCTTCCATTTTCCTCGGCATCATTGTCTTCTCCAAGCTTTTCTGTCTTCGCATTATGTGGCCAAAGTACTTCATCTTTGATATTCTGGGTTATATAGATGTGTGGAAGGGCCCTGAGTTTAGATCCCACTCTGTCCCTGTATTCTAAAGCGGTGGTGGTGTTTCGCTATCACTGCTTTCCATTTGCACCTGGTTATCTGTTTCTAAATAAGGGTCAAGCCAACCTCCTTCCCATGCCAAACATTCTGTGGGCGAAGGAGGCCCACTGATGGGAAACTCTCCTTCTTCTAACCCTTCTAAATCCTCTTCAGAATCTATCTCTGCTGCTGCAGGCCCCAATACCAATGGGAACCCCGGTCCTGGCCCCTGGCCCCCAGGCACAAACGAGAACTGCTGTGCTACACTATCCCCCTCAGGGCCCCTCCGAGGCCGCCCTCGAGGCTTGGGTTTGTCAGGGTACTTGCGGTGAAACCGAGCAACAATGTCCGGGGCGTGAACATCTCGAGCCGGCGTCCAGGAACGCTCTTCCGGCCCTCTCTGTGAGTAAACCTTTCCAGTCAATCAAATACTCCAGCTTCCGGTATCTGATGCGTGCATCCAGGATGTCCTGCACCTCGAACTCCTCCTCACCATCCCGCATCACAGGGGGGAGGGGGCGGCTGCGTCACATCGGGCCACACCCCCTTCGCCGGGCGGAGCAAAGAACGGTGAAACACAGGGTGGATCTTCATGTCCGCTGGGAGTTGTAGTTTGAAAGCAACAAGCCCCACCTTCTCCATCACTTTGTAAGGGCCCAGAAATCTCGCATCCAACTTGCGGCTAGGCCTCTGCGTGGCCAGGTTCTTGGTAGACAGCCAAACTTCATCCCCCACCAGGATCTCCGGGCCCTCCTGGCGCCGCCGATCAGCCATCCGCTTGTAATCCGCCTTAGCCTGGTCCAATTGAGTACGTAGCAAATCCTGACGCGCAGTGAGATCCCGAAGCCAGTCTTCCGCTGCCGGCACTTCCCCCGACGGGTCTACCGGAGGGTAGAACTGAGGATGGTGTCCATAGTTAGCAAAGAAAGGAGTCTCTTTGATGGATTCCTGCATCGCATTGTTGTAGGCAAACTCCGCCAAAGACAACAAGGACACCAAGTTGTTTTGCTGATAGTTGACATAGCACCGCAGATACTGTTCCAAGGTGGCATTAACCATTTGCCCGTCCGGACTGGGGGTGATGAGCCGTGGACATCCGCATCAATCCCCAGCAGCTTCTGGACAGCCTTCCAGAACTGGGAAGTGAATTGGGTGCTGCGGTCCGTCACCAAACTCCATGCAGAGTAAAGTGAGGGTGATAAAGAGGAAGTTAAGTGATCTCTGCTATGGTCTGCTGGCTAAGTGAGTTACCTTGGCTGGCTGCCAGCTTACTGATTCCTTTCATTTGATAGAACTGAAGTAGATGTATTTGCCAACTAGGCAGTATATTGGAAAATGACAGAGAGGTTAAGCTTTCAGTTCCTGTAGCTTCAAGACAGCAAATAGCATTGTGATAATTTATTTTTGATGAAGATGAAAGAAACATAATATTACACTGTTGAACTGGGCTACTGATGTAGAGATCAAATCAAAGGAAAACTTCTGAACCTTGTTTCTCTGCTTATCACTTTTCTTTAGGTCCACAGAATTGACATAAACATCTAAGATTATATCTGTTGAAAGCTACAATCTCTATAAGCACACAAATTGTTATATACAATCCTGCTTGTGTTAGAAATCATTTACATGTCTGATTCAAAGATCGTGTTCATTTAAAGCTTATATTTAATGGACCCTTCTAAGTGGGACAATTATAGTTGTTAGGTACAGATGGAACTGTATTATAAAACAGCGTTTTCCTTAGATGAATTCAACTTGCACCTGTGAATGCAGAAACATTTCCAGTAGCAGTCATCTGTGTGGAAGTAGATAAGGCTTATATAAAAGATAAATGTGTATCTTGAACTTGCCTACTTCACTCCTTAGCTGGACTCCAACCTTGGAGCAGGTTAGTTAGATGTAACTATAGCAACCAAGACCAGTTGATTTGGATTTTTTGAGGAAGTAGATATTGAGAAGTTGGACTGGTTATCTGGAAGGCAAGGGGCTCTCATTTATATGTCTTACACTTGCCTCTACTATGTCACTAAATCAATCCATATGGAACTGGCTATATTACTAAAAAGGAAGTGATCTATGCCTTCTTCTGGAGTGGAGGGTTATTGAAAGGAGGAGGATACTTTCATTTGGTTGTATTTGCAAAAATGAACATTCCTTTTCCTGTACACTTCAAATTACCCTTTTCTTGCAATTCTAATGGTACCGCATAGAATCATTGTAAATGTTTGTAACTTGGAACCTTAATCAAGGGTTTTAAAAGGAGAAAATAAAGAGACATTCATAATGACTTTATTCAAGAAATGTCCCCATAATTCAATGGATTTGGGAGACTGTAGACTAGTTTCAGATATTACAGTCTTGCCTGTATCAATCAAAGAGGATGATAGCCTTGCCATAGACTAACTAGAATGGGGATCAAGAAAACTATGGTTACCTTGATGGATGACTTCAAGTACTCTTTGACTGAGTATGGCTCAATTGGTTGTTTTAAAGATCGTTGATATTTGACCATTATATTCTGGGCCACTTTATAGACCAATTCCAGCACTACTTGTGCTGGGAACAAATGTCTGATTCCTCACATTTGTTTATGATGCTCCATTTCTGTCCTGACTTCTGTAAACATCATTTTATTGATGATATTCAGCTCTGCTGCTATTTCCAGCTGGGCTCTACTGAATTGGAGGCAGCCAACATCTTTGAATATTGCCCAAACTCTTTAATGGACTGATGAAGGTGAACAAACGGTGACTTGGAACAGAGAAAACACACATTGGTTAGTAGAAGGCATGGATTTGGATCCCCTGGGAAGCCAAGTTCATAATTTGGGACTAAGGCCCCTTTCACACAGCTAAATAAAAACCCACATTATTTGCTTTGAACTGGAATATATGGCAGCATGGACTCAGATAACCCAGTTAAAAGCAGACAAGAACAATCAGGGACAATTAATCACCTCTCAACAAAAGATGCCCCCAGGCAGTAAGAAGCCTCTAACAGACTCTGGACATTCCGCAGATATATACCCCACGTTCCTGGTTTCCAACAGACCTCACAACCTCTGAGGATGCCTTCCATAGATGCAGGCGAAATGTCAGGAGAGAATGCTTCTAGAACATGGCCATACAACCTGAAAACTTACAGCAACCCAGTGATTCTAGCCATGAAAGCCCCTTCAAAAGCCTTCAACAACATGTTGTGGGATTTTCTGCTTTGGTGTTGTTTATTTGTTCAGTTGCTTCTGACTATTTAGACCTCATGGACCAGTCCACACCTGAGCTCCCTGTTGGCTGTGGCCATCCCCAACTCCTTCAAAGTCAAGCCAGTCACTTCAAGATACCATCCATCCATCTTGCCATTGGTCTGCCCCTCTTCCTTTGTCCTTCCATTTTCCTCGGCATCATTGTCTTCTCAAAGCTTTTCTGTCTTCGCATTATGTGGCCAAAGTACTTCATCTTTTTTGATATTCTGGGTTATATAGATGTGTGGAAGGGCCCCAGTTTAGATCCCACTCTGTCCCTGTATTCCTAAAGCGGTGGTGGTGTTTCGCTATCACTGCTTCCATTTGCACCTGGTTATCTGTTTCTAAATAAGGGTCAGCCAACCTCCTTCCCATGCCAACATTCTGTGGGCGAAGGAGGCCCACTGATGGGGAAACTCTCCTTCTTCTAACCCTTCTAAATCCTCTTCAGAATCTATCTCTGCTGCTGCAGGGCCCCAATACCAATAGGAACCCTGGTCCTGGCCCTGGCCCCCAGGCACAAACGAGAACTGCTGTGTTACACTATCCCCCCTCAGGGCCCCTCGAGAGGCCCCTCGAGGCTTGGGTTTGTCAGGGTACTTGCGGTGAAACCAGAGCAACAATGTCCGGGCGTGAACATCTCGAGCCGGGGCGTCCAGGGAACGCTTCTCCGGCCCTCTCTGTGAAACCTTTCCAGTCAATCAAATACTCCAGCTTCCGGTATCTGATGCGTGCATCAGGATGTCCTGCACCTCGAACTCCTCCTCACCGTCCCGCATCACAGGGGGAGGGGGCGGCTGCGTCACATCGGGCCACACCCCCTTCGCCGGGCGGAGCAAAGAACGGTGAAACACAGGGTGGATCTTCATGTCCGCTGGGAGTTGTAGTTTGAAAGCAACAAGCCCCACCTTCTCCAACACTTTGTAAGGGCCCAAAAATCTCGCATCCAACTTGCGGCTAGGCCTCTGCGTGGGCAGGTTCTTGGTAAACAGCCAAACTTCATCCCCCACCAGGATCTCCGGGCCCTCCTGGCACCGCCGATCAGCCATCCGCTTGTAATCCGCCTTAGCCTGGTCCAATTGAGTACGTAGGAAATCCTGAAGCGCAGTGAGCTCCCGAAGCCAGTCTTCCGCTGCCGGCACTTCCCCCGACGGGTCTACCGGAGGGTAGAACCGAGGATGGTGTCCATAGTTAGCAAAGAAAGGAGTCTCTTTGATGGATTCCTGCATCGCATTGTTGTAGGCAAACTCCGCCAAAAGACAACAAGGACGCCAGTTGTTTTGCTGATAGTTGACATAGCACCGCAGATACTGTTCAAGGTGGCGTTAACCCTTTCGGTTTGCCCGTCGGACTGGGGGTGATGAGCCGTGGACATCCGCACATCAATCCCCAGCAGCTTCTGGACAGCCTTCCAGAACTGGGAAGTGAATTGGGTGCTGCAGTCCGTCAGCAAACTCCATGCAAGTCCATGCAACCGAAACACATGTTGCACAAACATATCAGCAGTCTCTCTGGCAGTAGGCACCCCCACACAGGGAATGAAGTGTCCCATCTTGGTGAAACAGTCCACCACGACCAGGATCGTGGTGAAACCCTTGGACTTGGGCAGGTCGGTGATGAAATCGGCCGAAATCATCTTCCAGGGAGCGGAAGGGGTCGGAAGCGGCTGGAGCAAGCCGGCCGGCTTGCCCCCCTGGTTCTTGGCCCGCTGACACACAGGGCAAGAGCCCACATAGTCCTCCACATCCCTCCGCACTTTAAGCCACCAAAAATCCCGTAGCACCAACTGTAGGGTCTTGAAGAGCCCAAAGTGTCCTGCGGCCCGGCTATCATGGCAAAGTTTGAGAATGTCCTCCCTCTCGGGCCCAGGGGAAACATAGACAGAGTCGCGGTGGTAGAGCACCCCGTTCTTTACCTGGAAAGGGGCTTGCACCCCCTTGGTCAGTTGCTCTTGCACCCAAGGATCGTCCCGTTGGCGCGCCTGGACCCGGTCACTCAGAGGTCTCTTGTCCCCAGGGGCCGGCGGGGCCACTGGAGGGTTTACAGGGGCCGCCCTAGCAGCCGCAAAGTTCTCCGCTTTCAGCAAACGCGCCTCGGAAAGCCCTTCTCCACCAACATACTCCGGCTTCCGGGACAAAGCGTCAGCTTGCTTGGTCTGCTTGGGGTCACATAGTGGATGCGGAAATTGAATCTCTCAAAGAACAGGGACCATCTCTGTTGCCTCTGGTTCAATTTGCGCTGGGTCTTCAAGTGCTCCAAATTCCGGTGGTCAGTGTGAACTTCCACCGGGAATTTGGCCCCTTCAAGGAGATGTCTCCAAACTTCAAAGGCTACCTTGATGGCCAGGAGCTCCTTCTCCCAAATGGTATAGTTCTTTTCGGGCCATCAGCTGCCGGGAGTAGTAGGCACAGGGCAACAAGTCTGTCCCCTGCGGCTGTAGCAGGATCGCTCCCACTGCTACATCCGAAGCATCAGCTTGCACGATGAAAGGGGTGCGGGGGTTGGGATGCTGCAGAAGCGGCTGGGTGGTGAACAGCTGCTTCAACTTGCGGAAACCCACGTCCGCCTCCGGTGTCCACCGGAACGGCACCTTTCCCCGCAGGCACTGGGTGATAGGATCAGCCCACTTGGCAAAGTCAGGAATGAACTTTCTGTAGTAATTGGCAAAGCCCAGGAATCTTTGAATGTCTTTTTTGCTGGCCGGAGCCGTCCAGTCAGCCACAGCTTGGAACTTGGTGTCATCCATGGCAATGCCCGTAGGTGAGATGCGATAGCCCAGAAAGTCCACCTCCCGCAGGTCAAAAGCACATTTCTCTAGCTTAGCATAGAGCCCGTGGGCTCTCAGTCTCTGGAGCACTTCCTTGACATGGCGGTCATGGGTCGCCTGATCCGGAGAAAAAATCAGCAGGTCGTCCAGATAGACTGCCAGATAACGATCCAACAGGTCTCGGAAAATGTCATTCATGAAATGTTGGAAACAGGCTGGGGCGTTGCACAAACCGAATCCCATCACCAGGTATTTGAAACTTCCCCACTTGGTCTGGAAGGCCATCTTCCATTCGTCGCCCTGACGAATCCGCACAAGATTGTAAGCACCCCTCACGTCCAGTTTCGTGAACACCTTGGCTCCCCGCCGCCGCTCCAACAGCTCGGGGATCAGGGGTAGGGGGTAGCGGTTCCGAATCATGATCTTGTTGAGCTCTCGATAGTCATTACAGAGCTGCAGTTCCCCCGATTCCTTCTTGACAAAAAGAATGGGCGCCCCGTCCGGGGACTGAGAAGGCCGAATGAAGCCCTTCCGCAGGTTCTCATCCAGGAACTCTCGGAGAGCCTGTTGCTCTGGTTCCGAGAGAGGGTAGAGTCTCCCCCGCGGGATAGGGGCTCCAGGTTCCAGTTCAATGGCACAATCATAGGGCCGGTGCAGAGGCAAGCGTTCCGCCTCCTTCTTGCTGAACACATCCCAAAATCCGGCATATTTCTTGGGCAGCGTGGCAACGTTTTCCACCTCCTGCGCCTGACAAGCCCGTGCCGTCATGCAGTGGCTCTGTCAATGGTCAGAAGAAAAAACTAACTGTCTCTTGGCCCAGGAGATCTGGGGATCATGAAGTGCGAGCCACACAATGCCCAGGACGATAGGGAAATCCGGTAACTTGGTCACAAGAAAGGAAATGTCCTCTTTATGGGAGCTGGTCCACAACTTGGTAGGGGCTGTATATTGGGTCACAGCCCCTGTTTTCAGAGTTCTCCCATCAATAGTCTGTACACCCTTTGGCTCTTGGAGATCAAGAAATTGTAATCCGGCAGACTTGGCATAGTCTGCATCGATGAAATTGTTGGTGGCCCCCGAGTCGATCATGGCATGGACCATCATCGGCCCCTTCTCTGGCGACCAGAGGCTGACCATCACTAGGAACAATTGTCCAGTCTTGGGTTCAGGGGGGAGATTAGCGACGTCGGTCGAGTGAGCGAACCCTCTTACACCCGGCCGTTCCCTTCCCCCGTCGCCTGGATTGCTTCCTCGGCCTCCGGGGCCCTTCCAAGGGCGGCTGAGGCCCGAGGAGTCTTTCCCCGTGGTTTCTGGGGGCATTCTCTAGAAAAATGTCCAGCTCCTCCGCAATACCAACACAGGTTCAGGCGTTGGCGGCGTGCTTTTTCCGCCGAATCCACCTTGGGGCGTACAGTCCCAAGCTGCATGGGCTCCAGCTCATCCAAGAGTTGGGGAGCCGGGGCAAACTGTCGGGGCAAGAACTGGCCGGCCCCCGACTCCTTCCTCGCCGCCGGCTTCTCCACTGTGCCTTTATCCCAACGCCTCCTGGTCTGCAATCCCGCTTCCACTCGTAAGCTCAAGGTGATTGCCGCCTCCAGGACGGCCATGTCCTCTCAACATCTCTTGCTGCATCTCCGCTGACAACCCTTTGATGTACTGGTAATGAAGAGCAGAGGGGTTCCAATCCACCTGGGCAGCCAGCACACGGAAACGGGAAATATACTGGGACAAGGACATGTCCCTCATCGACAGCCGGTCCAAATCCCGCTCGGCTAACTCCGCATTCACTGGAACTCCCCAAGTCGCCTTGATGGCATCCAGAAAGGCTCTCAACGTGGCCACCTGGGGGGATCTGGCCCGGAGCAACGTGGTCGCCCATGCTGCTGCCGTTCCTTCCAACAGGTTGTAGACAAAGCCCACCTGGGCCCGATCGTTGGCAAACTCATTGGGCCGGGCTCCAGGTACATGTCCACTTGGCCGAGAAACACCTCGACTTGAGCCGGATTGCCTCCGAATCGTGCAGGCACGGACACCCCCAGTTCTTGCTGCATCTCGGCCACTTGGGCATCCGACGGCCGAGTCATGGCGGCCACGTTCGTTGGGCGCTTCTTGCAGCGTCCCGTGATGTGAGTAAGGGGTTCTTGGAGTACTTCGGCCAACTGTCACGATGCACGGACTTGACCAGCCCCTTAACCACACACACAGAGACGGACTGAAGGCTAACTACTTTATTGAATATAAAGAAACAGTTCAAAAGGAATATTGTCCATAAAAATAGCAAAAGCAATCCAAAGGCTGTCAGCAATCAATTGTCCAAAGGCAGCTTGGTGAATAATCCAAAAGGCTTGGCAAAGCTCCGCACAGCAATGCGGATTCAGGAACAAAGCAAGGTACAAGATGCAAGACAAGACTTGGTGGCCACTAGCCAACTTAGCTCCGTGGACCAACTTCGCTACACGTCTACTCAGAAGAGACGTGGCCGAAGTACTGGGGATTCGTTCCCATGGATCCTATACTTAATCTTTCAGCCGAGGTCCCCAACGCTCTAGGCTTCGTCGTCTCCAATCTCTGCTGACGGACCTCGGCCTGTCTAGGCTATGGTACCATCCCCTTCTGCTAGACTCGATGCTACGTCTCCTATCAAAGGTTCGGCCTTGTCTCCCAGCACCTGGGTCTCTATCTACATGAGAACTCTCCTCCCTAGAATCTTCCCAGCCGCTTTCTTCCATACTTTCACTCACAGGATCTTGTGAACCTCTCCCACCCGGCCGTTCATAAGTTTCGCTATCACTGCTTTCCATTTGCACCTGGTTATCTGTTTCTAAATAAGGGTCAAGCCAACCTCCTTCCCATGCCAAACTTTCTGTGGGCGAAGGAGGCCCACTGATGGGAAACTCTCCTTCTTCTAACCCTTCTAAATCCTCTTCAGAATCTATCTCTGCTGCTGCAGGCCCCAATGCCAATGGGACCCCCGGTCCTGGCCCCTGGCCCCCAGGCACAAACGAGAACTGCTGTGCTACAGGTGGCAACAAGAAGCACATTTGTACAACTATACAGTATTTGAGATCTCTGATCTGGCTATTCTATAGTAAATCTGATCTGGCAGCAGTTATTCTTTTGTTGATTACATCTTGCTTAGATAATTGCAGTGCAAATGGAAATACTCTTGAAGAACATCCAGAATTTTTAATTGTTGCAATATGGAGCAATAAGCTGTGAACATGTATACGGTGACATCACTCCAGTATTGAAAGATCTTCACAGTTTGCCAGGTTTAAATTCAAGATATTTAACTTTTAAAGCATGAAATAGTTTTGGACTCATTATCTGAGTCCTGACTTAGTATTAGTCTTTAATATCAGCAGAAATGACTCTTTTAAAAACACCTCTATATGTGGGTCGGAAATCATTTTATTTTGAGTCTCTCAAAATTTCTATGTAGTTCCTTTGGAACAGTGATTAATATCAATCTCCTTTGCATTAAGGAAGGATGTGAGGATACATCTTTTTAACTTGAGTGTTTAAATTCTCTTCATGATTTTTAATGTTGTTCTTAATGTTTTAACCATGTTTTATCCAATATTTTAAAAGAAAAAAAGAAATATGTTCACACCATTTCAGTTGGCTTTAGAAAGTCAGTTCAACAACATCCTAAACAATGAACAAATACCCCTTTATATATTTATTCCTGTATATGTATGAAAAATGTGATGATTGTCTCATACTATAGAGCAGACCTAGACAATTGCTGGCCCTCCAGGTGTTTTGGACTTCAACTCCCAGAAATCCTAGCCAGTTTACCAGCTGTTAGGATTTCTGGGATTTGAAGTCCAAAACACCTGGAGGGCCGGCAATTGCCCAGGTCTGCTATAGAGAAATACAAAGCAAAAATGATAGTATATGAATATAAAATGTATGTGTGTTCCAAATATATACATCTGCAAATAATCATGTTCAAATAACCACCATCGCTACTATAATCTGTTAAAAAGTGTATAGTTTTTATGACATCCTGAATATATAAAGGTATATAAGAAATATAATAAATTATCAATGCAAATTTTTTGTTGTCCAATATTTTCCCCAGACAAAAGACTGGATTTGTAGATTTAAAAACTGCATAATCACAATATACACATATTTACAATCCAGGACTTATCCTGGACTGTAAATACGGTATGTACACTTTATATAGATATGCACAAAGTAAAAAAGATGCCTGTTTCCCTCCCTAGAGATAATTTTTTGGCTTAAAAAAATATAGTTGTTCAACATTCTCATTTCAATAGTTAATGTTTTACAGTTTCCAGCCATTTTTGGAAATGGCCCAAGGGCATTTCTGTATTATTTTCCACATTTTTTAAAAAAGGTGCTTTTGGGGCATAGTGAGAGTAATTATTGAAAACATCCTTAACATTGATAACTTTATTGAAAACAACAGAATCTTAAAATACTGGGGTATTAGCTTATTGTCGTAATGGCATCACTGTTCACTTACATCAAATAATTGAGCCTGGCAACATACTGCCAAGGACTGGGCTGCTGTTCAAATACCTGCCCTTGGATTTCATTCCCATTGGTGTCTGTCTTCCTATGCCCCTAGTGTCTGCTAGTTGACTTTGTCTGGTATGGATGCCAGATCCTGTGAGCCAGAAAACAGCTCATGTTGATTTCCCTTCCTGTTATGGTGAGAGAGATTTTTGCCAGATTTTCCTACCCTGTTAATAGATAGAACTTTCCACATTAATAGTAGGAGAGTTGGGTGCAGGAGGGACGAGCAGAAGACAGGGTTTTAAGATGGCATGGTGATTTGTTTTTGGCAACTATTCTATGTTCATCAGTCATTTTGGATTGTGCATCTTGTGCTGATCCAGCCAACCCTTCATGCTGTTTATTACCATTAATACTTCCCTCTGGGAAAACTTTAGAATATTGCCTGCATTATGTATTCTGTCTCTGCATAGTTATAGTTTGTTTTATTGTTGGCTTTTTCTAGAACAAAAGAAGCACTGAGCTATCCCAAACATCATGTTTCTTATAAAATCAGTCAAATGCTTATCAGGAAATCCAGATGAAGGTGTTATGTTTCCCTCCAGTTTGTCTGTGAGAGATCCAATATTCAGAAATACATTACTGCACTTCATTACTGAAAGGTTGTCAGATTCCAGATCCAATAGGGGTGGATATCTCCGGTTTAAAATACTTTGAAATCCATTATTTTTCGTATTTAAAATTAATTTTAAGAGAAGAGACGGTTAGAGCGCGAGTGGCGGAAACTCCGTGACGGAGCCTCAATATCGGCTTATAAGTTATTCAAAGAAACTTATGAGCAAGCTGTCAAGGCAGCCAAAAAAGTATACTTCTCTGCCTTGATAGCGTCTGCTAGCTCACGCCCGGCTCAACTCTTTAAGGTAATTCGATCTCTGACGACGGTCCCTACCGTCCCAAAAAACAGCGATCAGGCCCTTACCGCCGGTGTTTTCCAGAGCTTTTTTGCAGACAAGATACTGAGCCTCCG
The DNA here is from genome assembly GCA_030556195.1 of Anolis apletophallus. Lineage (NCBI taxonomy): Eukaryota > Metazoa > Chordata > Lepidosauria > Squamata > Anolidae > Anolis > Anolis apletophallus. The sequence continues at coordinate 87,334,418 of JARBWK010000005.1, read as the reverse complement.
CCGGGACCTCCCGGCCACAATTGATACAGTGAGAGAGCTTGAGACTCCATGGCCCTCCGCCGGGCCCACCATCGACCGGTTTCGGCCACTGGACGCAGATGCTGTTGATAAGATAGTGGCTGCGGCTCGCCCCACCACCTGCTCCCTCGACCCGTGCCCCTCCTGGCTTGTTAGATCTTGCCTGGAGGGGTTACGTGGGCCTCTGTTGAATGTCATAAACAGCTCCCTTGAGCAAGGAGTCTTTCCAGAGTGCTTAAAAGAGGCGGTGGTGGCTCCATTACTGAAGAAACCATCATTGGACCCTGCGGTTCCCTCAACTACCGCCCAGTGTCGAATCTTCCACGGTCGACCACAATCTTTTGATCCACCGCCTGGCCATGGCCGGAGTGAGGGGACTGTCCTTAAATGGCTGTCCTCCTTCCTCCGCCAGCGGTCTCAGCGTGTGAGGAGGGGCGGGAGGTCTCCGAGGGCTCCCCATTAGTGTGTGGAGTCCCTCAGGGGCCATTCTCTCCCCTCTATTATTTAACATCTACATGCAGCCGCTTGCACAGCTGGTGCGGAGTTATGGGCTGGTCTGCCATCAGTACGCCGATGACACCCAGCTCATTCTGAGGATGGAGGGCAGGCCGGAATCCGTCCCCGATAATTTCCAACATTGCCTCGAAGCCGTTACTGGATGGCTGCGAGCCAGTAGGTTGATGGTGAATCCGGCGAAGACGGAGATCTTGTGGCTGGGCGGCCGGGGCGGGGTGGGTGCCCGGCTTCCGACCCTGGACGGTGCGGCGCTGCATCCAGCGCCGTCTGTGAAGAGCCTGGGTGTCCAGTTGGACTCCCAGCTGACCATGGAGGCCCAGGTCTCCAAGGCCAGCAAGGCTGCTTTTCCACCTCCGCCAGGCAAGGAGGCTGGCCCCCTACCTCTCCCGGAGCGACCTAGCCACGGTGATCCAAGCCACGGTCATCTCAAGGCTAGACTACTGTAACGCGCTTTACGTTGGCCTGCCTATGTCGTCGATCCGGAAGCTCAAGCTGGTGCAGAACACTGCCGCCCGGCTCCTGTCTGGGGCACCAGCAGGATGCCGTATGACACCAATTTTGCAGGATCTGCACTGGCTGCCTATTGAGCACCGGGTCGCCTTCAAAGTGCTGGTTCTTACCTTCAAGGCCATACACGGCCTGGGGCCAGCGTATCTGAGGGACCGTCTCACCCCATATTGCCCAGCGAGATCACTTCGGTCCGAAGAGGCCAACCTGTTGGTAGTACCATCTGTAAAGTCGGCACATCTAACATCGACGCGCGGAGGGCGTTCTCTATTATAGCTCCCACACTATGGAACGCCCTCCGGCGAAGCCAGAGCCCTGAGAGATCTGCTGCCATTTAGACGGGCCTGCAAAACTCATTTGTTTAGGCAGGCCTTCGGCGAGTAGGCCTCGTCTATACTCTCTGGGCTGTGATATCTCCTGCTGCTCAATTGTTATATTGCATTTTGCTGTTTAATTGTTTTAACTGTTTTTAACTGTTTTTATGTTTTAACCTGTGGCGTTGTGCCACTGGCTCTGTGAAAGGTTGCAGAGCCCCGAGTCGGCGGCGAAGAAGCTCCGGTTTATAAATAAATAAATAAATAAATAAAAATTAATTTCAAAGTTTTTTGACCCTCGGGGCCCAACCCGGAAGTGTAATTTCTATACCGAACCTGGGCGCCGCCATTTTTGTAATGGGCACGTAATTAGTTTGTTTGTTTTCTTTGCCCTTACTTGACGCATTTTCGCATTGGCTAATGGAGACCAGGTGATAGCATGAAGCCATCTGCTTCCCTTTAGCCAATCAGAGTCGAGTCCCCTCTTCCTTCTCTGCATGGGAATAAAGCGAGACAAGCCTGAGATAAGTTCAGGATGCTCTTTGATTGTGTGTTAACTATAAATCTCAGAAACTGTAACTCCCAAGTGTCAAGGTCTATTTTCCCCAAACTCCATCTGTGTTCACATTTGGGCATATTGAGTATTCATGCCAAGTTTGGTCCTGATCTAACATTGTTTCAGTCCACAGTGCTCTCTGGATATAGGTGAACTACAACTCCAAAACTCAAGGTCAATGCCCACCAAACTCTTATAGTATTTTCTCTTGGTTATGGGAGTTCTGTGTGGGAAATTTGTGTCTTTCTGCCATTCCTGCCAGAATATCTGTGTTGTGTTCATCGAAACAGGCCCAGGTTTCACACTGAGTGTATAAATAACTATATGTATTACTGTGTTAGAGTGTCATTTTGTGTCATTTTGGTTGCTGGTGTGCCCCAGGATTTTGTAAATGTGTTCCAACTTAGGCTTGACGGGACCCTTAGTAAACCAACACACAGCGGCTGCGGTTAAATGCCTTATTTAGAATAAGTAGAGAAGTAAAAGGAAAAGATAAAATAGTCCAAAATGCTCTCAGCATCCAAAGGTAGCAAGGGTTAGTCTTAAAAATATCCCAAAAGTAAGCAATGATCTTGGTGCCACAACTGGCTAATCCACTGGGTTCTGGACCCCAGACTTGGCAAAGTTTAAAGTCTCTAAGCAAGAAAGACCCCCTGGTCCCAGCAACGATCCGTGAAACTTGGCAAGGTAGCTGAAAAGTTGGCACGAGATTCAGAATGGAGTCTGGGCCAAACCTTTATAGGTTTTGGCTGCATTGATCCAAAAGGCGCCTACTCCTCTGAAGCTCTCTCATGGGAACAGGCGAAGAGCTTTCTCTTCCCACCGTATCTGCATCTCTTTGGAATGTAAGCTTGTTAGCGGGCCCAGCTGTGCTGTGTGTGTGTGTGTGTGTGGGGGGGATTGGCCGCTTCCTGGTACCAGGTGCCCTTATCGGCTTGGGAAACTGCAGGGCTGCGCCGCTCTTTGACTGCCTCGGGTTCAGCTAGAGGTTGCTGTAAAGGCCTGCTTTCAAGCCTCTCTAAGTCCTGGGCCCTAACATGGCGTTGGTCTGGTTTGCTATGGGAACCTGGCTGAGGTGTGACAAAATGTAAAAAGTGTTCCACCCCTTGGACTGGACTCGAGCCCAAACTTTCACAGCACCAAAAACAGCTGGACACGGAGTCGAAACAATCCACCTTCTTCTGTTCTGTCTGTGTATTGTCTATACAAAGCGGCATTGAATGTTTGCTGTGTATGTGTACTGTGATCGGGGTGAGAAGGGCAGAATATAAATAAAGTGTTATTATTGTTAAATAAATAAATAATAGTTGTTTAGTTTAGTCCAGTGCTGGATTTTTAAGTAGAGATTTTACTTCCTGTTGTCTTCCACTTATTCCTGATTAATTTTAGAATGTTATCTTTAGTTATCTCTTTTTGCTCTAGTCCTGCAGATTTCAAGATAATCAAATCAACTGAAACAATAAAATAATGCACTATGAAACATGTTAAACAAATTAAAGAATTTAAAAGGAATTCATATATATATATATATATATATATATATATCTCTTTCTCTCTCTCTCTCTCTCTCTCTCTCCACACACACACACACACACACAATTTGGGGGGAAATCATTAGATCCCAAAGACTTTAATAAACATTATTTTACTTATTTTAATCCCACTAGTTGGATTCAAGGTGGCTTGTATCATATTTAAAACAGTACGATTAAAAATTATACACAAATTTAAAGAAAAACATATAGTTTTAACCATTTTAAAGTTAAAACATTAAAATTAATTCAAAAGCCATACACACACACACACACACACACAGAGAGAGAGAGAGAGAGAGAGAGAGAGAGAGAGAGAGAGAGAGAGAGAGAAACAGTACAGTATTACAAGCTCATTCTACTCCATTTCTAAATGTCTGGTGGCATAAACATGTTTTCATTTGCTAGTGGAACGAGGCAGAGCATCTCTGGGGAGGGAGTTCCAAAATCTAGGAGCAGCCACCAAGAAGGTATTCCTTGTTGTTTCCACCAAAAAGAATGAGACAGAAAGAAAGCCTTCTCCAGAAACCTTACCGCTCTCATGAGATTATAAAGACAGGTTTGGCCTTTCTAATAACCGAGATCAAAGCCATACAGGGCTTAATAGAAAGTCAAGTTTTAATTTGGCACCACAATGAAACCCATGTTGCTACCATTGAAGCCCCTCATGGGACAAGAATCCATCATTTGGGTGCTGTGCCTGAGAACATCCCCGCCCACATCATCATATAGTATATTGTTTCCAGTACTGGAACATGGGAGCAGGAAGGTGTCCAGAAGATCTCGGTCTTTGGCCAAGTATATAGAGGGAGCTGCAGTGAACTAAGACATATCAATCTGATTTGAAAGGTGGCAAGGACGCAGTAGATATCTCATTGCCCTCTATATAAGCCACCTGTGCTTGCTATTATACTAAGAGGAAATGCATTTAAATAACTAAAGTAATTTCATGGTGGTGTAGAGCAGGTGATATAGTAATGATGACTAGTGGAGGAGTGCCTCTAACCTCCTCCTCCTTCATGCATGAGATCAAAGTTATAACATGTATTAAGTATAATTGCATATTACCATCCTTCCTTTGAAACAAGCTGGCAATTTTCATATTGAGAAACATACATTCTATTATTTCCTTAAATAAGGAGATTGAACTCCTCAGCAGAAGTGAAAACAGACCATATGCCTTCCCTTTGGGTATCCCTTGGCACTGAGGTTCTGGCACTGCACTCTTTGGCGTCAAAGCCAGCAAAAGATGTTTAATAGCTTTCAGACTCCAAAATGAGCTCTGCAGCCATGTGTGTCCCTCTCCAGTTGTCGGAGGAGATGAGTCTGAATTACAGTTCAGCCTTTGCTGCCAAATACTCTCCATTATTCCAGCAGACCAGGTTGCCAAGGAGGATTTATGGTCCTTTTAACTCAATATCAGTTGATGGAACAGCAGTGGTTGATCCAGCCTGTATACTAGAGATTCTTATCAGTGGAGCAAGGCTCTTGAAAATTAGGAAGATAATCAAGTCTGTGACTAACTCATTGGTAATTGGCATCTCTTGGAGCATAGTTAGACAGAAAAATACCAACTTGGTTGCTATAAGAAATGACTTTGTTTCCCTTATAATTTATTAGGAAACTTGTTTTCTCATCCAGATCTTTCTTTTGATTCATCAGGACTTTTTCCGGCAAGAAATTAGAGATATTTTTCTGCTGTACAATGGCCCCTGCGACTGGCTATGATACAGCTAATTACAGTTTTGCATTTCATAAATCAGTTGCTATTAACAGTGAAATGGGCTGGTCTGTTGCCAATAGCAATGAAATTCTGAATGTATTAGAATTTCTATTCTTGTGACAACAGATAGTCATAATATAGGAGTAAACATTTTAATAGTGTGACACATAATCAACACTGCATTCCTTGATAGAGTAACCTTTTCATTTGAATATTCAGTGAATGATACCTACTGGATTAAGGTCCATCTCACACAGGCAAACAGGCAGCATTCCTACATGCAGAACCACTGTCTTCTATCTGGATGAGCTACATCTTTTGCAGAGATGTGCCATATGTGAGATGGGGTAGAGAAACAAACCCCACACAATCTAGTAAAATGGAGGGGGGGATTGAGCTTGCTGCGTGGCGAGGAAGGGAGGCTGCATGCTGCGAGGCCCGTTCTCCCGCAAAGCCCCTGCCTGGGCGAGGACGTCCTGCAGCGCTTCCTGGCCACCCTCTACGCCGGTGTGACTCTCCTCCGTAAGGTAAATGAAGTATACATCCCAGCAACTCTCCAACTCCCAAATGTTTCAGTCTATTTCCCCCAAATTTCCCTAGTGTTCACATTTGGGCATATTGAGGATTCGTGCCAAGTTTGGTGAAGATCCATCATTATTTGAGTAAACAGTGCTCTCTGGATGTAGGACAACTACAACTCCCAAACTCAAGGTCAATGGCCTCCAAACCCTTCTAGTGTTTTCTGTTGGTCAGGGGAGTCCTGTGTGCCATGTTTGGTTCAATTTCAGAATGCTCTTTGATTATAGGTAAACTGTAGGTCCCAAAAAACAAACAGGGTACTATATAAATATTTATATTGCAAAATAGAGTACTAATGCTGATATTGATAGTAATGCATTTAATATGTAGAAAACTATATATGTTGATTTTTAGTATAATCCAGATTATCCAGCTATAAAATAGGATTATATTCCACTATAAGTATATAGTTGTCAAAATAGAGTACTCTACTTATGCTAATATTGATAGTAATGCATTTAATATGTAATGTCCCTTATTTTTGTAAAAAATCATGTAAATGTCCCTTATTTCTATCAAAATATGGGTAGGTAGATCATTTTGACTTGGTTGTTTTATAAGTAGCTCACATGCTGAAAAAAGTGTGAGCACCCCTGCTTTGGGGTAACTAAACTCCACCACCAGACATCTCCTGGAGGTTGTTTTATCCCAATCATTTTGTATTTGCTGTTTCTGTCATGCAAGGGATAGTGATAGTTCTGGATCTTGGTGTCACCCTTATAACGACAGTGTGGTTGTCTGGGTCAGACTCTTGCAAAGAGCTGATTAGGTTTACTCCTTGCATCCAGGTTAAGGCCATTCTTACAAAAAGATCAATTTTAGTTCTTGAAGGAAAGCCTGGCAAATACTGCAGTGGAAAACAGTATTATTTATTTATTTATTTATTTATTTATTTATTTATTTGCAGCATTTTTATCCAGCTCTTTTCAGCCCAAGGCGACTCAGGGCAGTGTACAGATTGTCAACAGTTAGTTGCCCTAAACATACACACATTCTTACATATCAATTAAAACATTTAATATCACATAATAAAAATCCATATAAAAACCAATTAAAACTATAATAATTAATGTCTACCAGTTCGACTCCTTATCCATTTGTATCGTCTAAGCTGTTCAGTGTTCGTTATTTCATCATACTGTATTTATCCAATTACGCCGTGTTACCAAAAGCATGCTTGAAGAGCGAGGTTTTTATTCTTTTCCGAAAGGTCAGGAGGGAGGTGGCCGATCTAATATCCCTAGAAAGGAAGTTCCACAACCGAGGGCCACCACTGAGAAGGCCCTGTCTCTCATCCCCACCAAGCGTGCCTGTGAGAAAGGCGGAATCGAGAGCAGGACCTCCCCAGACGATCTTAAATTCCTGCATGTTTTGTAAGGAGATATACATTCGGACAGATAAGCTGGTACTAATATTGGATTGACTATTGCTTTCCTAGTTCCAGATAAACCCCCCACTCCTGAATTATTTGGACCCACATAAGATGGATATGAGATATACATTTTCTGTTTCATTTAGTATGAAGGATATTCTGAGTATTCCTGCTTCTTTTTAAATTATGAGAAGCCCACTGCTTTGGGTTAATACACTTCTTTTACACAGTGCCTATTTTTATGATGTATAGACTAATGTATCTTACTATGCTTTTATTATTATAAATCCATTACATGCAAATGAATGAATTGTTAATAATTGTTTGCGGTGTACAGCCTTACAGCTTCAAAGTAACTATTACCATTTATGCTGTATATTTTAAATGTATATGGAAAACAATGCAGATACCTGCAGAGAATGTTTAAACATCACAGCAGCTCTACAGTAACCGTAGACTTCGTAGTATGTGAATGGCGAGCCAAACCACTAGCTACTACTCACCCCTTAAAATTGCCTGAATCATAGTGCTATACAATAAACACCATTATGTCAGCAGTTTAGCTGCATTTGCAACCCTATGTTGAGACTGATGAATTGCATTGTGCCATTATTAGCAGAGGTGGGAAGGGCAGTACATTCTAGGGCTCAATTGTAAAACCTGGCAGTGTGGGAAAAGAAGTTCTCACTACGGTGCCCGCCAATTTGGAGGCAGAAATTATTTTTTAAATTCTTTATTTTCAATTTGGTGAGTGCCTTCAAGAATAGTTTTGCTCAAGAGTTTCTTTGTGTTCTTGCTTTAGTAGCAAGGTAACAAATTGGTGGGTGATAGCATAACATGTAGAAGTAATGTAAAATATTGTAGTATGTTGAAGTGATTTTTTAAAAATCACTGTTTGCCCCCCTTTTCAGCCTGTGATTGGTGATAACATGTATTTTAGCACATGCTCAAAAGAAATCTTATTGCTGAAGCACAGCATTAGTGCAAAGGTAGAAGCTGCCTGTTTAAAGCGATAGAATGAGGGATCCCAAGGAGGGATATGACAGGCTACTGATCACAGATTATGTGGCAGTATAGACCTATATAATCCACTTCAAAGCAGATAATCTGTGCTCAGATTCTGGGATATAGGGCATGTAGATCAAGCCCTAGTAATTCAGTTAGTTGGTTAGTATGTGATACTAATAATTCTAGGGTTATGTATTTAAGAACAAGGGTTTTTTTTTAAAAAAACTTAGCTTTTTTGCCTAATAACTATAATTTTAAAATCAATAGAGACTTTTAAACAGAAGCTGGATGGCCATTTCTCGAGATGCTTTGATTGTGCTTTTCCTGCATGGCAGGGGATTGGATTGGTAGGCCATGTGGTGTCTTCCAACTCTATGATTTTATGAATAAAAGTATAATTTTGAAAATTCCTTGAACAAATTCACAGCACAATGAACTGAATGAAAAAGTAAAATAAGTAAATCAAAGCATGTGCAAAGTGTCCATCCTTTGCTTTTGAGATTTCATCTTTTTCCAGTTTCCCATCACCCAGCTTTCTTCTCTGTTGTCTTTCTTCTTTCAGTGGTTGAAAAGGGATGTCTGCGCAATTGAGCCAGTAATTTCTTGGCAATGGAAGTATTCAGTTGTTGTTTTCCTTCTGTTTGATTTTTTTTGTACTTCTCTGACAGACAGATAAAAACAGTAACATGGAATGATAGATTCAATTACATCAGAGCTCGTGTAGTTGTGTGGATTACATACATCTATTATGAAGAAATCTGGGGCAGAATCTAAAACTCTAACATAAAAACATATTGCCATTCAGATTCAAAGCAGTGGTGGCAATGAAACTAATGACAATATCCAAGAAAATCTAAAATCTACAAAATAGGGATACTCATTTGGCCAGCCCAAATGACAGTATAGGAATAGCATGACCCTTAATATTCCCTGATATTTGGGAGCATAATTGATGAAGAAAATATCTTAATATGACATGCTAAAAAAATCTTGATGTTGCACTTTTTGGTAGTATTTTAAACTTGGAGTGAAACAATGCATATCCTAGATGTAGACTATTACCAGGATGTCATCCAGTCCCAAAGACATATTGAAAGCATCATTCAGGTTGGAGATCAAAATAACATGCACACCTGAAATGGATATGTACAGAACACTCTGGATGTTCTGTCCTGCTTTCATGTTCTTTTTAAAAAATGGAACAAAAATGCTAAACAATCAGCACTAATGGAATAATATGAATCATTAATTGTTTTAAAATACCAGCAGGATAGTCTGAGGATTGAGCGCCTTCATTTTAAACAGAAATTAGCTACATAAAATAAATTAGAAAGCCCAACTATATTCATTCATCTTCTTGCACATGTGAAACAGAAAACTCAAAAATGTTTTCTTTGCCTTTAAGCTCATTAAGTATTTTCTATTTATCTCAAGAGATTTTTCACATTTACAAGAATTATTTGCGTACATGTTGTGTGACATATGTATTGTGTAACATGCACAAAGGCATATTTGAACCACAGCTTCAATTGCCTGGTTCCATGAAGCATCAGATAGGTTGTTTTAATCTTTTTGATCAGCTAGTCTATCTGCTTCCTCATTACATATGTGTGTTTGCAATAACAGGGGAAGTGGATGTCTGGTCTCATGCCATCGCTGCCATTCCCATCTGACTATAAAGCTCCATCCAAGCTCCTCGCTGCTGCGGGAATCCCTTGATGTGTCTGTCTCCAGAATTAGCAGCCAGTGAAAACTTGCCCTTAGTTAAGTCATCTCTAGAGTTCAGTCATCTAATCAGAGGTCAATATGGATCTTTTCTAACACTCATGAATTGTCTAGCTATGGCACCCCCAACGGGGCTTGTTTTGCATTTGTATTGTTTTGCATTTGTATTGTGTACCTGCTTGCCCTTTACTTGCATGGCCTTTTGTTCCTGCCATGTGGACTGTGATGGGAGGAGTTGTATCTGGCATCACCACCTTGAACTCCTCCCCTTCCTGAGTTTATCTGGGAGGCTGAACTTCCTTTCTGGCCTCATTCCAAGCATAGAACATGGACGAAGCAGGCGGAAATCTGGAGCTAAGGCTCAGACAAAGCACGTTTGTTCACGTATAGCTAACCCAACACTCTCAAGCCAAGATTACAGTAAAAGGAAGGCCTGCCCTTCACCCAAAGACTGTAATCTCTGGGGACCCAAGGACTTTGTGTGCCAAAGGACCATTTGAGGAGCAACAAGGGACCTGGAACCAAAGAGAGGTATCTTCACTCTGCAAAAGGCAAGTAAATCAATTCCCTTTTCTCAAAGGACTTTTCTAGTTACTGAAAAGGACATTCAAGTGCCACCTCGGAGTTGGTTGAGGTAGGCAGGATTTCCCTGGGTACTGGTTGTGGGGGGTCGGGAGCAGGTCAGGGTTTTGCCCTCCCTTCTGCTCGAGATCCCCGTGTACAACTGGTGGGCCACTGTGTGATACAGAATGCTGGACTAGATGGGCTGAGGTCTTCTTATGTTCTTATGTTCTTATGTTCTAGCAACCAACAGCAAGCTTTTGGGCCACCAGCTGTTTTTCACTGGTTGTTTTTATATAAATAAACTTGTTTAAGATCACCATTTTAAGTCTAGAACTCATTTCTCAAAGACCTCCAGGTCTCTTGTATATGGGAAGGCTAGAACGCGAACCCCAAAGCCATAGAGTTCATCCATCCTTTTAAAGTCCCCTTTTTTGGCCCTGGCGGGGTGCCACACTAACAGTCACAGCACTCTTCTCCAACACTACATTTTAAATGAGATTATGTTATGCTTGTCAGATGTGAAAACATACGGAGTTATTCTTAAAAAGCAATGAAACATTTGTAAACAAATCAATTTAGATAAAACAAAAGATAAAAGTTTACAAAACAACCCATTATTAAAACATGCTCAGTTCTTAAATACGTCTCAGAATGCCAAAGTATTCGCTTACTGATGAAGGGATAGAAAGGAAGGAGCCGTCCAGGGTGTGATCTCCAAAGCTTGAGAGCACCCACTGAGAAGTCCTTCTCCCATTTCCCCCATCAAAGATTACAGGACCAAGAGAAAGACCTCCCCTAAAGCGGGCTCATATGGGAAGATACAACCCTTTAGCTAGCCTAGACATGAGCCCTAGAGGGCTGTATAGATTATAATCATGAAATCTAAGAATGATCGCTATTCATTCCTTTCCCATGTTGGTTTATTTCACTCCTTTCCTCCTCCTTTCTCACACGCTAGTAGGTACACATTCTAAATCCACAGATGGCCCTTCCAGACAGGCCCTATATCTCAGGATATGATCCCAGGTTTTCCGCTTTAAACTGGATTATATGAGTCTGACTGCCAGATAATCTGAGATAAACAGAAATCCTGGGATCAGATCCAGGGATATAAGGCCTGTCTGGAAGGGCCCTGAGAGTACAGCTTTCATTAGAACGTTTTGGGTTCTCTTCTATCCTAGCATTTTTTTCCCTAAAGATTTTTTGTGTGTGTTTGTAAAGTCTCCTCACACCTCCCTCTTGTGCATGGATGGTGTAGTGCTGGCTGCATAAGCAACAGTACTAAAAGCTTGTAAAAAGGAATAATTGTGATTTATAAATGATAAAAACAGGAAAATAATATTTTTGGTTAATAATTTGCAACATGTGCATTGGGAGGGTGTTCATTGTATTATCTCTCTGAACCTTGGGAATAATTTCATTCCTCTAAACCTCTTGCAAAGAAGCTTTTGGGTGAATTTGTTCTTGGTTCTCCCAGCTGTTAGACCAATAGTGCAGTAAAAGATGCCTCTATGCACCCTTTCAATTCCAGAGAAAAGTATAGGAAATTATTCCCCAATGTTCAGTATTGCAGTAAATATTATATGATAGAAAGCATAAATATTTCCTCCTTCTACACTTGGACAATACCGTTTTAGTAAACCTTTGAAGAGAACGAAGAAGGCAAAATGTCATTCACATTAATCCCAGTATGTCACTTACTTTCTGAATCACCCATGCCACTCTGCAAAGAATGTTCTTACTTTCACATTTGTTTCCAATAGTTGTTACCCAATATGGAAAAGGAGACTTCTGCATGGAGCACCTGTACCATAGCTGCTGCATCACAATTGTGCTATAAATCTCTGTGTGGAAAACATTATAAATATCATTCTCTTTGGATTCTGGGTTGAGATAAACAGAGATCATGAAAGGTGGGCAGATGGAATAGGGTATATCTAATGGTTGGTATAATGGTAGAAGCCGTTGTTATGAATCTGACTTATGGTAATCATGTCATCAAGAGTTCTTGTTAAAAATATTTTCAAAGGGGGGTCACCATTGCCTTCCTCTTCCACTGAGAGAGTATAACTTGCCCAAGGTCACCAAGTAGAGTTTCCATGGCTGAATGAGGACCTGATATTTCAAAGTCCTAATCTAAAACTCAAGACATTACACTATTCTGTGTGATAGTACATATATATATATATATATATATATATATATATATATATATATAAAAGTTGTATGTGTGTCTAGTATCTGTGTGGTTCTGGAAAGCTGGCTGGCAATAGATGTCAGATGGTTCAGAATGATGCTTTCTTCTTTAAAAATTATGGTGACTTAATATGTATCTCTTATTTCTTTTGATATTACAGGCAGTCTCCAAGTTATGAACAAGATGGGCTCTGTAGGTTTGTTCTTAAGTTGAATTTGTATGTAAGTCAGAACAGGTACATTTTTAAGTGTAACTCTAACCAAAGTTGGCTTGTTGTGGAAACAAGGATTGGCAATAAAACTTGAGTGGAGACACCTTTTCTCCATAAAATCTCTGTCAGGAGCAAATTTCAGGTTAGATTTCTCTCACTTCCTGTTATCTCACCCCCAATTCTTAACTATGAGTCATGTGTAAGTCAGATGTTTGTAACTCAGGGACTGGCAGTATATGTTTTTATTTTAATGTTCTTTCTTCTATGGGAAGGAGATTAGGCACCTCTTATCAATTTAACACAATTCAACTGTGCGTATTGACCTTGAATGTCCTTGGTAGAACTCGTACTTGTTCATTTGCCCCCAAGCTAGTTGTTTATGTTGTTGCTAGTAATTAATAAGATGTCCAGTGAAGAAACACATCCTAATAAGAAAGCTGCATTTTATTATCATGAATGGCTAGAAATGGAGGGTAATTTGGGAGAATAAAGATATATTACATGGAATCTTGCCTAATATGAAAGCCTCAAATGCGCCCACCCCTTCCCCACAGCCCCCAATTTACCCCTTAAAACTTACTTTAAAAGTCCCTGGAAGCCATAAAGCCTCTCCTCGCATCCTCCTGGTGTGAGAAAATGACACACGAGAAAATGGGGCAAGAGCGAAGAGGGATTTTACTCCTCACCCCTCCCAACTCCTCAGGGATCATCTTCTCACGTCAGGAGGATGTGAGGAGTGGCATCATGTCAGATTTCAAATGGGATAGCATGTAGCCACTCCAGGAGGGATATCTTTAGTTGTTGTTGGAGGAGGGGACTAGAACCCATTTTGATGTGCATCATTTTAACTCGTTTCGGTGTGGGTTTTAGTCATGTGTAGAAGGGCCCCGAGTCTACACTGACCATCATATTACAGTTAAAACTGTATATAGCAGTGTAAATGGGGCCTTAGAGTATCTAACCTAATGTCATGCTGTGGTTTAAGCTGCTCATAAAACTAGGTACCCCAAATCTCAGTCCATCACACTAATGTGCACCCCACTTACACTCTTCCCCAGAAACCCTTTCCTTCCATTGTGGTGGGCTGATACAATATTATGGAATGTTTGACAGTGTTTTATTTCTGTGTGAAAAATGATTTGCCATTTTGAAATAGGTGTAACCGGTTCCTGTAGTATGCTGTAGTATGCTGCTTCAAAATCAGTAGTATACTTTGCTAAAGAAATGCCATGGTTTAACCACAGCCTCTTTGAATTATGGTCTACTTTTAATTGTTTCTTGTCTGCAATCAAACTTTACTTAAAATAGGCTCGCTGCTGTTTAAAGGTTTGTTTTTTAAACCCATCTCTTTTAATTAGGTCCTGTACTACTTTTTCTTTTATGCCACCTCTAAATTGTTTTCTAAATTGTCAGTGTGTTTCAAGTGGAGAGATGCAACCTCTTTGGAATCCTGCTTTCTTCCTTGTATTAGATTTATTGTTCTTCTTTTTCTAAAAAAAATAAACAGAATTAAATCGTGATATAATGGACTGCATCTGAAGGTATGCCTAGAATAAAGATCAGTGAATGTCACCCATTCTGTTTTGTTATTGTCTGCATTTCAGTTTAACCTGAAGAGTTTCTGAAATAGTGTACAATCCTAAAGTCCCTTATTATGTGGCTTGCTTCCAAGGAAACATACATAGGCTTCGACATTTATGTATAGATTTGCCCCATGCAGGGTTTGCCAAAGTTTTCAATTTTTAACTTTCCATGTAGGATATTCTCTCTCTCTGGAATTACTCTGGAATTACTTCGCAAATGAAGATACTTAGGAAGGACTCATCCCACGCTTTCTATAAGCACGTTGATGCTTTTTTGGAGGTTGGATGTGTCCGAGCCTGTGCAATGGATTTTTCTGGTGGAGCACAGTGTGCACAGAACTGGCCTCACCCCTTAAACCAGGGGTGCTCACACTTTTTCAGCATGCAAGCTACTTATAAAACAACCAAGTCAAAATGATCTACCCACTACAAAAATGTGAAACATGTAACACAATATCTGCTTTGAACTGGGTTTTCTGAGTCCCCACTGCCATATAATCTGATTCAAAGCAGATAACATGGGATTTTATTCAACTGTGTGGAAAGGACCTCAGATAACCCAGGGCGCTTCCACACATCCTATTATACAGTTGACACACACAAACTGATTTCTTACTACTGGACGAATTGCTGCCAAATTTGGCCACAAGACACCTACAAGGAGTGACCATCACTAAAAACAATTGATTTTGTCATTTGGGAGTTGTAGTTGCTGGGATTTATAGTTAACCTACAATCAAAGAGCATTCTGAACCCCACCAACAACAGAATTGGGACAAACTTCCCACACAGTACCCCCACAACCAACAGCAAATGTTCAAGGCAGAGAGGAAGGAAAGGAAGGAAGGAATGAGGGAGGGAGGAAACAGGAAGAAAAGATGGCAAGGCAAGAAAGAGGGGAGAAAGGAAGGAAAGGAAGAAAGGAGATGGGGAAGGAAGGAAGGAAGGAAGGAAGGGAAAGGAGGGGGAGAGAAGAAGGAAGGAAGAACAGAAGGGAGGGAAATAAGGGAATGAAGAAAGGATGGGAAGAAGGGAAGGAAGGAAAGAGGGAAGGAAGAAAGGGAAGAAGGAAGAAAGGAAAGAGAGCGAGGGGGAGGGAGGGAGAGAGAGGGAGAAAAGAGGAAGCCCCTTCACCGGCTTACCAACAGGCAGCTCCGAGTCCCAGTCCAACTGGATCTGCAGTTGGACTGGGACCCCTCCCCCTCCCCCTTCTCCTGGCGAGACCCCAAAATGGTAAGGAAAATGGCATGTGTGATGTCATGGCGGCGGCAGAAATTGGGCCATAGCGACGCAGCTCGCGCTGCCGCCACGGCAGCACTTGGGTGGCATCGGGAGTCTGCGGGGCAGGACTGAACCTATCCTCCCACCCTGCCTGCGATCGACCAGGACACCTTACGCGATCGACCAGTAGATCGCAATCTACCTAATGAGCATCCCTGTTTTAAACCAAAGGTTTGTCTGCTGGGGCCTAGCTAGCTTGGACGGTGGCAGCGAGGTCCTCAGATCGTAGGTTTGATTTGAGTTTCCTTCTCTAGATGGTTGACCTTACACGGTTAGAAGAGCACCATCTGTCCGGGTTTGAAATTAGAGTTTTCCTTCTCCTACGATGGTTGCCAAAAGGCTAGAGAGCCCATCCTTCCCATTGACGCTCTTTGTCAGACCCTTCGGTTGTGACCTGTCTGGCATGGGAGGCCCTACCGGTGTATATTATGCCACCGCCAGCATAGCTCACAACTTCATTGGGGTACGCAAGCCTCTCCCCATGACAAGGGGGTGCCAATGGAGAGGCTGTAGGATATTACAAACTTATAGAATCTGTGTGTGGATTTTAAAATGTTACAAAAGAATTCTTGATTTTCATTGTGAAAACAACTGCTAAGTGCTGTGTGAGCTATTATCCAGAAGCAGACTTGGCATCAAGAAAGACAATTAGTGGCTATCCTGTCACCTGTATATAGGACATATGAAAAAGGAAGCACACTGAAGTATATCAGGGAGCTCACTAGAATCACAACAAAGGTCTCATTTTCATTCCCTCCCAGCATGTCAGTCACTTTCCTTCTGACTGCTTCTGTCCTTTCTTTCCTACTTAATATTCATATTTTAAAATCCATGTACATACAATACAGGACAGAAATGACTGTGATTGGAATTTATATTTCTTCAAACTGTTTCTTGTTAGAGAAGGATAAATCCCATCTTTTGAGTAGTATCCATACATGCTCACTCACCAGGGGATCACATGTGGTTCTCAAGCACTGTTTTTTGATGTCCTCGGCTTTCCAGAAACTCTGGACAATCCTTTTCCACAGTCTTTGGAGGGGCTGATCCCCTTTTCCAGGGAAGCACCATATGTAAAACAATTGGAACACCATAATTGCCACCCTAAACCCATTTTTTAAAAGAGGGAGTCTTTTAAATAAGTAATTGAACTGACTATTTCAGTGTGAGATTATCCTGAGTCATTTTTTTGAAAAAAGTTTGTGTCCAGTTTAGCATAAGAGTCTCATTTCTTTGTATTCACCAATTTGTTATTTGCCTTCATGCTGACTTCATTTTATGGCACCCTATGAATGAGAGAACTCCAAGAACTCCAGTTATCAACTGTCCAGCTCAGTTCTTGCAAACTGAAAGCAAGGTCTTCCTTAATTGTGTGTATGTATTGCAGTCTTCCTCTTCTCCTAATGCTTTCACTTTACTGAGTATTTTCATCTTTTCCAGTGAGTTGCATCATTAATCTCATGATGTATCATATACCATATTCAAAGTGTGGCAGCCTCAGTTTAGTCATACCTTCTAAGGGCAGTTCAGTCTTAATTTGTTCCTTTATTACTCTGCTACCAAATCTTTGTTGTCTCCTGCCTGCTTAGAGGCACTATTTTGATTGTTGTCTGAGCCAAGATACAGAATTTTTTTAAAAACTGTTTCACCCAAACATATGCAACAGTTCATTCAACTTAACCTCAAAGTTAAGGCTCCTGAAGAAGATCCCCTTCTGTCCTGACGTTCTCTGCAATGTGGAATTATAATATTTTTGTTTCAAGTAGTTTTTCTTTCTCATTCTACATTTTCTCTATCAGCCCTCTATTTTAGAAATCATAACTTGTGTTTCCTCAAACCAAGTTGCTGTTCACTAGGGACAAAAGGAACATTAAAAGACTTGGGATAGGAAAATGAAAAAGAGGCTTCCCGAAAGTAAACAAGGAGGATTGTCCAGAAGCTTTATCATTTTCTTTTCATCTGAATAGAGTCAAAGACTGCACCTCCCCTCTCAGACTTATCTTTTTTCCTGCCCATCTCACATGACCATGTAGTAGCTAGGGAGAAAGTGAGAAGCAGCAGATGATTTTTGCTGGCTATCCTGTAGTAACCAGTGCACCATGAATTTGTGATCCCCCGGGGCTTCTGGGGGACCCTTTAGAAGCCCACAATGATGTCTTCATCTTTGTGCAATACTCCTCATATTTTACCCAATATGACCATGTTGGCGGAGGTGGAAAATGTAAATTGGTGAAAGACTACTGTCTCCCTCAAATAATGTTTTCAGAAATGCACATTGTATTTAAACATTTGTGCTTGGAATTCAAACATTAGTGTTTCAGAATATATGCATTATTTTGAGCTATTTATTTCTTGGAAATGACATGTGCCTCACAAGCATGTGAATTCCCAAGGTTCGATGAACTTCTTCTCATATTATGTCTTCAAAAGTGTGAAGAAGCTGCTTTCATTGTCATGGTTGAGCCCAATGAGATTTCTTTCCATCCCTTATATAGATGAACATATGGGTAGGCCCAGAACAAGATAGTTTTATGTATTTATAAATTACAAATTTACCCTTGCATGGTAATTTCCAATTCCTCTGTTCTGTAGAAAAACAGCAAAGTACAAGAGGTAATTCCTGTGTACAAAACAGCATGGCTTATTGGCTCTTTCATTATAATCCAGTTTGAGAAACAAATGAAACTTTCCACCCACTTTCTACCAATTTTAAAGACATTTTTGTCCTCTAGAACTAGACTGTGAGCTCCACAATTTCCTTAAGAACAAGTTTAAAATAATGTTGTTGATTAGCACAGTGTGCATCGTGACATTTAATTGCATAATGATCTTTGCTCAGTGAATACTCCAAACAGAAGACAGATTTGAAAAGAGGTACAGCAGTAAACTGTAGTAATCATGTTTCCACTGGTTTTGTCAGTTGACAATTGCAAGTGATAAACATTAGATCACAATATGTAAACTGTTTCCTCCCCACAGAGTTTGGTCTCAGACCAGTCACTTGTCTCTTTTAATATGATTTGTCCTGGCTATTGAAAAGGAGAGCTCCTCCCTCTCTTTATATCTCTGCTAATGTAATTAGCATCTAGTCAATAATGTTCAGCATTTCATTTTACCACTTTAATTAACAAATTCAATTTGTTCAAACCGCTGTGAAAACAAATTAAAAGCTGACTGAATAAAAAAAAAACCTCCAGCACTTTTGAAATAGCAAAAGTGCTCACTGAATCTATTCTTTTTCTTATTTCACCCCCCAAGATCCACCCACACACATATTAAGAACATTGAGCACAACTTTATTACACTGTAGTGCAAACTTAGAGAAAATATACCAGAATGTGTGAAAAATTCTGATGTTTATGCTGATTATTATTTTAAGCTCATGATTATTTTGTGGTCAAATGAATAAACAAGGAGTGCCTAATCAGGAGTCCCCTGGAACAACACATAACTTATGCTTTTTAAAGAAAAAGCAGGATATATAAGGGAAATAATGAATGAGAGAGGAGTATATCATCTATTCATTCTGATTTCCATCACCTAGTCTCCACATAATGTTTTTGATGTATTGTATCCGCCATGCTGTAGTAAAATATTCAACATCTACTTTCACCAAAGAATTGCCCCTATAGAGACAACCCTCTCCCCTCTGAATATTTAGTTCATTACTAGTACGAGATATTGCCAATGATGTCATGATAACAACTTATGGAAATACTGCTATTAGGAGAAAACTTCCCCTGGATATTTTTGTTCAATGGGATGATCTGTCTCTGGCTCTTGGTGCTGTATCTGATATAATAATTAACTACTTTAAGTAATCATAGTTCCTGAAATTTTCCCTCGGGATTGCAGTGATTTTATGTAATTATAGGCTTTCTTTCTCAAATTTTAAAGCACTGTGATTTCTTATCAAAATAATCAGAATAATAAAAGGAGTTTTGATTCTTGATTTAATTTGCAACTTAAGAATATTTTATTTTTCTGTCTTATGTCTCCTTTGAACATCTATGCTTATCACGTTTCTTAGTTCTCTATAACTTTATAGGTTGTCAGTTGCTGTTCAAATGCTAATGGGAACAGAATCTGTTTGTTAGTATATCACAAGTGTTGTACCCTAAGGTCTAGTTAGCTGACAAGTTCCCCCCAAAGACAAATAACCAAGCTTAATTCAAGAGATCCATGTAGTGCAGCTGAATATTTTCTCCCTTTTCACTCTGGGCTATCAGAAAGTTAAACATCAATGAGAAAGCACCTGGAGTGACAATTGCATTTAGCTTTTCTTACTCCTGTGTCTCTTTCTTCAGCTTGTATGTAGGAAAATCTGCTACATATATAATAATATATGGGCAGAGAGTATGGGGCTAGTGCCCCAACAAATGGTTTAATTGACAGGCCCTATATCCCAGGATCTGATCCCAGGTTTTCTGCATTAAATTGGATTATATGAGTCCCCACTGTCAAATAATCTGGGATAAACAGAAAACCTGGGATCAGATCCTGGGATATAGGGCCTGTCTGGATGGGCCCTGTGTTAACCAAGGCTGCCTCCACACTGTCATGTAATCCAGTTCAGATCTGATAATCTGGATTGTATATGTTAATGTAGATGGGCCCAGATTGCAGTTCTGTGGAATTGTCAATGGGACCCCATCTACACTGCCATATAATGAAGTTTGAACCGCATTATAGTGTTCAGTGTAGGCCCCTTCTACATTGCCCTATATCCCAGGATCTGCTTATTCCAGATTATATTGTAGTGGAGACTCATATAATCCACTTTAAAGCAGATAATCTGGGTTCAGATCCTGGGATATAGCTCCATCTGTAGACTCATATAATGCAGATTGAACCGCATTTGATTATATGAGTCTACACTGCCATATAATTCAGTTCAATACAGTTAATCTGCATTCTGAAATCACATTATATGACAGTGTCAATGGGGCCTGAATCTGTATTAGATGGGATTTTGGCCTGACACTCAACATTGCTCAAATAACAAGTTATAATTCAGTGCTCCCTTTCAGCCCCTTTAAATGAGGGGTTTGGTTTCCAAGTGCACCCAAGTGTCTGCTACCAGTTTATCTCTACTTGCAAACAGGAAAATGACTACATAGTACTTGGCCTCTCTAACTCCATTTCTCCTATTCCTATGTTAGCTCACACTTTCTTTTTCCAAAGAAATCCCTCAAATACCTTCTGTAGGTCCATATTAGTTTCATCATTTGCTAATAATACAATACAGAACCATAAGTGAAATCGGTTGAATAGATAAAACATGCAGGTTGATTTCATATAGGAAATAATATAATAAATATTTTCCCCCAAAATTTGTAATTTTAGGTCATTAGATAACACCATAATTGCAATAAGTGACCACAAATCAATGTCTTTGACAAATGGAATGGCCCTGGATTATGTTTTGGATGACGTGCTTTTAATTGATGTTTTAATAACTCATGTTTTGTTTGGTTTTAATTATAATTGTTTATTTGATATATGTATGTATGGCATCAAATTGCTGCCTGTTGTAAGGCAGCCTTGAGTCCACTCCAGGGTGAGAAGTGCAGGGTACAAATATGGTGTATACGCATTTTTACTTGATATTGTTGTGTGTCATGTATGTTTTTTATTTTGTTTTATTGTAATTGTTTGGGCTTGGCCCCATGTTAGCCGCCCCGAGTCCTTTTGTGAAGATGGAGGCAAGGTACAAATAAAGTTACAAATGAAGTTACAAATAAATAAATGGTTTAAATTGGTATTCTATCAGTGGCACAACAGGAACCCCCGGGGGTGCAATGTGTTAAACCCTTGTGCCGGCAGGACTGATGACTGAAAGGTTGGTGGTTTGAATCTGGGGAGCAGGGGTGAACTCCTGCCTGTCGACTCTAGCTTCTCATGCGGGCACATGAGAGAAGCCTCCCACAGGATGGTAAAACATCCAGGCATCCCCCGGGCAACGTCCTTGCAGATGGCTAATTCTCTCACAACAGAAGCAGCTTGCAGTTTCTCAAGTTGCTCCTGACACACACACACAAAGTGACACAACAGTCTTTGATACAGCAGGGGATAGGCTGCCTCCTGAAGTGGAATTATGCATTTTGTGGTTCAGGATGCCTCCAGTGGGATGATAGCTACTTCTATGATATAGGTACCTTTTCCAGTACTTCACTGAAAGAAGCCACTCCTAGATCCAAGAATTTTCTATCAGTGGGAAAACACCAATTGCATAAAATTTGAATTCTGGGGGAAAGCATCCTAACCAGGCCCTCTGTTGAATATAGTCAACTGCTCCCTTGAGCAAGGAGTTTTTCCAGAGGAGCTTAAAGAGGCGGTGGTCAGTCCATTGCTGAAGAAGCCCTGGCTAGATCCTGTGGCTCCCTCCAATTACCACCCAGTGTCCAACCTTTCGTACCTGGGCAAGGTGATTGAGAGGTCAGCAATGGACCAGCTGCAGGCATTCTTGGATGATGCAACCTGGTTAGACCCCTTCCAGTCCGGCTTCCGTTCAGGTCATGGGATGGAGACTGTCCTGGTCTCCATCACAGACCTACTCCGCTGCCACTTGGATCGAGGCGGATCGGCGCTGCTCGTGTTATTGGACCTCACGGCAGCGTTTGATACTGTCGATTACCAACTTTTGACACACCGCCTGGCGGTAGCGAGGGTTAGGGGGACAGCCCTCAACTGGCTGTCCTCCTTCCTCCAAAACCGCCTGCAGCGAGTGAAGTGGGGAGGGGTGGTCTCCGGGGGTTCCCCTCTACTCTGTGGGGTCCCTCAGGGGGCCATTCTCTCCCCGCTGTTATTTAACATCTATATGCGACCACTCGCCCAGGTGGTGCGGAGTTTTGGGCTGGAGTGTCACCAGTATGCTGATGACACCCAGCTCATTCTGAGGATGGACCCCAGGGTGGCCTCTGTACCCGATAATTTCCATCTCTGCCTTGAGGCCGTTACTGGATGGCTGTGAGCCAGTAAGTTGAAGGTGAACCCGATGAAGACGGAGATCTTGTGGCTGGGCCGCCCGGAGGGGGTAGAGACCCAGCTGCCGACGTTTGATGGCGCGGCCCTTTGCCCACAACCATCTGTGAAAAGCTTGGGGGTCCGGCTGGACACCCAACTGTCCATGGAGGAGCAGATTGGCTGCGCCTGCAGGACAGCTTTCTTCCATCTACGTCTGGCAAAACGTCTGGCTCCTTACTTCTCCCGCTGCGACCTGGCCACGGTGATCCAAGCCACGGTCATCTCGAGGCTCGATTACTGTAATGCACTTTGCATTGGCCTTCCCCCTGTCGGTGATCCGGAAACTTAAGCTGGTGCAGAACGCTGCAGCCCGCCTGCTCTCAGGAGCTTTAAGATCTGACCACGTGACGCCACTCTTGCGCGAGCTGCACTGGCTCCCAATTGAATTCCGGGTCATCTTCAAGGTGCTAGTTCTAACTTTTAAGGCCTTGTATGGTTTGGGGCCAGTGTACCTGAGGGAGCGACTTACCCCTTATGTGCCTGGGAGATCACTGCGCTCTGAGGGGCTCAACTTACTAGAGGTGCCCAGCATCGGAGTCTGCAGACTGGCCACCACGCGGCGGAGGGCATTCTCTGCAGCCGCTCCAATTCTGTGGAACGGCCTCCCTGAGGAGATCCGGGCCATTCGGGCCCTCCTGCCATTCCGCAGAGCGCTAAAAACATGGCTTTTTAGAATGGCATTTGGCCCTTAGCCAATTAGCTGCTATGCTGTGTTTAAGGTCTTACTTGGCTTGCCACTATTTTTAAATTGGGCCTGCTGCATGTTTACAGGGGGGTTTAAATTTTTTAATGTGTTTTAATGTATTTTAATTGTATTTTTAAATGAATTTTATGTGCTTGCTTCTCTTCTGTAAACCGCTCTGGGCACCAGAGAGAGCGGTATAGCAAATAGAATTTAATAAATAAAATAAATAATAAATAAAACCAAAAGCATTGCTTTATTTATTTATTTAGAACTTTTCTTTCCCGTTCTTGTCTTCCTCCATGGAGGGATTCAGAACGGCTCACAGCAAAAATTCAGTGCTTTACAATAAATATCGTCATAAAACATCATACAATAAATAAGCTCTAAAATATATATAAAACAGTCAATCACATTTAAAACACAACCCATTCATTAAGTAAACATCCAACTCAGTCCAAAACGTTGTGATCACACAACTCTTAGTCTGCATCAAACTTCCATCAATCTGTAAATGTCTGGCTCCAGGGCCAGAATTTTAGCTACTTCCTGAAGGACATTTAAAGATAAATTTATTTTGTAGTTTGTTTGTTCCATAGTCTTTTGGACAAAGGAAAGATTATTTTTCCATTTTAATCCACCACCAAACCAATAGGTTACATTGGAAGGTATATTCCTTACATTTTTCTCTGAATTGTGCCTTTTCTGAATATATTTTAAGATATCATTTTTAAATACTTTCTACTTTAGTGCTTCAGAGTCCTAATGATGATTCCCTTGGATGAAACAATAGCTTTTTCCCACTCACCATGAATGGCAACAACAGTTTTCCTGACATTGTAGTAGTAGCATTTGTACTCTTTTGACAGCTGAGGGAATGTTAGAGACCATTATTCATCATGTAATTTTAATATTTTGCAGTCACCTTTCATTTTATTGCAATTTCAGCCCTCCCCAGTGTAATGAGAGCTGCTTTACATCAAAATTTCAGAATTGGCAGGAGAAGCCGATTTTTAAAAAATGGCTGCAAGAAAATGCTCCAAGCCCTCTTTTCCCGGCTTGTAGTCTGTGAAATTGCCAGCATTTAATTGATCTTCTATAAGCTTATCTTTCCAGTGAGATGTACCATTATTGTACATTAATCAGTGCCTCCAGACATTATCACTGTGGTAACCAAGAGCTAATCAAGCAAGAATGGAGTTGGCAGACGCCAAGATGTCACGGATGCCTTGCTGTGTGCAAAGTCTGTCAGAGAGCCTGCTTCCAAAGGATCTTGTTCTTGTGGGGCGGCAGACTTTGCATAACCTTGCAATGACAATGGAACAGGGACAGGCCTTTTGAATGTCAGATCTGTGGACCACACAGACAGCTCACAAATTGAAAATCCTGTAAAGGAGCAAATGATAGCAACAGTGATAATATTAGTAATACAATAGCGCTGTACTATATAGTATGAAATACCAGTAGTAGCAGTAGTAGTAAACAACTGCCAACAAATTGTTGAGCACTGTTAGAAACTATTTCAGTTGGTTTATTTAGTCACAGTAAATACTAACTAGAGATTCAATAATTTTATCCACCACAAGTTTGTAACATAGTCTGTTTAGTGATCAGAATGCTTCTAATTGTATGTGACTTGAATATTCAAGGAGCACATATGAGTCACAGAGGGGCCTGCTCCGTGTGCTGGTGGTTTTATTTGAGCTCCTGATGAGAATTTGCCCCATGTAGACATGAGCGTTGGACTGTACAGGTACAGTAGTGGAGCAGGAAGTTTCCTCTGGAGAGCTAAGCTTTATTTGAAAATCTGCTTGCGATGGAAAAACCCAAAGGGGAAACAGGAGGTTTAAAATATTACTGCAGTGATCAAAAGCTGCCAACCTCAGTGACTATAATATGTACTGCAAAATGACAGAGAGCAGAGTTAGGCCACCCAAACATTGACTAAAGAAAACAAATATGAGAAAAATCCTGCCCCACTTTTCAAGAAATATTCGGCATGGCAAGGGTTGGAATTAGATGGCCTTTGCGTTCCTTCATTTTCTGATTCTGTGATGAAAAGTTCCCAGACCTAGCACACATTAAACATTATAATATATCTCAAAATCAAGAGAACAAAGCACCCAAGTAAAGAGACAGAGAATACAACTGATATGCTGTGAACTTTATAATATCAGTTAATCTTGAAGGTGCTACAAAATCCCTTTACATATTGACATTCTAGACTAAAATGGTTATGTCTTTGAATTCTGTCCCCATGTATTCAGACCTTTCTGGCCCCATCTACACTGCCACATAATCGAGTCTCTGAATGCAGATTCACTGCATTGAACTGCACTAGATGGCAATGTAGACATATAATCAAGTTTAAAGCAGTTAATTTGTATTCCGAAACTGGATTAGATGGCAGTGTAGATTCAGTCTGTGTGAGAGAGAATTAAAACAAGGTGATGTAGACATTTGCAGTTCTGTTTGCATGCCTACAAAAACTAAGGCCTGTGATTCAAAATTCTTACAAACTGAATCAAATTTCAATGAAGGGATTTTTGATAACATATGTACAATAAATTTGTATCACAGATCATGCTACCTTAAGGTTTTTAGCACACGCAGTCGAGTTACAAACATCCGACTTACATCCAACTCATAGTTAAGAACAGGAGTGAGACAACAGGAAGTGAGAGAAATCTACCCCATGAAAGGGAAATTCACTCCTAGAAAAGTTATCATGGCGAACAGGGGTCTCCGCTGAAGATTTCTCACCAGTCCTTGTTTCCACAACAAGCCAAATTTTTTAAAAAAGGAATTATCATAGAGACATAAAGTATGGTGGAATTTTTTGAACACTCATAGATGGTAAAACAAATACCACATGGCTGTTAACCTTCCTTATGCTATCCAAAGCATCTATCTCTATCCATCTCTCTCTATCCACCTCTCCCTCCCTCCCTCCCTCCCTCCCTCTCTCTCTATCTGTACACCTGTAGCAACCCCATTCTCCTTCGTGCCTGGGGGGCAGGGGGCAGCCCCGGGGGTCCCGATTGCATTAGGGCCAATTGCGGCTGATGGGGAGATAGATGAAGGAGATGATGAGGTAGCTGGGCCTTCATCTCCCACAGAGAGCTTGGAATGGGATGATGGCTGGCCCGATGGGTATGAAAGCTGGGAAAGTCAGGCTGACACTGATTCTCCTGATTCAGATAATCAGTATGAGAGACCAGGTGGTTTCGGTTCGCAAGAAAGGGTCAGGGAGATAGCGGAGGATGAGCCCATGGAAGCTGAAAGGGAGTCTCGCTCTCACGAAGATAGCGACCCAGGTGCTGGGAGGCAAGGACGGAGCTTTGATAGGAGACAGATCATTGAGTCCAGTAGGAGGGAATGGCACCAAAGCCTAGAGCGCCAAAGGAGCATTAGGTGCCGTAGTACAGATTGGCGCCGAAGCCTAGAGCGGCGTAGATCTCACCAAGGGGATTAAGTATAGGATCCGTGGGAATGGATCCTCAGTTGCTCGGCCACTTCTGATTTGAAGGGAGTGAAGCGAGTGAAGATCCACGGAGCCAGGATTTGGGCTCGTGCCTTGCCAAGAAGTTTCTTGAGCCTTGATTCCCTGAACTTTGTCTTGTTTGAATTGCCACGGACCAAGTCTGTTTGATCCGCATTGTTTTGTGGAACTTTTGCTAAGCTTTTTGCATTTGGATTTACCTACGAACTCTTTACCATTTTGATTGAACTTTTTGATACTTTTATGGACAATTTACCTTTCACCTGTTTCTTATTATTCAATAAATAGTTAGCTGATTACCGTCTCTATGTGTGTGATTAAGGGGCTGGGCCGAGACCCTGCATTGTGACAGTTGGCCGAGCAACTCCACGAACCCCTTTTCACACCACGGGACGCGGAAGGCACCGGCGGAGATGAGTCGGCGAGATGGCTCAGTTAACCGCCACTCATATTTTGGAACTACAGCAGGAGGTGGTGGATCTTCGGGCCAGAGCAGGCCGACATCCCTCCCTGACTGTTCCGACCCGGTTTGGCGGCAACCCGGCCCAGGTCAATGTGTTTATTGGACAATGTGAGATGTACCTGGAACTTCAGGCCACAGAATTCGCCAGTGAAAGAGCCAAGGTGGGCTTTGTGTCCAACCTGCTGGAAGGAACAGCAGCGGCCTGGGCTACGACACAGCTGAAAGCTGGATCGGTTGTCTATGAAAGACAGGTCCTTGTCTCAGTACATCTCCCGGTTCAGAGTGTTGGCTGCCCAAGTGGAATGGAACCCCGCGGCGCTGCGTTATCAGTACATAAAGGGCCTGTCACCGGAGATGCAACAGGAGATCCTGAGGGGGGCCACTCGGACTGCCGACCTGGAGGAGGCGATCACCTTAAGCCTACGCGTGGAGGCCGGGCTCCACACCCGAAGGCGGTGGGACAGAGGGTCCGGAGAGCGGCCGGTCGGCCGCAAGGAGACGGGGGCCAGCCGCCCGCCGTTCCGCCCGTTCGCGCCCGCCCCTCAGCCCCTGGATGAACCAGAACACATGCAGTTGGGGCACGTGAGGCCCAAGGTGGATGCGGCCGAGAAAGCTCGGTGCCAACGGCTGAATCTGTGCTGGTACTGCGGAGGAGCCGGGCATTTTTCCAAGGAGTGCCACCAGAAGCCGCGAGGCAAGACCCCCCGGGCCTCTGCCGCGTATGAGGAACCCCAAGAGGCTGAAGAGGCCATACAGATGGCGGGGAAAGAGGTCGGCCGAGTTTAAACGGGTTTGCTAACTCGGTCGCAGTCGCTAACCTCCCCCCAGAACCCCAGACTGGACAGTTGTTTCTAATTATGGTTGCCTTGTGGTCCCAGGAGAAAGGGCCGATGATGGTGCACGCAATGGTTGACTCAGGGGCCACAAACAACTTCATTGACGCAGACTATGCCAAGTCTGCTGGATTACAGTTCCATGATCTCCAGGAGCCCAAGGGCGTACAAACCATTGATGGGCGACCGTTGAAAGCTGGGGCAGTGAGACACTTTACCGCTCCCACCAAGATGTGGACGAGTTCACATAAGGAGGGCATTTCTTTTCTAGTGACTAAATTGTCAGATTTTTCGGTAATCCTGGGAATTGTGTGGTTGACGCTACACGACCCCCAGATTTCCTGGGCTCGGAGGCAGTTGCAGTTCACTTCAGATCATTGCCAAGGACATTGCATGTCGGCTAGAGCGTGCCAAGCCCAAGAGGTGGAACAGGCGGCCACCTTGCCCAAAAGGTATGCTGCTTTTTGGGATGTTTTCAGCGAGAAGGAGGCGGAACGCGTGCCTCCTCACCAGCCTTACGATTGCGCCATAGAACTGGAGCCTGGAGCGCCTATTCCCCGCGGAAGACTTTACCCTCTCTCGGAGCCTGAGCAGAAGGCCCTTCGGGAGTTTTTGGACGAGAACCTGAGGAAGGGATTCATTCGGCCTTCCCAGTCCCCGGCCGGTGCGCCGA
This sequence comes from Anolis apletophallus, assembly GCA_030556195.1. Lineage (NCBI taxonomy): Eukaryota > Metazoa > Chordata > Lepidosauria > Squamata > Anolidae > Anolis > Anolis apletophallus. Next base: position 87,305,553 of record JARBWK010000005.1, on the reverse strand, counting down.
TCCTATTCGTCAAGAAAAAGTCAGGGGAGTTGCGGTTGTGTAATGACTATCGAGAGCTCAATAAGATCACGATCCGGAACCACTACCCCCTGCCATTGATCCCCGAGTTGCTGGAACGGATGCGCGGAGCTAAAGTCTTCACCAAATTGGACCTGAGGGGTGCTTACAATCTGGTGCGGATTCGTCAAGGAGACGAATGGAAGACGGCTTTCCAGACCAAATGGGGGAGTTTTGAATACCTCATAATGGGATTCGGTTTATGTAATGCCCCCGCCTGCTTTCAACACTTCACAAACAATATCTTTCTGGACTTGCTGGATCGATATCTAGCAGTGTATCTGGACGATCTGATGATTTTCTTGCCAGACCAGGCAACCCATGACCGCCATGTGAAGGAAGTGTTGCAGCGGCTGAGAGATCATGGTCTCTATGCCAAGTTGGAGAAGTGCGCTTTTGACTTTCCAGAGGTGGATTTCCTCGGCTACCGCGTTTCCCAAATGGGTATTGCCATGGATGATACCAAAGTACAGGCAGTGGCAGACTGGAAAGCGCCTGCCAGCAAAAAGGACATTCAGCGATTCCTGGGGTTTGCCAACTATTACCGAAAGTTCATCCCTGATTTTGCCAAATGGGCAGACCCTATCACGCAGTGTTTGTGAGGAAAGGCCTCGTTCCGGTGGACACCGGAGGCAGAGGCGGGTTTCCGGAAGCTAAAGCAGCTGTTCACCACGCAGCCGCTTTTGCAGCATCCAGACCCCCGTACCCCTTTTATTGTGCAAGCTGATGCATCGGATGTGGTGGTGGGAGCGATCCTGCTACAACCCAAGGGGTCGGACTTATTGCCTTGTGCTTACTATTCCCGGCAACTGACGGCGCCGGAGAGGAACTATACGATCTGGGAGAAGGAGCTACTAGCCATCAAAGTGGCTTTTGAAGTTTGGCGACATCTGCTGGAGGGGGCCAAGTTCCCGGTGGAAGTCCACACGGATCACCGGAACTTGGAGCACTTGAAGAACCAGCGGAAGTTGAACCAGAGACAACAGAGGTGGTCCCTGTTCTTTGAGAGATTCAACTTCCGCATTCACTATGTCACCCCCGCTCAGACCAAACAAGCTGACGCCTTGTCCCGAAAGCCCGAGTTCGTCAGGGGAGAGACGGGACCCGCAGAGTCGCGGTTGCTCAAAGCCGAGAACTTTGCCGCTGCAGGCAGAGCCCAGGCGCAACCTCCGGCGGTCAATCCGGACCCGGGGGAAAAGAGGACTCTGAACGAACGGATTCAAGTTCGACAGAAGGGAGATCCTTGGGTGCAAGAGCAGATAGCCAAGGGGGTGCAGTTTCCTTTCCAAGTAAAAAACGGCTTGTTGTGCCACTGTGATTGTACTTATGTTTCCCCCGGGCCTGAGAGAGAGGACATTCTCAAACTATGCCATGACAGCCGGGCCGCGGGGCACTTTGGATTATTCAAAACACTGCAGTTGGTGCTACGAGATTTCTGGTGGCCAAAGGTGCGAAGGGACATTGAAGCTTATGTAAGCACCTGCCCGGTCTGCCAGAGGGCCAAGAAGCAAGGGGGCAAGCCGGCCGGCTTGCTCCAACCGCTCCCCACTCCATCTGCGCTGTGGATGATGATTTCAGCCGATTTTATCACGGACCTGCCAAAATCCAAGGGGTTCACCACGATCCTGGTCGTTGTGGACTGCCTGACCAAGATGAGTCATTTCATACCATGTGTAGGGGTGCCTACTGCCAAGGAGACTGCTGATATGTTTGTGCAACATGTGTTCCGTTTGCATGGTCTTCCAGAGAGTTTGGTGACAGACCGGGGCAGCCAATTCACTTCCCAGTTCTGGCGGGCGGTTCAGAATGCGCTGGGAATTGAGGCGCGGATGTCCACGGCGCATCACCCCCAGACCGACGGGCAAACCGAAAGGGTTAATGCCACGCTGGAACAGTATCTGAGATGTTATATAAACTATCAGCTCTTTACCATTTTGATTGAACTTTTTGATACTTTTATGGACAATTTACCTTTCACCTGTTTCTTATTATTCAATAAATAGCTGATTACCGTCTCTGTGTGTGTGATTAAGGGACTGGGCCGAGACCCTGCATTGTGACAACACCTAAAATGTACCTGTTACAACTTACATACAAATTCAACTTAAGAAGAAACCAACTAACTTGTTCTTAACTTGGTGATTGCCTGTACTTGAATCTAAAGTTGTTGAGGCTGAACTGAATTTTGATTATATTTTGTGTGCCAATCATTTATAATGATATATATGGCATTTTGTAAATGGTTTTCTGCCCTGCTATAGAACTGAACAGCTGTGGTCTGCCTTATTTATTTATTTCAAACATTTGTATCCCGTCCTTCTCAATTCTCACCCCCCCCCCCCCGGGATGGACGACTCAGTGCGGCTTACAACCGGCAACAATTTGATGCCAATACATACAAAAACAATATAACATGAATTAATCATTACTTAAAACATTACATTATTAAATATCCATTTAAAACATTATTAACAGCAATATAGCCATGTCCAAGTCCAATTCAGCATCCAGAGTCCCAGTCCACAGCCTGCCCATTATCAATTCTCATGAATAATTGTGATTACTGTCAAGCCTGCTACCCGAATGCCTGGTCCCAAAACCATGATTTGAGCTTTTTCCTAAATGAAAGGAGAGATGAAGCTGACCTAATTTAACATACGGGAGGCCACCACTGAGAAGGCCCTGTCTCTCATCCTCGCCAATCACGCTTGCGAGGGAGGCAGGATCAAGAGCAAGGCCTAACGATCTTAGACTTGGAGGTGGATCGTAAAGGGATATACGTTCTGACAAGTAAGCTGGGCTGGGACTGTATAGGGCTTTATAGGCCAAGACCAGCACTTTGAGTTGTGCTCAGAAATGGACCGGCAGCCAGTGGAGCTGATGTAACAGGAAGATGGTATGTTCCCTGTATGTCGCTCCGATGAAAAAACTGGCTGCTGCCCATTGAACTAGTTGGAGTTTCAAAGGCAACCCCACATAGAGTGCATCTAATCTATTTGGGATGTAACAAGAGCATGGACCATCATGGCCAGATCAGACTTCCCAAGGTATGGGTGCAGCTGGTGCACTAGTTTTCAGCCAGAATCTACAGTAAAAGAATAAATCAAGAGCACACCATACCTCCAGACAAAAGAGTTGAAATCAAAATAATACTATTAGGAAAAACATTATCATGTTTGGGATATAAACATCTTGACAACACCTCACTATTTGCTTTCATAAACTATGTAAGTTGTGCTTCTGCATTTTTCTCTCAACAGGAGTTCATTATCCTGTGACAAAGTTCTACTCTACTGATATATCTCTTCATTAGAATCCATTCTTTTATGGTCTTATTTTGCCACACTATAAATCCCAGCCATCACGTACATTTTCAAAAAATAGATGACGGGTGAAGAGGTTACCAAAGCAAATAGAGCCCAGATTAATTAATTATTTCTCTTGCATCTTTCCATTTGTATTCCTTCCATTAGCCTTTCAACACATATTTGCATTGTTCACATTTTCTCTTTGAATTCATGTTCTTTGTTTTTAACAGCTTTCTAGAACAAGGATAGTAAATGGGATGCAGTAGTTGAAAAATCTAGATTTTGCTGAGCAAAATATACAGCAAAATTAGCAATCTTCCACCTCTTTCACACACACACATACCTATTTCTCTATTACCTACCTATCTAGATGCTTCTTACCCTACATTAAGAAACACTATTTCTAACAATGTGATTAGATGTGCTTAGCTACCTTATATCTCAACTTTAAGAGAAAAGCGAGATACCTCACAGTCAGTTGAGCAATATAAAAGCCAGCAATGACTTCTCATCACATTAGAGAATGAATCCACTTTAAACCCGGTTTCTGCTTCCTGCAGAATTCTGGGGTTTGTAGTTTAGGAAGGCGCCATTAACAGTCTCACTAAACTACAAACTCCAGAATTCTGTAGGAGGCAGAAACCAGATTTAAAGTGGATTCATTCTCTATTGTGATGAGATAGCTGGAAACACTTCATCCAAGTTTTCAAAGCCCCCTGGCTTTTTCATTAAGAAAAAGGTCTTGCTCCTTTGTGGATTTTGTTTTTATGTTACTAAATGGCCAACACGGCAGCCCCAAATATATTTTTCAGCCTCTTTAAATGTTGGGTCCTCTGGAGTCCTCCAGAGGAATCAAATAATATTAGAGTTAGAAGGAGCAACAAAGACTCTACAACCCTCTGTCAGGAATTATATTGCACTTGAAAAATCTTCATCCAATCTCTTTTTAAAGACCTCAAAAGAAAGAGAGTCCACACTTTCTGACTCAATCCTAATGTGTTGTATATGTTTTTGGATTGTATGACTGAGGACAGGGAACTGTCAAATTAACAATTTGCAAGTCACTCTGGGAGTATTTGAGGCTGAAGATTGGGATATAAATACTCTAAATAAATAATATTTTCCCAATTACGCATAAATTAGAGGGAATCGTGCTAATCATGTGGAGGGAATTTTGCGGAAAATGTTGAAAGACACATGCTAATCATGAACCTGCTGCTAATCCGTATGCCCAACCCGAGTCTTAATGAAGCCAAATAAGTAACTTCCCACCAGCGAAATTTGAAAGAACTTCTCTTTTTGCAGCTTGTTTGGGATTGTAAGTCTACTACGGTAGGTGGGGGAAGTCTTGCAGGCTGGCTTTAATAGGAATCCAATGTCTTTAGCTGCTTTAAATATTGCTTTTGCTGTCCTTGCTCTTTCTTCCGCTCAAGATAAAATTAGCTTGCAGGTTTTACCTGAAAATGAAAGGACTTCTCCTTGTATTGTTCAGGCTATGACATGGTCTTTTTACCACTCCCTTAAGTCATCAATCACTAAGGATGCAATAGAGCCAGTACAGAAGGATGGGCTTTGTGTGTGTTCCATACATCTCTTGGAAGTAACTATCTATTTATCTATGTGTCCATCTATTTATATATCTTTTGTCTATATTAATAAAAATCAAAATATATAGGGGCTTACAAAAAAACCATGGGTCTTGCAGGTTATGAATGTGTTGACTAAACTATGGAAGAGAGCATTCTTACAGTAATTAACTTAATGAAGCTTCAGGGATGGAAAAAAGGAAAAGAAATGCTACAGAGTGTATGTGTGTGTGTGCATATCCATTGACTGTATGTACAGAGAAAGCAAGATTACTTGTAAAATGGTATATAAGCAGCTGGATTGAATCATTCTGGTGGAAAAAAGAACATTATTTTGCAAGTGATATATCCTTGTTAATGCTTCCCACCAACAAAACTGGAAACCTGCATTATGTAATAGCAATTAATATGTGACATTGCCACTCATGTTTTCAAACATGACTGCATAATTCTTTAATTCACCATCTGAGAGTTCATAAAGTTCATGGTTTTAATTGCATCACCAAGAATGTGTGTGAGTTCCTGGAGTATCTTTTTGGCAGTCATCACTTGCTATGTTGACAGATAATGAGTCCAAGACACATTGGGTGGTAGCGACCGTATTTACTTGAGGCTAATGCACATCTTTAAAAAGTAAACTATGTCTCCCAAATCAGGATGCACATTAGACTCAATGGCGCATTATAATCATGCTCAAAATACCACCTGTTGGCAATGCTTCCCCCTTCCTCGCTAGGCAGCTAGCCCATGGGAAACAAAGGCAGCGCCCCCCAACCACCCACCCTCTGGTCTTCCTGGTGTCCCAAGCCACTTCAGTTGCCTACCACCATCTATATTCCAGGCACCTGCAGCTCAAAAGCACCATCACTTTGGAAAGTTTGGAAGGTTCTGCTCCAAGGAGAACACAGCCCTCCTCTCCATCTTCTCCATCTTGGGAGGGTTCTTCTCAGGGACAAGGCATAGGCAAACAGTGGGGAAGTGGAGAGGAACACGGAAAGGAAGGCTGCATTCTCCTCAGAGCAGAGTATTTCAAACTCTCCAAAGCCTGAGCCTCCACCTCCACCCAACCTTGCCTTCGGCTCCTTACTGGCAAGAGGAGTTGCAAGAGAGCTGCTCTGCATCCCTTTGGAGAATTTGAAAGGTTCTGTTCCAAAGAGAATGTACCCTTCCTCTCTTTCTTCCTCTCCACTTTCCCTTTCTTCTCCTTGCAATTCCTTTTTCCAGATTCCAGTTGAAGAGCGGGTGGGGGAGGCGGAAGCTCAGGCTCCTTCTTCAGAGTAACCTCAAGGCTGGGTTGTTGTGAGTTTTCTGGGCTGTATGGCCATGTTCCATAAACATTCTCTCCTGACATTTCGCCTGCATTTATGGCAGGCACCATCAGAGGTTGTGAGGTCTGTTGAAAACTAGGAAAATGGGGTTTATATATCTGTGGAATGTCCAAGGTGGGAGAAAGAACTCTTGTCTGTTTGAGGTAGGTGTGAATGTAGATGTGAAACAGCCTCAAGGCTGTTTTGTCTCCTTCCTTTGAGCCCAGACAAGACAATGTTTGTTCTCTGCAGTCATCCTGTTGAGCTCCTTGTCAGTATTGAGCTCAACAAAGAGCTTGATCTCTTGGGCTCAAAGGAAGAAGGCAAACAGCCTTGGGGCACCAGGAAGCCCAGAGGTTGGGTGGTTGGGGGCTCCTGCCATTGAGTTCTTCCAGCTGGCTGGTCAGGAAAGTTGGAGGAACTGCAAAGCACTCAATAGGCAAATATTTTCCCCCTGCCAGGCTTTTGAAAATTGAAGTGCACATTAAAAGCAATGGTACATTAGACTCCATGATTTTTTAATAGGTCAGATCCTGCGATTAGGTAAAGTGAGGAAGATCCTCAGGTAGTGAAAGCTGGGAATAAGGGAATTTCTGTGAAGTGTTGGAGGGTAGTGTATAGGGATGCTGGCTCACTGAAACTGTTGAAATGAAATTCAGTTACGAAGTCATATGCAAAAAAGATAGCATTACATTCCCACTCCATAAGGACTCCATCAACAAAAATATGCCACTCCACACACTACCTACTGTTTCATTCAGGTTTTTAAAAATCAGAACACAGTATATTTTCAATGGATAACATAGTATGTGAAAGGAAGTTTTATCTTGTGATCTCAGACCAAATTTTGATGTTACATTCAGTACAGTCGGATTTGAGTTACGATCTTATAAATAAGAGACCTCCAACACACTTGGTAATCAGCAATCCTGCTTATGACACCCAAAATTTAGCTCAAATTACATAGGCCTAAATGCTTATACGGTGTTCTCTCACTTATTGCTGGGTTTAGGTTCCAGGACCTCCCACAATAAGTGAAAAACCTTGATGTAGGGATACCCTATTTATTTCAATATTTATACATAATATTAGTAGTTATACACTATTTTAAGTCTTTATAAATTTAAAATAAAGTGAAGGAAAGGCCCTTCAAGGCTGGAGGGAGGACTGAGGAGGGAAAGTGCAATGGAGAGCAGCAGCAGCAAAACCCCACAGAACAGTAAAAATACCATGATATATATTTTAAATCAATATTTTTTGAAATCCGCGAAACAGCGAGTCTGCAATAAGCGAACCGCGAAGTAGCGAGGGAACACTGTATTATGAAAGCTGTGGGCTAGTAAATTTCAGGCAGCTCTTTCTTTAAGTTTATATTTACATTGCCATATAATACAGTTTCATATGTTATATGGTCAGTGTGGGCACATAGAATGCATTGAACTGCATTATATGAGTCTACACTAACCATATAAAGCTTTTTCAAACTGCATAGAGACCTCAGACTTAGGATTCCTTTTTCATGTGTTGTTTAAAAGAATATATATATAATATGTTCATATGCTAATTAGTATGTATAGATAAAAATTTACTGTAATTTAAATAGAAATATAACACATCTCAGTTTGCTTGGGTAACTGGGCCATGTAACTTCTGTGCCTGCTCAATATATTTTCCAGATGAACAACTTCCACATAGCTTCTCTTCCTTCTTATTATTTATTTTCTTTAAACTAGGCAAGGTGGGGAAAGTACTTGAAATAGAGGGCACATTATATATTCAATTCTGTAAAATAGGACATAGACCCACCCCACGTATACTTGTGCCCTAAACTCCTGCTTTGAATCTACTATGGACTGCAATCCAATTTTGAGTTTGTCTACTTGTGTTCCAGACATCCATTCCAGTGCCCTTGACTTGTTTTTGTTTTCTGGCAAGAGTATATGGTCTGTTTGTGTTGGGAATCAGTCTGTGTTTGTGTTTCAGGATCATGATGCTTCTGATGTAGGCAGGGCCGTAGCCAGGATTTTGATTCGGGGGTGAGTTTGGTTCAGGGGGCTGAGACTGGGTGGAAGAGGGTCTACCCTAGCAAACCTTTTGTATTGTTATCCCAATAACCCCATTAATGTGGGATATAGTGAGCATGGTGATCAGATCATGATATGAATAAACATAATAGTTTAAATAATGTACCGGTAAGGCCTTTTCGCGGACCACCCTGTAGGCAATTATGAGCAGAATCATGATGCTTCTGATGAGGGAAATGATGGTGCCGAGGCTGTGGTGCAAGATGGAGATGATTTGTTCAATGATTTTCATGCAGACGAGGACAGAGAAGCCCCAGTGCAAAGGGCAGTTTCTCATGAGAATATTCCTGCTGGGCAGAGAGATGATGGTTTACTCCCTCTCTCTGTGAGCTCTCAAGATTTGAGTTTGGGCAACAATCCGACACCTGGGAATTTTAATGAGCAGCAGCCAGATAAAGAGTTGAAAATAGGTGTCTGGAGTTTATCCAGGATCATAAACAAACTCAGTGTTTATGTCTCTGAAAAACTTCATCAGACAAGAGCCAAGAGTGGGGGGAAACAAAACCAGTTTCTGGGTTTTGGGATATAAGGTTTGCTTCAAGAGAAAACCTGTTAGATCAGGCATCGTTTGGAAATCAAGTCTATGTGCCATGGAAATCCTGTTCAAGGGGTCTTGTTCCTGTGGATATTTTTAGCCTTTTGGTATTGTCTTGCATCACCTCTATTGTCTTTGTATCCTGTTGATTCCTGTCTGGATTAATACTGCTTTGGAACTGCTTTTATATCTTTTGTGGACATTGCTTTGTGTTACTGCATTTTACTGACTTTATACTTTTTGGAACTTTCTTACTTTCTCACAAGCATCTATATCTACTGGCTATTTTATTAAACTTCAATAAAGAGGATTGGAGTTTTCACTTAATGTATGGTGTGTTTTAAGTCAGAGGCCTTTTCCTGTTCTGGAGTGCAACAGTTTGTTTGTTTGTTTAAAAAATCCACTCAAAATATTAAATGCAGGGTATGGTTTCTGATTGAAGAGTTGGTCAAGTTTACCTTATAAAATGTAACCGCTAAAGCTGTTTCAAAAAATTACGTACTAAATTATGCAATAGGATCTTTCATTGCAGAATGATTCCCAGGCTCTCATTAAGATTTTGATTCATTTTACTGTTACATCATTTAGACAGGCTCCTCAAACATTATATTTGTTAATTTATAAAGTGTAGCTTCATTGTACTACTGCATCTCATGATACTAAAGCAAGATAATATATTCAACAACTAAACAAATGCTGGTGTACAAGGAAATAAATGCTATTCTTTCTGAAGTGGGTGTGCTAGTATTTAGTAGAGCTGGATTTTGTGAGGTTAGGTTTTGAGCAGAAAAATTACTTTTCAGAAATATAAAGTGCTGCTGAAAATCTTACTTTTCTATTAACCTTTCACTTCTCTTTATATCCTAGATATGCCAGTGCTTCAGTGCCATTGTTATTGTTTGCTGTGTATTTACTGCACATTTTCACCCACTGAGGGATGACTTAGTGAAGGAGATGATGCCGTTGCGCCCATTACCAGTCAGATCTGCTTATGTGATGCCATTAATTAATACATGACACAGTTATCGCATGATACTGTGATGGTGCAAAGCTCCTTTCCCAAATGAGCCATCCCAAAACTTTTTGAACTTGTGAGCACATTGATGTTACATTACATCAGCACTGCTTGTAAAAGAATACCTCGCTGAACATATGGCAAAACACATGCTCTTTCCTCGTGGGATTGCATGTTGTGGTAGTTAGGCTGAACAGCAGAAATTTAAAGAGTGCACACAGCACTTTCCCCGACATTACAGCTTTTGTTGGAAATGGCTCGAGCATTTTAAAATAAAAAGCACAGAGGGCATTATACACAATTTTATAGTGAAAAATATGACCCCAATATACCCAAAGCACCACTCAAATTTCCTCAGCACTGTAAGCATTTCAGTACTTTTAAATTTTCATGAGAATCCTCCTGTGTGGATGCTTTCTGGCTATTTTCAGATCTCTTTTAGGTTTTAGAAAGGAAGGAAGGTGCTTGACGGGAGTAGCCATTCAAAACCCCAGAGTTTTCCACTGTTCTCAGATTCTCCATTAATGGTCATTATTTTCTTGCCTTTGTCCTGTTTCTCCCCCTTGCAATTCCGCCATGTGAGTGATTCTCTCTGTCATCTTGCTATAAATTGATTAATACTGCCCACTGATGCAGTGCACCACATGGCTAATATATCAGTTAAATGGAAACAGCAAACACCACCTGCTCCTTCAGGCAAATGGCACTTTGGAAATGGAATGTGTAATCAATAGAATTAAACCTTAAGCAAAGCGCTGCAAACAAATGCAGGGGCAAGGTCTTCCAAGCTGGCACAGCAAATGAGATTTCTCCTTTCTTTTAAAGCACTCTATTTAACCATGTTTCAACCAACTGTCTGTGCTTGGTGTGATGCATGTTATTGTCACTGTTCTGATTCTCTGTGCAACTTTGTTAATATCAGACAGATATACTAAAAGTAAGAACGGTGTGCTTAATTATGTAAGCAATATCTGCAGAAAAGAGATACCTTTATTGACAAATCATAATGCAGAAAACACTTCATGTATGCTATTAAAGTTCATCTGGCTTCTGACTTCATCAGGCAAAAGAAATCATACAGAAGACAAGAAAAGTGATAGTGACAGGCCTACAGTTAGCATTAGATGTTGTTTCTGTTGTTACGGATCTGGCGGGATCTACTAAGACAAAGGGCAGTAGTTTTAAAAAATATTTTTATTACTAGCACACAAATATATACAATACATTTTAAAAGAACATATATAGAAAAGGAGAAAGAAGTGAAATAGATAAAAATATAGTGATATAAAGAGAGACTTCCATCTACTTTGTGGTTTTGTCTTTTCAAAAATTCGCAGAAAGAAATAGCACTATGTCATTTTTTCTTCTTTCCATCCCCTTTCTTTCTGTCTCTATTTGTAAACAGCTACATTCTTGTAATTTCTTTCTAGCTTATATTATTATTTCCATCTTAATTCATTTCAGATAGTCTTTAATTGGTTGCAGGTCTGTTTGAATTTTTGGTGTTATTTGGTGGGTTAATAACAAGTGTGTGAGTCTATCCATATTCATAATCTGTTATTCTGATTAGCCAATCTTTGATCGTGGGTGTTTCTTTAACACTCCAATTTCAGGTGTATACTATCCTTGCCTCTGTGACAAGATAGTTAAACAAATCTTTTTCTTACTTTCCTTTTCTAGCATTTCCAAAAAGAAATACTTAGGTTCCATTTTGATTTATATTTCTAACACTTTTTGTATTCTTTCATAAATTTCTCTCCAGTATTTTATAGCAATTTCACACGTGTGGGAACATGTGCTTATCTGATTTCCACATTTCCAGCATTTATTTGATGTATTCTTGTAACATTTAGAAAGTCTTTGTGGAGTGATGTACCAGAGTACATCAGTAAAATTTAAACTCCATTAGCAATAACAAAATAGTCCTCTTGTGATCCAGGATGTTGCTGTCTTTTGTAATGTCGCTGTCTTTTGTGAAGTCACAGGACTTTATTTTATTTTACTTTAATACCAACATAGCATGGGAGCCCCCAGTAGCACAGTGGGTTAAAACGCTGAGCTGCTGAGCTTGTTGACTGAAAGGTCACAGGTTCAAATCCGCGGCGTGACGTGAGCTTCTGCTGTCAGCCCCTGCTTCTGCCAACCTAGCAGTTCAAAAACATGTAAATGTGAGTAGGTCAATAGGTACTACTCCAGCAGTAAGGTAACAGTGTGCCATGCAGTCATGCTGGCCACATGACCTTGGAGGTGTCTATGGACAATGCCGGCTCTTCGGCTTATAAATGGAGTTGAGCACCAACCCCCAGAGTCAGACACGACTAGACAATATCAGGGGAAAGCCTTTACCTTTTCCTTGCCAACATGACTACCACTGAATCTGTTTCCTCTAAATAAGCAATAGGCTGTCTTTTTAAATTTGATTTTGAATTGCATTCTAAAGTCACAAATATTTAGATGTTTGCCTGCTTCAAAATGTTGATAGATCTAGACTTCAATTAAAAGTATGTCTGTGTACATTTAAGAACATAAGAACATAAGAAGAGCCATGCTGAATCGGGCCTCAGCCCATCTAGTCCAGCATTCTGTGTCACACAGTGGCCCACTAGTTGTACACAGGGATCTCTAGCAGAAAGGAGGGCAAAACCCTCACCTGCTCCCGACCCCCACAACCAGTACCCGGGAAAATCCTGCCTGCCTCCATCAACACAGAGGTGGCACTTGGATGTCCATTTCAGTAACTACTGATTCCCTTGGTATCCATGAATCTGTCTAATCCTGCCTTGAAGCTGTCCAGGCTGACAGCTGTCACAACCTCCTCTGGAAGTGAGTTCCATAACCCAATGACCCTCTGGGTGAAGAAATATTTCCCTTTATTAGTCCTAACTTTCCTACCTTGGAGCTTTAGGGAGTGCCCCCTAGTCCTAGTGTTGGGTGACAGAGAAAATATTTTGTCTTTATTCACCTTTTCTATCCCATGCATGATTTTATACACTTCGATCAAGTCACCTCTTAAACGCCGTCTTTCAAGGCTGAAAAGACCAAGGCGTTGCAACCTGATTTAATAAGGAAGCTGCTCCATCCCTTGGATCATTTTTGTTGCCCTTCTTTGTACCTTTTCCAGTTCCGTTATATCCTTCTTGAGGTGCGGTGACCAGAATTGTACACAGTACTCCAGATGTGGCATCACCATAGATTTGTAGAGAGGCAATACAACATTTGCCAACCTATTTTCGATTCCCTTCCTGATCATGCCAAGCATAGAATTTGCTTTTTTCACTGCTGCTGCGCACTGGGTTGACATCTTCATTGAGCTGTCCACCAAAACCCCAAGATCCCTTTCCTGGTTTGTCTCAGAAAGCTTTGATCCCATCAGTTGATAAGTGTATTTGGGGTTTACACACTTGTTTAGGTTAAAATGCATTTGCCACTTTGTTGCCCATTCACTCAATTTCGAGAGATCTTTCGAGAGATCTTAAGTTGCTCAAGGGCCTAACACAGTGGTTCTCAACCTTCCTAATGCCGCAACCCCTAAATACAGTTCCTCATGTCATGGTAACCCCCAACCATAAAATCATTTTTGTTGCTAATTCATAACTGTCATTTTGCTACTTTCTCTTTTAAATTATCTTTAAACTTATGATGATGTTTTAGTTAATGTTTATCTGTCTTTTTATTATTGTTGTTGGCATCTAATGGTTACTGGTTATAAGCCTCCCCAAGTCCCCCTCCAGGGGTAAGAAGGATGGGATATAAATGTCTAAAATAAATAAATAAATGTTATGAATCGTAATGTAAATCTCTGATATGAAGGATGTATTTTCATTGTTACAAACTGAACATAATTAAAGCATAGTGATTAATCACAAAAGCAATATGTTTGGTGGAGTATGGGCAATGGATGATGGGATTTACAGTACTTTCATACAATTCAGCTCAGACTTCTGCAGACCACTAAGGCCCCCACAAATGACAGACCTGGACCAAACTTGGCACACATAATGACCATGGCAAACAGAAAATACTGGAGCGGCTTGGGAGGAATTCACAGGGAGTTAGGGGAGATGTAGTTCACCTACATCCGGAGAGCACTGTGACCCAAACCACTATGGATCTGGACCAAACTTGGCACAAATACTTAATATGCCCAAATTTGAACACTGGTGGTGCTTGGGGGAAATAGACCTTGACATTTAGAAGTTGTAGTGCTTGGATTTATAGTTCACCTACAATCAGAGCATTCTGAATTCCACCAATGATGAAATTGAGCCAAACTTGGCACACAGTACTCCCATGACCAACAGAAAATACTGGAAGGGTTTGGTGGGTATTAACCTTGGGTTTTGGAGTTGTAGTTCACTTACATCCAGAGAGCACCATGGACTCAAACAATGATGGATCTGGACCAAACTTGGCAAGAATACTCAATATACCCCAATGTGAACACTGGTGGAGTTTTGGGAAACTAGACCTTGACATTTGGGAGATGTAGTGCTTGGATTTATAGTTCACCTACAATCAGAGCATTCTGAACTCCACCAATTATGGAATTGAACCAAACTTGGCACACAGAACTCCCATGACCTACAGAAAATATTGGAAGGGGGTTTTTTTGCTCCTGCAGTCACCCCAGGAGATATTGTAATTATTATTACAAAACTCAGTTGGAAGGAAACCCCAAAGGCCATCAAATCCAGCCCTCTTCTTTCTGACAGGCAGGAAGATAGAATTACTATTATACTATTATACATTATTATTGTTATTGTAAGACTCAGACAATTGGAAGGGAACCCCGAAGGCCATCTAGTCCAGCCCCCTTCTTTCTGCCAGACAGGGAGATAGAATTACTGCAGGAGCAACAATAATAATAGTAATAAAAACAATAGGAAGTAAATATTATGACAGGCTCTCCCATCCTTGCTGCTCCAAATAGTTATTATTATTATTATTATTATTATTATTGACCCTTGGGAAGTGTCCGACATGTGATCCAATACAACAGCCAGCATAGTGGTCTTGTTTTCTGTGTACTAAACTGGTTGTGTTTCAAATAATAATAATAATAATAATAATAATAATAAGCAAAGCTTATGGCAGGTTCTCCCATCCTTTCTGCCCCATATAATAATACTAATATTAACAACAACAAGTAAAGCTTATGGCAGGTTCCCTCATCCTTTCTGCCCCATATAATAATAATAATAATAATAATAATCTCATGTATTCACTGGATGGGTTTGGTGAGCATTGACCATGAGTTTTAGAGTTGTAGTTCACTTATATCCAGAGAGAACTGTGGACTCAAACAATGAGGGATCTGGACCAAATCTGATATAAATACCTGATACCCCGAAATTTGGGAACTGGTGGGATCAGGAGAGGTTCGTTTGGAGTCCACAAGACAGAGATCCTTCTCCTTTGTAGCCCCAATCTTGTGGAACTCCCTACTGCCAGACCAAAGAGCTCCTGATCTACATACATTTTTAGGGGCACTTAAGACATGGCTTTTCAGAAGAGCCTATGATTGTTAGTAACAAGTGGTGACTGTGTAACCTGTTTATTTTAATTGTGTAAGTCGCCCAGAGCACCTTTGGTGGAGGGCGACTCATAAGAAATAAAGTTAGTTAGAAGGCGTTTGGAGGCAGAGAGCTGTGCTGCTGCTGCCTTCTCCCCTGTGCGTGAAGAGGACGAGCGAGGAAGAGAAAGCCTGAATGGAGAGGGGGGGCGACCAGGTGCAGAGACCTCAAGGAGGGAGGAAAGGAAGGAGGGAGGGAAAAGAATGAAGGAAGAGGCAGGAAGATTCCACTGAGGGGCACCTCCACAGATAGCCTTTCACGCGCTTTGAGCCGAGAGGAGGAGGAAAAAGAAGAGGAGGAACTGGATGAATCGCTGTTTGTGTGTGGCTCTTTTGACCTGGGGCTCCAGAAAAGCCAGTCTGCCATTCCGGGGGGGAGAGGGAAGGGATGAAGGAGGAGGCGACAACCCTTCAGAAATGGCCGAATTACCCTTGTTGGGGTCGCGATCCCCAGGTTGAGAAACGCTGGCCTAACAAGTTTGAAATTGAGTTCATTGAACACATGAGGAATTGGCAGACACCTTCCTAATCGTAACATACACAGGGTCATAAGATTACAACAATAACCCTGTAGGCGAGTAGGAACACCACTTCTATGAATCTGCATGCATCTCAGGCCCCTTCCATACAGCTGTATAAAATCCACATTGAACTAGATAATATGGCAGTATGGATTCAGATAACCCAGTTCAAAGCAGATATTGTAGGCTGTCTGCCTTGATATTCTGGGTTATATGGCAGTGTGGAAGGGCCCTCAGATGACAAGTTTTTCACTGTTCAACATAACACAAATGTGGTTTTAGCACATCACAGAAACTGATAAAAGGAGTGTCCATACAACACAACATTCCCATAAATCTCTCAGGCTGGATCTACACTGCCATATAATTCAGTTTCTGAATCCAAATTATCTGCTTTGAACTGGATTTTATGAATTTGATCCTGGAAGAATGCTAAAGACCATAGCTGAGTTCTCACATTTAATCTTTATTAGAGTTTTTACAGACATCCTGAAGAATGCAGAGATCTGTGTAGATCATTTGATGGGACTTCTTGTAATGTTAGCTATCTTAGGGCCCTTCCAGACAAACCCTATATCCCAAGAATGAGCTTGCAGCACCGTCTAATTTGGAGGAAGTCGGCAAAGCCATCAGCCAACTAAAAAACAACAAAGCCAGTGGACCTGATGTGACTCCTGTTGAAATCTTTAAAGAGGGAGGGCCTGAACTGACACAACAAATCCACCAGCTCATTGAAAAAGTGTGGGTGACCGAGAAACTCCCAGCAGACTTCAAAGATGCCACCATCAGCACCCTTTTCAAAAAGAATGTGGAAATTATCGAGGTATCCCTCTTCTAACCTCAGCTGGGAAAATCCTCGCAAGAATCCTTGCAACCCGCCTTCAATCTATCTCAGAAGACAATCTCCCAGACTGGCTGTGTCTGTGGTTTATCTTTGATGTCAAAAGACATCCTATAGCCTAAATGTTCTATAAGAGTAATGAAATTCCCCTCCTGTAAGTAGTGAATAACTCTATATTTGTCTATATTTGCATTATGTGTAGTCTTAAAACATTTCAGCATCTTCATTTTCCAGACTGCTTACTGTTTTAAACCTTTGCTGGTAGCACTGAATTTTTCAGAAATCAGCATTTAAAAGATCACAATTTTTCTCCTCCTTCTTTATTTATATAGCACAGATACAGTCTCTTCTTCCATTCCTCTTATGCCAAAGTAGTGGCAGTTGGGATAGATAGAGGCCCTTCATCTGCTTCTGAGTCAAAGCATGATGGAGCTGTATCCCCCACCCACCCCTGATGACGATGAGTAGTAATAAAGACAGAGTTATTATTTCAGCTGTAAATTGTTTCTAATGTTATCTCAAATCAGATGGGTTTGTTTGGAAGCACATTTTGAATCTGATAAAATGTGCTAAAAATAAAGAAGCTTCATCATTAATAGCTACCATTTAAAAAGTGAGTGGCCAGCTATGGTTACATGAGAATAGGAAGGGTCTCTCTTCATTTCTGTTTCTAACAATTCACAGCAGATTCCTTTCCTTTTTGCAATGCACTAGTAATTACGGTCTTCCTGGCAGGAGTTAGAGTTTGGTTGCCAGGGCTCAAGCACTATGTAGCAAGTGTTTTGGTAATGAATAAAGACTGCAATCAGAAGCAACCTGGGAGTTAGCTGAATGAGGCAGTCTGTTGGGCACAGGGAGAGGGAGGTCCTGCTGGCTTGCTTAGATGGGTAGCAGGCAAAGATGGGATAATTGGCAGGGAGAGGTAAAAAAAGGAAACAATTCTAGGAAAGAGAGTGTGGACTGATTTAGAAAACCAAAAATGATCTGAATATTCTGGGTAATCAGCTATTTAAGCTAATAGTTATCAGTATAACAGTGCAATATCAAAATAAAATAAATGTCTGTGACTGTAGCAAATCCCCATTTGCAAATTTAGATCAATTATCTAAAAAGTCTCTCCCTTCAAGATTGCATGGTACCATAATAAGACATAGAGTTCAATCCTAAACACAGTAGGGTCGCACTTATCCAAGATAAACGGGCCGGCAGAACATTGGATAAGCGAAAATGTTGGATAATGGAGGCAGACTGCGTTGGATAATACAGAACATTGGATGAGCAAAGGTTGGATAAGCAAGACTCTACTGTATAGTTATTGAGGAATAAATACCATTCAATTTTATGGGATTTAATATTTCTATACATATGTTTAGGATTGCATTGGTAATGACTAATACATCTGCAGATTTTCTCCTATATTGAAATGGTGAGGAACAGCAGTCACGTGGTGAGCCATTCAGGTAGGCTTTGAATCCTTGCAGCATACAATTAATGTAGATCTCTGAAGGATAAATAATAATAATAATTTATTTATACCCCATCACCATTTCCCAGAGGCACTCAAAGGTGCGACACATAAAATACAAAAAAATGCAGAAACAGTAACATAAAACAGTAACAGCCAATATAAATACCTCAGTTCATAAAACCCCCTGATTAAAAATCAATAAAATACAGCAATAGCTACAGATATAAAACAACAATAGTCTACTTAGTCATGTAAAGTGCTTGGTGAAATTATGGGATATAGACAATAATATGCTATATATACAGTAAATCATATGTATTAATGTATGATTGTGTATCTATTTTCTTTATTCATCTAATGTATTTTTATTGTTTAATTTCTATCTCACCTTTCTCCAAAATGGGACCCAAGCCAGGTTACTGGCAGGAGCCATTTATATAGGGAGTCATTGCAAACCAGGAGGAAATTAGACGCGGTCCAAATTTAATTATACATAACCCATTTTTATTCTTTAAAAGAAGTTGGAAGCCTAAAACATCAGAGAACATTCCTAGTATCATAGAACCATAGAGTTGGAAGAGACCTCTTGGGCCATCCAGTCCAACCCTCTGCCAAGAAGCAGGAAAATTTTATTCAAAGCACTCCGACAGATGGCCATCCAGCCTCTGTTTAAAAACCTCCAAAGAAGGACCTCCACCACACTCCAGGGCAGAGAGTTCCATTGCTGAACAGCTCTCACAGTCAGGAAGTTCTTCCTAATGTTCAGATGGAATCTCCTTTCTTGTAGTTTGAAGCCATTGTTCCGCGTCCTAGTCTCCAGGGCAGATGGTCTCCAGGAGGACCAGAAGAGGCTAAACTGATCATCCCAAAGAGGCTAAAGTGAGCTGTTAGAGCCATTAGATCATACATGTCAAATGCAAGGCCCGTGGGCTGAATCTGGCTTGTGGTGTGCGAGGCTTTCAGTGCCAGAGTATCATATACAGTATATAGATAGATAGATAGTTTTACAATTACAAGCGACCCTGATTGTTTTAATGCAGATGTGGCCCTTGGTGAAAATGAGTTTGACACCCCTAAAATTATTGTTCTACTTCAAAGCAAAACACAGGGCAACTGGTAAAATCTGTGTTCTTATTCTGTGTCCTCTCCAACTCACATTCCAGATGGTGAAGGGAGATCATGTTCATTCAAATATAAAGACTGTGCCATTCTTCCCCCCACTGATAACCATACACACAAACATGTGAGTACTGAGGCTCAGTGTTTAACTACTGCGTCCTAGTCTCCAGGTCTGTTACTATTTTAATGCTGTATGTTCTATGGTTTTATATTATATATTGTGGCATCGGATTGCTGCCTTTGTCAGCCGCTCTGAGTCTCCCGCCCCCAGGGGTTGAGAAGGGCGGGGTAAAATACTGTAAATAAAATAAATAAATAAATACTGTTCATGGTGACAATTTGTTATATTCAAAATACATATAAATCACTTTTGTCTTCCAAATATTTGAACTCATTTTCACCTTCAACATAAAACAGTGAAACATACAACGGCATCATAAAAGCAGAGGAGATAACAAACAAGCAGTAAATAGCAGCAGGTAAAATGCATTTAAAAGACATTTTACTGGAGGAAGTGAACATCAAAAACAAATTAAAATTAGCCCACATATCAGTTTAATAATACAGTAAAGACTATCAGCACTCATAACTTTATAGTATGATAATTTAATCATTTAAATTTGACTGCCTTTTAAAGTGGGAATATATTATAAGCTTAAGGTCTTCAACGTAGGGCAAGATGGACATCCAACATTAAGTACATAGTACATTATGAAGTGGAACATCACTAATTTTCTCCTTTTAATTTTCATATAAAGGACAGTTCTTTCAAAGTTTCTCCATAGGACAGCACAGCAGCATACTTGCACACGCACACAAGACTGAAAAACTCTCCAGTATGCTAGAGATTTAATTTTTTATATGTTTAATTTGGATCTTTTACCAATGCGCACAAATAAAGCTTATGGGGTAAAGTACAACTCACTATTTTGGTGCCATTCTTCACTTCAGCAGCCTTCCTGGGATATCTGCAGGCAGTATGATGGCTTGATAGTTATTCCTGAAAAAAGATTGGCTTTCTGACAAACAAGAATTAAGGTATATTTTCACTGCTATCAAGAAAATTAGTTCAGCATGAGCACGGGAGAGTTTAAATCAGGGAATTATATCCCCTTTCTTTCCCTTGTACACCATATCTGAAGTGTTATCGATTTTATTTATTTGCTTACTTATTTCTGTGTTTACATACTGCCTTTCTCCTGTCTTGGGACAAACTTAAAACCAGATGTAACTAAAACTTGATCATAAAAAGATTTTTAAGACATACACTATAGTTTAAAAGACTATACTACTAAAATATCAATACTTTAAAACAGTGTAAAATTATAACATCACTACTACTAATAAAAATACAGTGCAGACAATTGCAGCTAAAAATTATCAGCAACTAGTTAATCATCGATGTCTTCTTAAGTAAGAAGGTGTTCATTTGCAAGGAGAGAAGAAGGGGGCATGGTGTTTCCTACCCTGGGAGCAGTTTCTGAGAAGCCCATATCTCATGTCCTCACCAGATGTGACTGTGACAATGGTGTGACTGAGCAGAAACCTTCTTCCAAGAATCATATGATTTAGACAGGCTGAAGAATTAGCTACTTTTATGATGATTTCATAGTTACACAACAAGATAGAAGGTTTTTCAGGTTGTCATGAAAAATATTACATAGATCACAATTACTGTTATTATTGTGTGCCTTCAAGTAATTTCTGATAGATGTTGAACCCAAGGGATAAGAAAACAAGAAAGTCAGAATATGTTCAGAGGGAGTTTGTGTTTGCATTTTGCTGAGGCTGAGAGAATGTGATTTGCCCACGGTCACTCAATGAGTTTCAGTGGGTGAGTGGGAGTCTCCCAGCATCCTAGTCCAACACTCAAATCACTAAACCACACTGCCTGCAGACAACAGTGTCACAATCTTGTTGTTTTTCTTTGAAGTGTGAAAACTAGCTAGCTATCAGGCAAACAAAAAGTGGTTTGGAGACAGTCTTTCCACATGTTTGTTTATTTGTTTCCATACCTTGGAGGGAAGCTGACCTCCATATTTGAATAGGAAAGAAGTCTACATAGAAACCATATATGAGTCAAACTGGGTGACCCATTTTTTCCTGAAGAAGCTCCAAGGATATGAGCTTCTGATCAGAGATGTAGTTCTGGCATAATGAGATTCTCATGAAGAATGAAAATCCTCCAAGTCATGCTATTATCAAAATCCCTGCTCTGATCTTGCAAATTCAGGTTTGTAGCTTCCTTGAGTCCATCTACATATAATATGGTCCTCTTCCTACTACCTTTTACCTTATTAAGTTTTTAAAATAAGGCATGCCTTTTCATGATTTGTCCAAAATATAAGTTTCCGTTTAACCTCCTTGGCTTCAAGGAAGAGTTTGTGTTTTATTTGCTCTAGAACCCATTCATTTGTCTTTATAGCATCATATTCCAAAATCATTTTTCATTATCTTATCAGCTTTCTTCACCATCCAGCTTTCACAACCATATAATTGTCAACTCAGTTAAGTTCATACTTTCAAAAAATCAACCTCACCCCACCTCCAAAAAACTGGGTCAACTTATCCTTGGGCCAACATGAGTGCTGCATCTTCACCCTTATCTAGAAAAGGAACTATCACGTTCTCTGAGTAGAGGCTCAAAAGGCAAGAACAACCTGGGAGAACCAAAACCAAGAAGCACTGACTTCCTCTACTGTTTCCATCCTGGTGCTGCTGCTGGGCTTTTCGAATGCTGGGGTGGGATGACAGCAGTAGTCAGGGTTTGCTGGCCCCCTGACATGGCATTGATGCTTTCTCATCTCTGCCAAATAATCCTTTACTTGTGCATAAGTAATTTCAAAATACATTATTTGGATCCCAAAACCTGCCTTCAAGTTATACATGATGTAGACTTACACATGAGTATACAGTATATGATAGATATTTTGGACAAAAGACAATATCAGGTGATGACAGATTGAGGGCTTAGATGTAGTATTTTCCTTTGCTTTGGATTTAGCCAAAGCTAAGCATAGTAGATTCAAACTGTTCACTAGGATAGTGAATTTCTTTCCTTGTTGCTCTGAATTGACTTGCAATTGGCAGCTTCTCAGCATGTTCACATCTGATCTTTTTAAATGTGTTGGTGGTTTGGAGTAAGAGGAAAGCAGTAATAGCTGGAATACATGTTTTATATTTGACTGTGAATCAAGTTGTCTTGGAGTTTGAACTCTTGATGGACTTTCATAGTGGTGTCTTTGGCAATAGCTTGATAGATAATTTTAGAAACTAATTTGTAGACTTCTCTTTGGATAGCCCTTCTGAAACCCAACTCCTCTAAATGATCAGGATGACTCATGCTAAGCATTGAGTCATTTTATTGGTGAAGATGATTATTAATTGTCTACCCAGAAGAAGTCATGTTCTCATCATCAATCTTGGATTGTCATTTATAGTGATTGAATCATCTATGTTAGAACATTCAGCTGCTATGAGATCAAGGAAATCTTTTTGTTTGTTTGCACAGCTTCTAACTAGAAAGCAAAATGTGTATCCAAATGATTGGAGGGATGACTAATAAATTCTTTATGCAGAAAAGTCCTTCATCCATGTGAGAATCATATGCTTACCATCCATTGGAATCCTATTTCACAATTTATTAACAATTATTTAATAAATAAGTTGCTGTCAACTAATATGACCTACATACTGGGGAAATTTGTTTTTTGGGGGGAAATTATGATGTTTGACATAGATATATATGTAAAGGAATCTACTTGAACTCCTGTTAATGAAAGGAGGGAAATTCTCAAAATCATTTGAAAATGCATGCAGAAATTGTGTTTGCTGACTTGTGCAACTTCATGGGTTATTAACATCTGTTTTCTAAAATAATCACTTTGAATAAAAAAGAATGTCCTTGGGGCAAAATAACGTTTAGAAGTGAGCCCTCCAAAAGTCTGATTTTGATGGGCAGAGGATCAGAGAATGTCTGCAAGGCTGCTGTCCAAACAGAGGAGACCGGCCCGCATGTGGCCTGTAGCCTGTACCTTGCCCACATATTGTTCTAAATGGCAGGATCTATTTTATTCTCATGGTCCTATCTTTTAGGAGGAGTAAAAGGAGGAGGAGCACGCCAGGCATGGGCAAAAAAATCTAATGAATAAATAAATATCTTCTTATTAGATTGCTTTAGATTGCTCCACTGGCTGCTAGTCTATTACTGGGCATAATTCAAAGTGTGGGCTATGACTTTTAAAGCCCTAGACCAGTGGTTTTCAACCTGTGGGTCCCCAGATATTTTGGCCTTCAACTCCCAGAAATCCTAACAAATGGTAAACTGACTGGGATTTCTGGAAGTGGTAGGCTAAAACACCTGGAGACCCACAGGTTGAAAACCTCTGCCCTAGACGGTTCAGGTCCAGGCTATTTGGCCAACCGCATCCCCCTGTACAAACCTGCTCAGGCCCTGAGATCTTCAGGAGAGGCCCTTCTCTTGGTCCCACCTCCATCTCAAGCTCAACCTTGACTCTAGAATTCCCTGCCCAGGGAAGCCAGAATGGCCCCCTCCCAGCTATCCTTCAGGTGGTAAGTTAAAACCTTTTTACTCAGGCAGGCTTTTAAAGTAGTTTTTTAAGATTGTCAGGGGCTGCTGTGATTTTACATGTTTTTTGCTATTGTTTTAATATTTGTATATTTAAGTTGCATTGCAATGCATTTGAGCCGCTTCGAGTCTCCATATGGAGAGATAAAATGTGTCATATAAATAAACATAATAATAAACATAATAATAATAATAATAATATGGAAGATGCATCTATTCATCTAGCCTGCCCTATGATTAGCTGAAAACACAGTTCTTCAGGTGCCATTGCTGTCAGTTTTGAAGCTCTCTTTTCAAAGATAGAGCTTTTTCAATTGTGGTTCCATACAATATGGAACTTTCTGGTAGTGAAATCTGTCTGGCACATTCAGCTGGAATTTCTAAATGACAAGTGGAATTTGCAACAAGGTGTTGTAGTAATTCGGAAAAAAGTTGGAAAAGACAGGACCAGGTTTAAGCCCCAAGTGTTGGGCCTGCTGCATTGGCTAGTAACATGGGGTACACATAGTCATCTGGTATTTCTTTAACTACCAGCATCATAACCGGATAACCTGGTAGGTCCTACAAACAGATACTGGGAGCATTAGAGGACATTTTGACAAGGCCCACAACAAAACGGGAACCTAGTTTGAAGAAAGACAGTAAGGTATCTCAACACAAGGTATGTTCAGGCATGTTCAGTACATGAAGGGCAGCAGCCTATCAAGACCTGATCATAGTCTAGAAGCACAAAAAGCATGCAGTTAGGTTTGGATTTCTGAAGAGAAGGATGCCTGAGAGTACATCTACACTATAGAATACGTGGTTTATCACTCAATGCTGTGTAATCCGGGGGTGGGTGGGTGGTGTGGTCAAACTGCATTTACAGAATGTTTAGCTTTCTCTGCCAGAGTGCTGGAGCCTCACTAAATTACAACTACCATAATTCCATAGCATTGAGCCATGGTAGATAAAGTAGTATCACACTGCATTAATTCAATAGTGTTAGATGCAGCCTAGGTAGCAAACAATGGCAATAGACAACAGATGGGTCTAATATGCTTTAGGGTCTGATGATGGCAGATGAGAATGCTGACACCATTTCCCCGAATGCAATGCCCTCCCAAAGGCGCACACCAGAACCATGTGGATCAATTCCTTGCATCCAGTAACCCAGGGAGAAAAGCAACACAAATTAGATTTACAGCTCTCACTTTCCAAATAACCAGCTATTCTGGGCTCTTTTATAACCTAGGTGACACAGTAGAACTACTGCTGCTGCTTCCTCTGGGTTTTTTTTAAAACCCAATGATTTTCCATTGTTCTTATTGAAAGGAGTAGGGATACCAGAGGGACAGACCCCTTACATGCCCCTTGTCAGGTGCCACAGTGGCCTCTAGTGGCCACCAGGGGCATTTGCACACTGGAGAATAGGATGATTTGCAAGAGAACTGTAAGGAGAAATGAATGAACGACACATACGTTTCCTGTATCCCATTGTCGGATATAATCTGAAAATAACTTTTGTTGGAAAAAGAATAAATATGTATAAGAGGGAAAACTTTGCATTCACATTTCCTTTTACAAAAGCCACTTGCGCAAGATTTCCAAACAGCAGCAAATTTGAGTAGCATCCCAGGCGATGATAGAGCCTTGTTACTGAACCTTCTTTACAAGTCTGAATTGATTAAATTTCCCAGGGTGCCACTTGAAGAAACAAGGCTCACATTTTACTCATGATTATGAGGAAGAACAATGATTAAGCTGCAATAAGAGAGCAATGGCACAGCCTTTGCAATTTTATTTTTCACTGTGCCTTTAAAGCTTTCTGTCAGACAAAATTGTTATTTGCACCTTAACTCTCTAACAGAAAAAGCTTCTCGTGGTTATTTCTCACATGTCTTCTGCTGAAAAGGGCACAAGAGCTCAGGCAACAAATATGATGTTAGGCAGCCACCTATTTTCTGAGATTGTCTCACCAAACCTGAAGCCAGGGGAAGAGTCCTTTGAGGTGTCACAGAAGTGGTCAGGCAAAGGTTTGTGAGGCTTTCCAGAACTTCTGTTGGTTTTTGAAAGCGGTGTGAGAGCAGTCCAGGTAAAGGGGCTCAGAAATTGGATTAACAAGGTGGTATGGCAAATCTGAGCAAGGAAACCAGTAACAAAGGAGCATGTGCACAGATGGCACATTTTGTTACTGGTTTCCTATACTCTACAGCACCCATGGCATATAGGGAGTTTTTCGCTGTACTTCTGCTGAGGCTTGTGAATGTTTATCCTTTTTCCAGTCCTGGTGCCACTGCTGCCAGGGTATATATTGCTAGAAGGCTCACAAGTTACAGTTTTGGCACAATCCTGTGTGAATGGTTTCTAAACAGCAGGGGGTCAGGGGTCAGTCAAGGCTGCATTTTATCACTGTAGCTGTTTAACTTGTATGGT
Organism: Anolis apletophallus; assembly: GCA_030556195.1. Taxonomy (NCBI): domain Eukaryota; kingdom Metazoa; phylum Chordata; class Lepidosauria; order Squamata; family Anolidae; genus Anolis; species Anolis apletophallus. Next base: position 87,279,137 of record JARBWK010000005.1, on the reverse strand, counting down.
GAAGAAGGATTAGATAGCCAATACAGAAATCAAATTATGACAACTTTGAAAAAGTTAAAGCTTTTCCATATCCTTGGCTCTGTCATTAATCGGAATATAGACTGCAGATAAGAACTCTGAAGAAGACTAGGACTTGGAAGAGCAGCTATGAAGGAACCAGACAAGATCCTTGTGTACAAGTATATAAATGATTACTGATATTAGGGTTGTCCATGTCATTGTATCTCTCATTTCTATGTGTACTTGTGAAAGATATAGATACCACGTATTGCTAAAAGGACACATAAATGAGCCTTACAACCTTGTCACATGGCCCTTTCAGGCCATGATGTTTCACTGGCTTTTGCCAACGAAAGAGAGGCTGTACAGAGCAGCTCGTGGCACACCAAGGGTCCTTCCTTTCTCCCCTCATCACGCATTAGCACCTTTTCCCTCCCCCCATTAGATGGCAGAAAGGGTGGCAACACATGGCAATGTGTGTTGCCCTGCTGCCTTTTCTGCCATCACATGGAACTACCCACACTTACTTCCCTAAATCACCATATGATGGCAGAAAACAACAATTGTGGAGGACAAAGTGCCTTTCGTCATCATGTCTCCACTTTGGAAGAAAAGTGGGCAGGGTCTGCTGTGCGTCATGTGGTGCCACACAGCATGCCCCGTCTAAGCCATGGATTAAAGCGTCAAAATGGAGCATTTTTGCCCTGTGCAAAGAGGTTCTTAGAGGAAATTGTGCCTGAATGATCCCTGGAAGTCAAATTTCTAAACTAACAATGTCATACTTTGGACATAGAATGAAAAGGCATGACTCCCCAGAAGAGACTATAATGCTTGGCAAGACCTCATTATAGGTGGATACATTCAATCAAGGAAGCCATGGCCCCAAGGATGGGGTGACTTGGAGGTCTCTTATTCATAAGGTTGCTGTAAGTCAAGGTACACTTGATGGAAGTTAACAATAAATGTTAACCAATCATATAGCTGGTCTATAAAGTTTTAGGCTAATATTTTTTATATTTTCAGCATTTAGTTTACCAAGAAAAATGTTTAGGTTGGTAGCAAAATTAAATTCATGTAATCAAAAGACATTGTTTAACATCTATATGCATCCGCTGGCCCAGCTGGTTCGCGATTTTGGTCTGGAGTGTTATCAGTACGCTGATGACACCCAGCTTGTGCTGAGAATGGGCGGCAGGCCGGACACCGTACCCGATTGTTTCCATCAATTCCTTGAAGCCGTGACTGGTTGGCTGCGTTCCAGCGGGCTGAAGGTGAATCCATCGAAGATGGAGATCCTGTGGCCCGGTCGCCCTGGGTTGGATGAGTACTGGTTGCCTACCCTGGATGGCGAGCAGTTCAGCTCGTCATCTTTGGTAAAAAGCCTGGGGGTCCATTTGGACCCATTGCTGTCCATGGAGGCCCAGGTCTCCATGGTCAGCAAAACATCATTTTTCCATCTGCGACAGGCTAGGCAACTGGCCCCCTACCTATCCAGGAACGACCTGGCCACGGTAATCAGAGTGACGGTCATCTCGAGGCTAGACTACTGTAACGCCCTCTACATCGGCCTTCCCTTGTCGACAATCCGAAAACTTAAGCTAGTGCAAAATGCTGCGGCTCGATTGCTGGTGGGAGCACTGGCAAGAGAGAATGTTACCCCCATCTTGCAGCATTTGCACTGGCTACCAATTGAGTACCGAATTGTCTTCAAGGTGCTGGTTTTGACCTTTAAGGCCATGTATGGTCTAGGGCCAGTGTACCTGAGGGACCACCTCACCCCATATGTTCCCCCGAGATCACTACGCTCGGAAGAGCGAAATCTTCTAACTGTGCCATCTATTCGCTCCTGTCATCTCTCCACAAAAAGGCAACGCGCCTTCTCGGCTGCGGCCCTGGCACTGTGGAACGCACTGCCGGATGATGTTCGGGCCATTACAGAACTCATTCCCATTCCGGAGGGCATGCAAAACCACCTTGTTCAGGCTCTCTTTTAATTGAAGCCCTGGATATTGTAATCCTCCGTTTCACCACATTTTATGTACTACCATATCTACGGTATTTTATGTAACTGTCCTGCATTTTTATGCAATTTTATGTGTACTGCTGTACGATTTGTTGTAATTTGGTCATGTGTGAACCGCCCCGAGCCTGCAGGAAGGAGCGGTATACAAAATCGAAGAAAAATAAATACATTGTGTAGATCACCAGAAGTTCCCCAGATAGTCAGTACACAACATAGACAAATTCATGGGCTCAATGTTCAGCTGTTTCATTTTTCTTCATTACTTGGTTTATCACATAAGGCCAATGAGATTATAAGGATGACTGTAGTTACCTTACTCCTAGTTCATTGGTGTATGTTGTAGAAGGGACTATCACCTGCCTCCATTATGTAGTGGTTATTACTTCCATTAGAAAAATCTGAGCACAAATGGCTGAGAAGATGGGAAACAGTAGCTTATACTATGAACCAGGGGAGATGAAAATCTTAGTGGGAGGAGCCAGTTGTGTATTTTTACAGTCATAAGATTAAGGCAGACCTTTGATATATGCCTATTTTTACTATTCCTGGAAAATCAGATCTGTATGCTGTTGTTAGTCCCAACAAGAGAAAAACTATTGAATTTTATTTATGGAGCTCTAGTGTGCATGTAAAGTGGTGTGCTGTATTTTTAAATTTCATATCGAAAAATTATGTTTTAAATATATTTAAGCACTTTATCTGCTGTGATAATATTGTTATTTAATTCTCTAATTTATGCAAATTAATGCAAATTAATGCAAATTAATTGCTTTTGAATTTTATAAGCCATCATGGAGGAGAAAGGTGGGATATAAATTCAACAAACAAATAAACATTACATCAGTGGTATTTACCAACATGGTTGTTCACTATTTATCAAGTGCATCAATGGGACAGCTTTAGTTGGAAATCAGCAGGATTCAGTCCTCAGACCTCAGTTTATAAGGGATAACTTCACACCTGTTCATTGAACACATGAGTTGAAAGTTGCTGATCTTCCTATTCAATTCCCCATCTTTCCCCAAATAATTATGCAATCTTATATCTGCAATACTATATTTTGCTTTCCTTTCAAGTATTATCAAGAAGTATTATTTTAAAGTTTATCTCATTGTTATTTTTGTGGCCGGAAGACATAGACATTTCATAGATCTTTTCCGTTTATGCCTATTGTTAGAAAGTCACAAGACAATAGCAATAATAATGGCTGACTCGTCACTAAAAGTTGACTGGATGTTTACATTCATCAGTTTGGCTTCTCAAAAAAACCCTGTTTGGCATTACAAACCCCAAAAGTGTTGTACTGTGTGTATGCAGATAGATAATGTTTATAGAATTTATCATGTATGCAGGAGCTATTGAATATTTTTATATATTCCCTTCGAGCAATTGAACAGTCACTGTATACAGCTAATAAGTTCCTTTTGGGTTGTGTGTACGCCTGCATTGTGTATCATCATCCAACACAGAGTATTCTATCAGAGTTATAATTTTGAAATTAGTGGTTGGAAGGAAAGATAAGCACCATCAATAAATGAAACGGTAACCCAGCAGTTTAGTCATGAAAGGTTAAAATAAACTTGCTTGATTGATTATGAATTTTAAACAGTTTTTCTTCATGGTAATCAGCGCACCATCAATGTCATTTCTCATTAAAGAAAAGATTTTCATTCCAACGTTTGATTGAGGATGTTATTTCTCATTTGCATTTTGCTTTCTACGGAGTAAGCATCTTGCCTTCAGAATTATTAGGTGCCCCCTCCTTCCTCTTGCCTTCATCTGGCTATAAAACCACACCGGAGGAGAGAATCAGTGATTTAGTGGGACAGTACATAAAGATTAAATGAAGATATTGACTGCTGGGTCCTAATGCAAATAGTTGCTGTCTGATGGACTGCCTTTGACAGAATGATGGAAAGAGGCCTTGTGGCCCACTTAGGTGCCCTTCTAATTGGCCTTTATGAATATTTAATGAAATCAAGATGAAATTCAATCAGAGCTTTTACCTGCTGAATCTCTGCATAAAGGCAGCCTATTATTAGATTCCCCTCCCCCCGCGCCTTTTCACTCCGCCACAATAAAAACTGTTCTGAAATGTCTTTTGTGTCAGAGAGCTGGCTGAAATAGGCTTCTTCTACAGAAATACCCTGTTTTTCACAATAGAATTTCACCGCTATTTATTATCAAACAGTACACACACATATATATATATATATATATATATTTAACGGCACACATGTACCAGGAATATATTATGAATGGCACTGTGTAAAGGTTATATGACCCTGATCTTGTTTAATAAACAAGCAAGATGTTCCCTTTTTAAAATATAGAAAATCACTCCAGGAGTGAATACTAAGCCTAGCACATTCTGTAAGCCATTTGAAAACGTTGCTTCAGCTGTACATTATCATGTGGCACCACAGTGGTTGATTTACCAGAGGACCTATGCATGAATCTGTTTTGTTTTTTTAAGATATAAACGTGTTTCGTGAATACTATTACTTATTCACAGTTACAGAATATGTTTCAGTTTGTGCAAATGTAGTTGGGGAACTTTTTTTTCTTTAAAAGAAATGTTACAATATCTTCCCATTGCAGTATAATGGATAGATTGATCCATAAATGTTAAAACGAGCAGCAAAAGTCTTCCCTTTTAAAAAACCATTGTCCAATTTCTTTGTCTCTCCCAAGAGAAGCTGTTTACATTATATTCTTTTTACTAAATTTACGTTTTGGGGTTGTAAAGGACTTTAGAATGTACACAAAAATTATTATTATTACACAGTGTATATCTTTTCTAGATATGCCTACATCAATGCAATGCCATTTTAAAGACGGTTGCTTTTCTTTTTAAAATTGCATATATAGCTATTCATAATTATCTCATAGGCATTTGTTTAACACTATATGTTCTTTGTTTGAACAAAGAGAGGATGAGAGTGTTTTGGATCAGCTTTCAGCGGAGCATATTTGAAAACATTTGTCTTCAAAATATGTGTGTTTTGCATATTGTACCAGTTGCATATTGACATATGGAAACCTCATGGATTCCACAGGGTTTTCTTAGGCAATGAATACTCAAATGTGATTTTGTCAATTCCTTCTTCTTAAATATAGCCAACAGCACCTGGTCCATTGTTTGCCTCCCATCCAAACACTAACCACAGCTGACTCCATTTACTTTCCAAGATTATACAGGTTATGATCACTGTAGAATAGGGTATTTAAGCCCTATTTTAGATATATATTTGTGACTGTGTCCCTTGTCTATTATAGACACCTTTGGTTAAGGATGGCTAATAGCTCCTTCAGATAACAGAGATCTAGTGCTTCCTGTAGGAAACATGCGATGTCTGGATATTATATGCTAGGTTTGTACCTCTTTCTGAGAAAGAAAGCCCAGTGTTATTTTGCAGATTCATATGTATTCCCCTGATGCTGCAGCAAGTTTAACCGCTGAACTGCTAAACTTGTTGACCGAAAGGTTGGCGGTTCGAATCCAGGGAATACGGTGAGCTCCCACTGTTAGGCCCAGCTTCTGCCAACCTAGTAGTTCAAAAACATGCAAGTGTGAGTTGATCCATAGGTATCACTTCTGTGGGAAGGTAATGGGCTCCATACAGTCATGCTGACAGCATGACCTTGGAGGGGTCTAGAGACAATGCTGGCTTAGAAATGGAGATGAGCACCACCCCCTAGAGTCAGACATTAGTAGACTTAGTGTGAGGGGAAATCTTTACCTTTATGTGTTCCTGGATATTTAAATATATGGTGCCCACACTGTGTGTTTGTTATAGCCATCTCAATGCATTAAGCTGTCTACTTCTTCCCTAAACAATATGTATAAGGGAGGTATAAAAACAATGAAAGAACAGACAGCAGCTGTCAGAAATGCAAAATAGTGAAAGGCCTGTCTCCTCAGTTGCAAGTCATATTGATTGCTGAAAAGTTTAAAATTTTGTGGCTCTTCTGCTTAGGGTGCTGAACCTTACTATCCAAATAAATTGGATAGCCCCTTAGTTCAAAGTAAAGGCTGAAATGTATTGACGTCCCTGCTGTCATGAAAGCAAGTGGTGCCTAAAATGTGGCTCTCCAGATGGTCTGGAAGGATGATAACTTCCATTGGCTTTGTGGGGAATAAAAAGTCCAGTCAGTTCTGGAAAGGCACGTATTTCCCATCCATATTTTGGAGGGCATTCATGATATATATCAGATTCATTGTTGCTATGACACTACTATCCCCTCTCCAATATATATATGGTTAGAGTAAGTGCTGAACATACATCCCATTTGTTGCGGTGGGTATTCTTTCCCAGGGAGCATATACAAAATACGGCTGTCAGCTGTAATTTTTCTGAAAATGGTGATCAATTTTGTCTCAGAAGTGTAGCTATCTAAAACAACTACGAGTTGAGAGTTTAGAGTGCTGTGTATAATATAGCAAGAATCTGTAATGTCATTGTCACAGACAATTGTCTTATTCAAACATGAAACCTGTTCATTTATAAACACAAAGATTTCTACACAATTTTTTCCTCATGCAAAGATGTAGCAACAGAAAGATGTTTATTTATTTGCAGTGAATCTATCCACCATTGTCAGCCTACATAGAAGGAAACATATCAATGAGTAAAGGATACATTCATTATTCCATATTTGCTCACAGAACATCAAAGCCTTCTAGGAATTCTTTGCACATGTCATTGTTCCAAGCTCTGGCATGCTTTGGTATGCTCTACTACTTGTCTCCTTTTGAGAGAGATGACCTCTCTAGACAGGGTGCATGGCAGTTTTTTTCTGAATGAATAGATTCTGTCACTATCAGATGTGCAATTGTATGAATACAAAATAGTTCAAGATAACCAATAACTTGGGTGATCCTATATATTTTGTTTTGGAAGCAGAAATGAAACCCTTCTGATGCGTAGATGTACAGTAGTTGCTTTGAAAGTCAGGGATATCAAACATGCTGAGAAGTATGGCCCTGCCTGTGGGTTTTTAAAAATTGTATGTATTTTCTAGACTTCTGCGTGTGCTAAACTCACATTCAAAAATAAGATTTTATTTTATTTGCGGAGAAACATGATCTGCCCTTCTGGTGTATACTCTTTTTGTTAAAATTTCTGTATAGGTCAGTGTCATCATCACCTATCAATATGCTATCCTTAATTAGACCAAGAATTTGAATTCTGAAATGTGACATACTTTCGGGATTCTCCTGTTCCATTGCAAATCTTCGGTGCATCTCCACTGTAGAATTAATGCAGTTTGAAAACACTTTAATTGCCATGGTCCAAAGCTATAGAACCATGAGAGTGATTCCTGCCTGGTGTGATGGGGAAAGGACTTGCACAAGGGAAATGCTGTCACTGAGGGGAAGGGGAGAAGGGGGAAGGGAAGGAGGAGAGTTTCAGTTTTACAAGGACTTTAGCATTTTACCAGAAAGTGCAGAGGCCTCACCAAACTACAACTCCCATGATTCCATAGCATTGAGTCGGGTCAATTAAAGCGGCACCAAACTGCATTAATTCTACAGTGGAGATGCACCCCTTAAGTCTATAACTAGCACATTTCCTTTGGTTTTAATACCTGGCAATGTGTTCGAGTTGCTTTGAAAACTATAGAAGTAGCACTTTGAAAGAAGTGTGATATAAATATAGAGAGAAGATGGGAATGATTTGGACTTGGCAGTGACTTCCATTACTTTAAAGTGTTTTTAAACAGAGGCAATTCTGTATTACTTTTAAAAAATAAAAAATATACACAATATCATGGATTCCTCAGAAAGAAGACTGAGGAAATATCCTTTGCCTGCCCACCCCTGAAATAACGAGACCACACAAGTACAGTTGGGTTCAAATTGTGGGCAACTTTTATTGTAAATTGTTACCTATTTAATTCTGTCCTAACCTAAACTAGTAGGTATCAGGAACTTGGTGACAAAGCCGAGGAGGTATCCCAGCCGGCTATACCCCTCGGCTAACTGTGGCGAAAAGCCTATTTGTCCCTAACCAAAACCGGACAACAATTAAAACAAGTGGACAGAAATCTATTCCAAAAATGTCGCAATCAGACTCTGTCATTGTATGCCATAAAGCCTTGCCTCACCGAATCTAACTTTCGAGTGAGTGTTTAAACAAATGACCCACCTCCCCTCCCAGGGCCGTAGCCAGGATTTTGTTTCGGAGGGGGCTGAGTTTGGTTCGGGGCTGAGACGTGGTGGAAGAGGGTCTACCCTAGCAAATCTTTTGTATTGTTATCCCAATAACCCCATGAATGTGGGATATAATGAGCATGGTGATCAGATCATGATATGAATAAACATAACAGTTTAAATAATGTACCAGTAAGGCCTTTTCGCGGACCACCCTGAGAATTTCGGGGGGGGGGGGGCTGAAGCCCCCTTAGCCCTCCCTGGCTACATGCCTGCCCCCTCCTGAACTGTGGGGGGCTTGTGTGAGACAACTTTTCATATTCCTCTCTATTTTCCGCTAGCCTATTTAAAAACAGACCCACATACTGTCTAGCCCCTAAACAGTCTAGGGCTAGGCAAAAAACCTTCAAAAATCAGACGAAGGAAAAAATTCCTCAACCGGCCCCCCGGTTCCGCCGACTCCGCCGGTTCCGCGACGACCAATACTATACTGTTAATGGGCGGGTGTGGTGGGCCGAACCTCATTCAGAATGGCTGCACAGGGGGTGGACCAGCCAAAAGGCTGGCCACGCCCCCTGATCTAGATGGTTCCAGGAAGGAACCATCGTTTCTATTTCACAGGAGGAGGCAAACTTCTCTCCTACCCACTTTGTGGGTTGGAAAGGCCTTTGCCTGCCCACCCCTGAAATAACGAGACCACACAAGTACAGTTGGGTTCAAATTGTGGGCAACTTTTATTGTAAATTGTTACCTATTTAATTCTGTCCTAACCTAAACTAGTAGGTATCAGGAACTTGGTGACAAAGCCGAGGAGGTATCCCAGCCGGCTATACCCCTCGGCTAACTGTGGCGAAAAGCCTATTTGTCCCTAACCAAAACCGGACAACAATTAAAACAAGTGGACAGAAATCTATTCCAAAAATGTCGCAATCAGACTCTGCCATTGTATGCCATCAAGCCTTGCCTCACCGAATCTAACTTTCAAGTGAGTGTTTAAACAAATGACCCAACCCCCCCTCCTGAACTGTGGGGGGGCTTGTGTGAAGACAACTTTGCATATTCCTCTCTATTTTCCGCCACCAATGGGGACAGGTGTCCACCTAGTCCCCATTCCCCACCAAGCTCTCTAATGCTAACTGGATCCCAAACTGCAAATTAGATAGAAACAGATCATTGCCCTCCTCAGACAGATGAATACCATCTGCCCAGTACAAATTTAGATTCCTGTGAGAAATGTTGCTATGACCAATGTAAGAACCGTTGCCATGCGACAAAAAGGCTCGCATGGCACGATTCACACGTTTTCTTGCTCGCTCCAGTCGACGAACGTCACCACCACCAGCCCACTTGAGCCGTGGTATGATGGCCGACCAGACAACATGAACATGCGGCCAGTGCCGCCAAATTCGAAAAATGTCATCTCTAGCCTGTTGGTAGAGCGGCCTACCTGCTAGGAGACCCAGGTCATTTCCACCGAGGTGGATGACCAAGACGTCAGGCAGTTGAGAGCCCCTGACACCTAACAGAAATGGGATCAAACCTTCCCAACACATACCTCTTTTTCCTCTCCACTCGACCACAGCGGTGGAGGAAAAACCCAAATGCCGGCCATAGGAAGTCCTCTGGGCATGCCACCCTGCCCAGTGGATGTAGCTATGACCACATACCAGAACGTTTCGCCTATGCGCCGGCAGCATCAGATCTGAAACAATATAACATGATTAACTTAACTAAGAACGAACATAGCCCTTATAAGCATTTGACTTCCATCTGCCCAAAGCCTTAATTCTGTCGACACCGTATCCCAGCTCAGATGCCGTTGATGCCGCCCCAATACGAAAAGAGTGGGTACCAAATTTGTGTCGTGCCAGCCCCAAAAGCTTTAACGCTTTATTCGTGACCGTCCAGAACTGATATTTAGTTAAAGGCATACCGTCCAAATGACAAAAAAGGTACCCGGGCTTGGATGTTCGAACAGCCAGGTATTGAGACATGGCCCTTACTGGGCACAAGTCAACATCGCTACAGCTAGCTAAACTAATCACACAGCCTTTTCCTTGCTGATCCGTTTTAGATAGTCTAATTCCAATTTGTAAAGTGTTCTGTACCAACGTCACGTCTGAAAAGAGCAGAGCACTATAGGACACGTCAGATTTTGACTTTGCAACCAATTCGCTTATTCTAAGTGCCCCAAAAAAGGCCGTAAGCGCCGTTGAATGAAATAGTAATCTTTTGTACTCCGACGAGCACAACTTTGGCCAGGTGTGGTGCAGACCCTTCAGGATATCGGGAGTTAAAGGTTCCCTATCATCCTTGGGCCGCCTATATTGGTTTGACCACCCTGCCATCAATTTGTGTAGCCGAAAATCATTGGTCCCATCGGGAAGGCCCTGAGCCTTCAACCAATAGGCCAAGGCTGCCAATTTGACTCGAATTGTATGAGGGGCTAATCCCCGCCTCCTGGAATAGACACAGAATTGCGCCAAATGCTTGTAAGGGACTGGAAAAACAACAGGTAAACCATAATACTTTCTAAACTCAGAAAATTCTCGAACACACTTCGAATAAGACTTCCTAGAGCTGGGTGCAAGCGCGTGTGCCATATCCAAGGTCACTATCCAGAGGTGGTCTGGCATGTGTTCCGGCCGGGCGTCCGCGTTGGGTGCTAACTGCCAGAACCGCTCCATACGAGACAGAGCGTCCGCCAATGAATTATCTAACCCAGTGATGTGAAATGCACGGAACAAGATATTATGCTTTAGACAGTGAAGTGTGAAAATACACAAAGCGGCCATAACCCTTCGCGATTTGGAAGTAAGGGTGTTAATTACTTGGACTGTGGCCATATTGTCGCACCAAAAGTGCACTGTTGAATTTGCAAAACTATCCACCCATAGTGTAACAGCCACTATGATGGGGAAAAACTCTAAAAAGGTCAAATCAGATGTTATGCCAGACGCATGCCACTGTTGGGGCCAAACCTGAGCACACCAGTGCCCCTTAAAATATACGCCAAAACCTATTGAGCCAGATGCATCGGATGCAACTTTTAAGGCATCACGCAGCATCAGCTCTTGCCGCCAAAAAGACACACCGTTGAATTTGGATAAAAACTTAAGCCAAATTTCCAAATCTAATTTTATAGAACGGGTCACTCGAATATGATGATGGGGCAAGGTTATCCCGGAAATGGCATCACACAGTTTGCGTAAAAAAGCCCTTCCTGGTGCCGCAACCTTGCATGCAAAATTTAGATGTCCAATTAATGTTTGGAATTCCCTCAGGGTTGCTTTTTTACGCACCAAAAATTGCTGAACCCTCTGACTCAGGTCTGCCACCTTATCAGGAGGCAACCGGGAAAATTGCTGAACTGTATCTAGCTCCACCCCTAAAAAAGATAACACTTGCTGTGGGCCTTCGGTTTTCTCTTCAGCTAATGGGATCCCCATTTCCGCAGTAAGTTGTTGGAAGGACTGTAACAGCGAAAGGCAGTTACCCGACCCACACTTCCCGACGAACAAAAAATCATCGAGGTAGTGCACAACTCCCGTTTGGCCAGATTTCTTCTTAATAGCCCACTCAATAAACGTGCTAAATGTCTCAAAGGCTGCACACGATATGGAGCAGCCCATGGGCAAAGCACGGTCCATGTAGTATGAACCTTGGAAATAAAACCCCAATAGTTCAAAATCTAGGGGGTGCACTGGGAGCAGCCTAAAAGCGGACTTGATATCAGATTTTGCCAATTCAGCGCCCGAACCAAATCTTTTTACGATGGACACTGCCCTATCAAAGGATGTGTACTGAACTGAGCAGAGTTCCTCCGGTATTGCGTCATTCACCGATCTGCCTCTGGGATATGGCAGATGATGAATGAGGCAGAACTCCCCTTCGGCCTTCTTGGGCACTATGCCTAGCGGGGAAACCCTAAACTGAGGCATGGGCGGTGATGCGAAAGGACCCAACACCCGTCCTTCACGAAGCTCCTTATCAATTTTCTGTTGCACGATTGTCTCCATTCCCACTATTGATTTAAGGTTTGGCGCCATCCGCGGCATGCGTGGTCCTTGAGCTGGGATCCGAAAACCATAACTAAAACCCTCAAATAAGTACGTTGCCGCCGCCCTATCGGGGTACAACTGCAACCAATAGGCCAACTGATCTAATTTAACTGGACTGGGGCCCTTTTGGAAAGGAAGGCAATGTTGCGTTTTTTCCAGGCGGCTGACCTCCCCGGTTGTTGCCCCGATTGGGCCTTTGTTTATTGCAGTGTTTGGCCGAGTGCAGTCCCAAACATATGGTGCAGGCGTGCAGATATTTACAATTGGGTTTATTACATGCCCCTTGGGACGCAAATTCCCAGCACATTGGCCTACGCTGGGGCTGGGATTGCGGGGCTGCCTGCCGAAAGGGCTGACCCTTCTTAAAGTTTTGGACTGTGTGCCCACTATCAGCTTTCTGGCTGAATGCGGTCTTGGTCGATTGCATTACCTCCGACCAGAGTTGATTATCGATCAGGTCCCAATGCTTGTTGGGCCGGCTTGCCGCCTTAGAACGGAAGCGTTTGTCATACTCGAGCCATATGTTACCTGGGAACTCAATGTGGGCATTGTAAATGATATTCTGGTATATCACTAAAGACATGGCCCTGTAAGGTGATACATCAACTATCAATGCCATGTAAATCATATAACAGGCCAGCCAATTCTCCCATGTTTGCTCAACCTTTCGTTTTTTAAGCTTCTCTTTAGCTTCCTCATCCAAATCCTCCTTCTCTTTTTTGTCTAGGTCCCTGTAATAGAGAGAGAATATGTCTACATATTCATTCCTCCGGACCTTATCAATAACCTTTTGAGTTAAATGTGAGGCCAATTCAGCAACTGACAATACCGGGGTCGCCTCTTCAGGCCACTTATCCGTTCCCCAAAATTGATTGGCCGGCCCTGTCCTAGCAGCCTCTAGCGTCGGAGCAGGAGCAATCAGGGCTGATGAACTGGTACTAACCTCACACCCTGATGTGCCCGCCTCCAACTGAGTGTTCTGTTTGGGTGTCGAGTGATGTATGTGGCCCTGATCCCAGGGCCATGTAAGTGTGGTGTTCATACCCGTAGAAGTGGTGGCTGTCTCAGGCAGCGGCATCTGGGTGGTTTCCTCCGGCAACGTCACCGGCGCCGGAATGCAAACCGGAACCGACTGCACCATCGTGGTTGGCGGGATAACGGGTTCCACACTGGCCGGCGGCTCGTCCTGGTGTTCTGGAACCGGAGCCTCCTGCGGGGGTTGTACATCTCCCTGCGCCCTTGCACCGACACTGGCTTCTAGGCGGGACATACGAGACATTAAATGTTTTATTATCAATTTCCTGCTGGCGTGCCGCGCAGGCCGCTGGCTCACCTCCCCCACCCCCAGACCCATATGGTTCTCAAAATCCCTCATTCGCGCCATCAGCGCGCTCAGGTCAGCTGGGGTTGACTCGTCGTCGTCCGAAGACGTCACATCCGGGGGCAAGGGGCGCTTAGCGGCGGTCTTCGCAGCTGGACCCTTCCCTTTCGGGCCAGGGACGTTCTTCTTGGGTGCCATCCTATGAAAATTAAAATATGGCAACGGGTAAATATCTGTTCAATATGCATTATATTTTTGGTCGCTGGCTGACGCACAGGTCGGTCACCCACCTAGCCCCAGGCCTGTCTCGAACTCATAACCCGCTAGCCAAAGACTTCCTATGAAACTAGTTTAATCTTCCCTGTAAAATTATTTCCCCATACATATGTGTGCAGGTATGTACCCACATATACGATCGTGTCCCGTTATTCATTATTCTTGACATTCGTTGTAATTCTTATTATTATTATATAAATAATATATTATTTTTATTTATAGTTATTAATTTACTTATATATTATTTATTATTGTTATTACTATCTGTATATCAACCATAGAAACTCTTAGCTAATCATAATCATCACAGACTAGCAATCCTGAACATGTGCTATGGTTGCTGTACATAGGTTAACAGCCTACTAAACCGAAGGTCAGGAGCTCCCAGGCTCAGTTCAACCACTGTCGAACTTAATTGGTAACCTATTAACATCCATAAAAAATAACCCCCCCATTGCCTATAACAAGGCCCTGATTCGCTAGAACAGTCATTGTCAATCGGTGTGACTCGGCACACGAGTGTGCTGTGGGGCATCATCAGCTGTGCCGTTGGAAAGCCTCTTTCCCCCTCCCCTCTTCCCCCCTCCCCCTCAGGGCGCCACGTGGCCAAGGGCGCATATGCCGCGGCCGCCAGGATCATGCACAGCGGCCAACCAGGGGAAGGGAGTGGGGAGAAGAGAAGGAGGCCAGGGAGGGAGGCCATGCCTCTTTCCCCCGAGCATGCCTCCCCCCCGCAGCAAGCGCGCGCGTAGCTCCCTTTCCTCCTCCAATCAGGAGCGCTCGTGATTGGAGGAGGAAGGCAGCTGCGTGTGCGCGCCCCCCCTCCTTGCGCCAGGCCTGGAGGCGCGAAAAGCCTCCCCCGAGCTTCCTTGCTGCCTTGCCAAGGAGCAGGGTCGCAGCAAGAAGAAGGGAGTGGGGGAGGGGCGTGGCCAGAGGCGGCTCCAATCGCGGCTGCATGCACACAGAGCTCTTAGTAAGCCGGTGAAGAGGGGCTTTTCTCCCATCCCTTTCTTCCTTCCCTCTTTCCTTCCTTCCCTTCTTTCCTTCCCATCTTTCTTTCCTTCCCTTCTTTCCCTCCCCTCCTTCTTTTCTTCCTTCCTCTCTTCCTCCCTCCTTCCCTTCCTTGCTTCCTAATCTCCTTTCTCCCCTCCTGCCTGCCTGCCTTGCCTTGCCTTCCTTCCGTTCCCCCCCTCCCTCTTTCCTTCCTTCCTTCCGTTCTTCCTTTTTTCTCCCTCCCTCCCTCTTTCCTTCCTTCCTTCCATCCATCCATCCCTTCTTCGTCTCCTCCTTACTTCCTGTCTCACCCCTTTCCTTTCTGGCAGGAGCGCACGAACGGAGCAGGGCTGGCTTCCCTCCTTCCCTCCCTCTTCATCATTGTTGTTTTTTATTTGCTATTGCTTGTGGGGCTTCTGTGTGGGAAGTTTGCCCCAATTCTGTTGTTGGTGGGATTCAGAATGCTCTTTGATTGTAGGTGTACTATAAATCCCAGCAACTACAGCTCCCAAATGTCAAGGTCTATTTCCCCCCAACTCCATCTGTGTTCACATTTGGGCATACTGAGTATACATGCCAAGTTTGGACCAGATCCATCATTGTTTCAGTCTGGGATATAGGTGAACTACAATTCCCAATTCTGCTTTGAACTGGATTATCTGAATCCACACTGCCAGACAATCCACTTCAATGTGGATTTTATGCAGCTGTGTACACACAGGGCCCTTCCACACAGCCATATAACTCAGAATATCAAGGCAGGTCATCCACATTATCTGCTTTGAACTGGATTATCTCAATCTACACTGCCAGATAATCCACTTCAAAATCCCAAATTTTCCGCTTTAAAATTTCCCCCTCTAGAGCAGTGGTTCCCAACCTTTTTTGGCCATGCCACACCTAAGCATCTCCAAAATCCTGACCTCCACCCCATGACATATAATTCTTATTTTTCAAAAAGTAAAGTTGCATTGTTTTCAGATGATATTTTAATTGCAAGTGTTTTCTTTTGTTTTAATTGTCTTTGGGCTTGTCCCTTGTAAGCCACCCCAAGTCCTAATGGGGAGATGTTTGGCGAGGTATAAAAATAAAGGTTGTTGTTACTATTATTACAAGTATTATTACAACATTATTTAAAAGAATAAATTCAGGGGCTTATTATACTCACATTTAGTTGAATTCAGTCTTAAAATATATTATATGGCTCACTGATATAAATGTCCAAATATTTTGCTTTTATGACTCTCTGAGTTAAAAAGGTTCCTGACACCTGGTATAGTGTTATTGCATTATCCTTACAACCTTTCTTATTGTCCTCTGTTGTTTGTTGTGAACCTTCCTGGTAAAGAAAAATGTAATTTCTTTATGCTTGTTTATAAATAGTATTTCTTGTTGTTTCCTTGTAAGTGTACTTGTGGATTTGCTTACTCTGGAACATGGTTTGCTTACTCTGGAACATGCAATGCTCCAATTCCATCATTGGTGGGATTCGGAATGCTCTTTGATTGTAGGTGAACCAGAAATCCCAGAAACTGCAACTCCCAAAAGTCAAGGTCTATTTCCCCCCAAACTCCATCTGTGTTCATATTTGGGCATATGGAATATTCATGCCAAGTTTGGTCCAAATCCATTATTATTTGATATAGGTGAACTACAAATCCCAAACTCAAAGTCAATGCCCACCAAAACCTTCTAGTGTTTTTTGTTGGTCATGGGAGTCCTGTGTGCCACGTTTGGTTTAGTTCCATCATTGGTGGAGGACAGAATGCTCTTTGCAGGTGAACTACAACTACAACTCCCAAATGACAAAATCAATTTTTTGACTGATGGTCCCTCCTTGGGTTAGTATTAGTATGTTTTGTGGCCAAATTTGGCAGCAATTTGTCCAGTGGTTTTTGAGTCATGTTAATCCCACAAATGAACATATATATATATATATATATATATATATATATATATATATATATATAAATCGAGAGAGAGAGAGAGAGAGAGAGAGCAAACAGCGCAGGTAGAAAAGCAAACATCACAGGGAAGCATGTCTGTGTAGGAGGGTGAACATTAGGAAGAACTTCCTGAGTGTGAGAGTTGTTCAGCAGTGGAACTCTCTGCCGCAGAATGTGTTTCCGTCTGGCTGCTCTCTTTCCAGCCGGCTTCCCTAAGGACCGGGTACGTTTTCCATGAGGAAAGGGTGACTGCAATAAAAACTAAACACAGAGAAAGTCTGACAGCTGTTGAGCAAGACCTCCGTGTGTGTCTTTCTACCATTCCTGCCAAGATATCCATGTTGTGTTCATCGAAACAGGCCCAGGTTTCACACTGAGTGTATAAATACTGTGTTAGAGTGTCATTTTGTGTCATTTTGGTTGGTGGTGTGCCACAGGATTTTGTAAATGTGAAAAGTGTGCCTCGGCTCAAAAAAGGTTGAGAAACACTGCGCTAGAAGGTAGTTCTAGCCCAACCTCTAATAACCAGTTATTGCACGTAGTAAAAATAACCATGGTCCCAATGAAACAAAACGGCCGCCGGGCCATGCGGCTGGCAATGGGGGCCGCCATTTTGCAGCATCTTCGTGGCTGCGAAATCAAAACTCACCACCATGGCGGCATCAAAACGGGGGGAGGGGGGCTGAAGGCCCCCGCTCCCTCCCTGAAGCCCCACCACAGTAAGGGGCCCGATGAAGCCGCTCCATTCCTCCTAGCGAAAAAAGGGGGGGGAAGGGAAAGGAGGCATCGCTTTCCCCCCACCTTTGCAAAAAGCCTTCCCGCCACCCTAAAATGGCGCACGCAGGCAAGCAGGAGCGGCGCCCCCATCGTAAGGACAGCCCACTAATCTTGGGGGGCGGGGCCCCGCCCGTGAGGAAGGAAGGGGGGAGTGAACCTCGCCTCACTCAGCAACCCCCCCAAGCCCCCAGGGTCTCACCCCCCCACGGCCGCCCAAGAGCGCGTGCGCGTGGGGCGGCGAGGCGTGACCATAGCGCCCGCTCCCACCATCGAGGCCCGGCCGCCCAGGTGCTGGAAAACCCCAGGCGGCACCTCTCCAGCCCGTCAGGAAGGAGGGAGGGTGGTTGGGGGAAGACGCGGGGACAAGGCCTGTTTGTCCCTTCATCCCCGCATCGCCCCAAAAGGGGGAGGGGGAAGGCCCAAACCCCCAGCCCCTACTGCATGGCAAGGGGTCCGGCCCTCCCCCCCAACAGTCCCGATAGTGTGGAGGGGGCAGGAACAAGGAGCCCCCACCCCGGCGTCCTGGCCGCATAAGGCCCAAAGGAGAGGGCTTGGCAGGCACCAGAAAACCCCCCGGAGGGAAACGCGGATGGTGCCGCCAGCCAGCGTCGCCGCTTCTCCTCCCGGTGAGGCGGGCTCCCTTCGATAAGGGAGCCCACCGGGCCCAGGCAAGGGAGCAGGAAGGGGGATGAAGCCCCCTCCCCGCCTGGGCCCCTGCTACCGACCTCAATCTTCTGCTTGCGGTCCTCTTTGAGAGGTTCGAGGGAGACGTCCTACTCCCTCCGAACCTCGTTCAGAATGGCTGCACAGGGGGCGGACCAGCCAAAAGGCCGGCCACGCCCCCTGATCTAGATGGTTCCAGGAAGGAACCATTGTCTCTTTTTCACAGGGGGAGGCAAACTTCTCTCCTCCCCACTTTGTGGGTAGGAAAGGCCTTTTTTAAGAGAACTGCCCTTATACAGTCACAGAAGTGGTTGTAGGTTCTCACAAGTAAATCTGTGTACATGAACTGGCCCACACTAAACCAAATATACTCATCCTTTATTGGATATCTGTCTAATGTTGAAAATTTATGTGTATTCCTTTTTATTTTTGAAAACTACAATCAATACGGCAGGCATTATTGCTTGTAAATTGCTGTTGTTTCTGGAAATTATAGTGCTAGTGTTCAAAAGAGGACAACATGGTAACGACAATATTAAATGGAACAGGGTTGACCCTATGCCTGAGCTTTTCTTCTCTTTCTTCTCCTGAATGCTATTAGTGTAGTGAGCAAACCTTTCAAAATAATATTTAGTACATTGAATGTTGTGATAGGCAAAAACCTAAAAGAGGCCACATTCTTTGTCAAGTATCCAACTATTTCTTCTACCTGTGCTGATGCCCCATAAGCCCAGAGTTCATTTCTGCTACCAATATGTTTTATGATTCTCAGGTGGAACACAAGTATCATTCTTCTTTCTCCCAGAGCACATAAATAGGCCAAGACCAATACTAACACAAGCTTGTTGCTGCCCTTGCTCTGTTCTAGATTTATTGGAGTCATATGTTTCAAAGTAATAGAAGGTGGCATAAAGCTGCCCTCTCTGTCTACAGCTGTATGAAATTTCTTTCCTATGTTTGCCTCCCTATTTTAATCCTTTATCAACTTGGGCAAAGGGAGGAACACGAAGGAAAACAGAAAATTCAAAAGATAGCAAAGGGATGGAGAGGCGATTAAATGCCTTTCATCTATAGTCAATATTATTGACATGCTGTCTAAAGCTATTGCAACTGAAGCTCTCCGACTCCTTCTCTAGCTAAATCCACATTTAATTTTTCAACTCCACTTGTAGATCCGGGAATATAACAAATTCTGATATGATGTCTCAGAGGGTTCAAGATGAAGGCAAGATGAGTGCAATTAATTGTCTAGAACTATAATCCTGTCATCAATTTGCTATTTCAGTGTGTTGCCATTGAAGGGAACATTATAAACTGTTCTGGAAGTGTGCCTTCGATTTATTTAATTATATCTCTATCTCATTTATCCCGATAGGCAAAAATAGATGCAAGTAAATAGGTGAGTCTACAGAATGTTTCTCTCAGAATATTAATTATAAATGTGCCAGGTCTTTGCACATATGCAAGCATTTCTGGTGCAGAGATTACACTGAGGTCAGGCCCGGATTACCCATAAGGCCAACAAAGGCAAGGCCTATGGGCGTAGGCCAGAAGGGCGCTAAATCACGGACCAAAAAACCCTTTCTCTTCTTTCCTTAGGCTGCAGCATCTCCTTCCTTCCCTCCCTCTCTTTCATTCCTTTCCCCACATCTGAGAGGGGGCGGGGGCCACTGCAGGGGGGTGGGGAGGGCGCCCCGGCGTCCTGCGTGGCACCCACCCCTTTTGGCGGCCAATGGCGCGCCTCTCCCACAGCCAACCTGCGGGGCTGGATGACGTCAGACGTAGCGGCGAGGGCGAGGAGGAAGAGGTGGAGGGAAGCCGCGGCGCCTCTTCGCGAGCGCCGCCTCCTCTGCCATGTTCCTGGGTGCCGCAGCGGCCGCCCGGGCACTTCCCTTCCTTTCACTCCCTTCTCCAAGGAGGAGGAAGGAAGGGAAGCTCCCGGGTGGCCACTGCGGCACCCAGGAACATGCCGGAGGAGGCAGAGAGGCTGCGGCACTCACGCCCTGCCGCACATGTGTGGAAGCAGCCTAGGCTTCCAAAGTGTGGCCTAGGGTGCCACAAACAGTTAATCCGGGCCTGACTGAGGTTAAAAGCATTCCATTGATTTTACTCATCCTAGACAAACACTATGCCAATCATTACCATAGTTCTGATCCGAAATGAAGTACTATGTAAGTTGTAAGGAATTCAATTAAGTCCTTTCTCTCGCCTTTTCTGCAAGGACGTAAACTCCAGCATGTCAGTGTACCTATTTCTTATCCAGTTTCACAGCAGTTGCCCCAGAAATATTAATCACCAGTAATAATAAAATAATAATAGAAAAAACTTTGGATACCACAATTGAAGAGAGATATTGACAAGCTGGAAGGTGTCCAGAGGAGGGTGACTAAAATGATCAAGGGTCTGGAGAACAAGCCCTATGAGGAGTGGCTTATAGAGCTGGGCATGTTTAGCCTGAAGAAGAGAAGACTGAGAGGAGACATGATAGCCATGTATAAGTATGTGAGAGGAAGTCATAGGGAGGAGGGAGCAAGTTTGTTTTCCGCTGCCCTGGAAACTAGGACGCGGAACAATGGCTTCAAACTACAAGAAAGGAGATTCCATCTGAACATTAGGAAGAACTTCCTGACTGTGAGAGCCGTTCAGCAGTGGAGCTCTCTGCCCCGGAGTGTGGTGGAGGCTTCTTCTTTGGAAGCTTTTAAACAAAGGCTAGATGGCCATATGTCGGGGGTGCTTTGAATGCAATTTTCCTACTTCTTGGAAGGGGGTTGGACTAGATGGCCCATGAGGTCTCTTCCAACTCTTATGATTCTATGTGTGTTTTCTTGTTTGTATGGCCATGTTCCAGAAGCATTCTCTCCTGACATTTTGCCTGGATCAATGGCAGACATCCCTGAGGATGTCTGCCATAGATACAGGTGAAACGTCAGAAGAGACTTCTTCTGGAACATGGCCATACAGCCTGGGAAACACATAACAACCCAGTGGTTGAATAAAACTTTATTTTTAACCCGCTGTTTCTCCCCATGAGGACTCAGGGCCACAAAGATTGCTCTGCTAATATTGCATAAAGAAACCAAGGAGAGAATCCTTGAGCTTCCAGTTTGCAGGGGGATGAGAGAGACATACAGTGCTCCAAATGCATTGTTTTATTTTTGAAAGGAAAACAACTGACGGAGAATGCAATACTGTTTCTCCTTTTGTAGTTTCATGAACATGCTCTGCCAACTTATTAGAATAATTGTTAAGTGCTTGAGCTTTTGCTAGTCTTTCATGAAACCCAAAGTCAGCTACCTGAGATGAGTACCTTGCTCTCTCTCATTGGAGGCTTGGCAACTACATAGAATATGCTTTTAGGTTACAGCTGTGGTCCCCCCCCCCAAAAAATTTCTGGTAATCTAGATACAGAAAGCAATTAGTCTAAAGGAGATTTTTTAATGTTGCAAGGAATTATGGGTGACCCAAGAACACCACAGGTTTTTTTTTTTAAAAAGAGTTGTGCAAGCTTATTAGACTGGATAACAGCCCATGTTTGTTATTAGCTGTTTCCCAGCCTTTGTTTGATTAATTATTTTTACCTTCTGACGAGCACAAAAGCTTTCTTTCTTTAACCGTTAGTGTCAAATTACTAAATAATTTGTAACTAGAAAAATCAACAGTGGCTATTTATTAAATGAATGTCTCACATTTTTGCTTTAAAA
Source organism: Anolis apletophallus (assembly GCA_030556195.1). Taxonomy (NCBI): domain Eukaryota; kingdom Metazoa; phylum Chordata; class Lepidosauria; order Squamata; family Anolidae; genus Anolis; species Anolis apletophallus. The sequence continues at coordinate 87,257,219 of JARBWK010000005.1, read as the reverse complement.
GGCACTCAAGGTTGCTAGCAAAACAATAAAAATGAAGTCTTAATTTAAACATAACATAACATCCAACAATATAAAACATATCAATAAAAGATCATGCCAGCAACTATACCGTTAAACTCCTTTTAACAGCAGACCCATTCTTATGTCAAAGACCTGCCAGCTGGAAGAAGGACAAGTAAGAAGGAACCAACTATCAGGGAGTTCTAGCATCTGGGAGTGGACATTAAAATGCCATTATCTTTCCCTGTGTGCTAATAACATATTTGGCAATACAATTCTAAGTTGTTGTATGTGTACATACATATATCTGAAATGGAAGATTCTTTGTAATCTGCAACGTCTAGTCAAAGCAGTCAGGAAGGAAAAGGGGAAGAGGGATTATTGAAAATCTATATATATAAAAAGAAACCTGTCGTGGTTTCAAATTAGGCCAGAAAATCCCTCACGGAAAGAGGTATGTTTACCGCCCGAAAAATTCCAAAAGAAATTTAAACAAAAACGGTTAAAAATATGAAAAACCAATGGGACTACAACTCCCATGAACCCCCACGCTACAGCAGCACTGTGCATGTGCGGTACTCATTCCCGTGCATGCAAACCCCTTCTCCCTCCTCCCCCTCACGCCAGAACAGAGAAAAGAGGAAGAAGGCCCGCCATCTTCTCCAAGGCCCGCAGCTCGACTGCTGCCTTGGCCTGGCCTCCCTGTCTCCTGTGGCGGACCGAAAAGCTGGCCAGTGGGGGAATGACTGGCGGTGGCACTGGCCCGTCGTCTTTGCCAAAGCTGGGGCCTTGATTGCTGCTGCGGAGGCCTCCAGAGCCCGGGCCGCGATACCAACCAAGGCCCTGGCTCCACAGAAGACAGCGGGCCTCCCTCCTCCTTTTAGATCTTCAGCAGCCGGCACCGTCACCAGCCATTCCTCCGCTGGCCAGCTTTTCGGTTCGCCCCCGTAGAACGGGAGGCCGGCCCGAGGCAACAATCACGCTCGCCATCTTCCCCAAGGCCCGCAGCTCGACTGTTGCCTCAGCCTGGCCTCCCTGTCTCTTGTGGTGAACCGAAAAGGTAGCCAGCGGGGGAATGACTGGCAGCGGCGCTGGCTGCTGAAGACCTAAATGGAGGAGAGAGGCCCGTCATCTTCTGTGAAGCCGGGGTCTCGGTTGGTGTCGCGGCCCAGGCTCCGGAGGCCTCTGCTGCAGTAATCGAGGCCCAGCTTTGGCGAAAGACGACAGACCTCTCTCCTCCTTTTAGGTCTTCAGCAGCCAGTGCCGCCGTCAGCCATTCCCCCGCTGGCCAGCTTTTCGGTCCGCCGCAGGAGAAAGGGAGGCCGGCCCGAGGCAACAATCGAGCTCGGGCCTCGGGGAAGATGCCGGGCCTTCCAACATCTCACGGCCTCCTCCTTTACCCCACCCCCCTAAGGAAGGACAGAAGGAAGGAAGGAAGGAAGGAAAGAGGAACCCAAGGAAGGAAGAAGACATTGTAGAAAAGAAAGAAAAATGATGGGCAGAAAAGAGGTAAAACACAAAGGAAGGAGAGAAGAAAAGAAGGATGAACAAAGGGAATGAATGAAAGAGGGAAAGGGGGGAGGAAACAGAAAAGGAGGGAAGGTAGGACAGAAAGAAAGAAGGAAAGAGGTCATGCAGGAAGGAAGAAGAGAAAACAGACAGGTAAGAAAAGGCAATACAGGAGGGAGAAGCTGGTAAAGGGAGCAGCAAAAGGAAGGAAAGAAAGGTAGGAAGGGAATGGAGGGAGGGAAACAAGGGGAGCAAGGTGTGATACAGAAAGGGGAAGGATGTCAGGAAGGAAAGGAAAGACAAGGGAGGGAGGAAAGGAAAAGGAAAGACAGAAGGCAAAAGCTGAAGGATGAGGGGGAGAGGGAAGAAAGGAAGTACAAAAGGCTGGAAGGGATGTTACTGTTGGTCTTCGCCACATGCACACATACAGTATACACATACACATATATACACATATATACACATGCACACACATATATACATACACACCTATACATAAAGACATGCACACATACACACATATATACATGCACAGAAATATACACATGCACACATACATACACGCATCTGTGCGTGCACACATCTATACATATACATGCATATACATATACAAACACACATATACATAAGTACACACATACGCAATGTATATATACACATATGCACACAAACATAAGGACACACATATACACACATATGTACACATAGACACAGATATACTGTGTATATATGTATGTATGTATATATATATATATATACACACACACACACACAAAACACATATATACAGACTGGGCCACAGAAAAGAGGAAAAGAAGGAAGACGACCGACCACGAAATAAAAATTGAAAGAAGGAAGCAAACAGGAAGGAAACAATGTTAGGATGGATGTAAGGAAAGAAGGAAAGGAATACTATTTCATTTTCTACTTCCTTCTTTGGCTCTTTCCTACTCAATTTTCCATACCACCACACAACGCCACAGCAACGCATGGCTGGGTACAGCTAGTACTTCCATATGTAGCGAAAAACATTAAATAGTTAAATAATTTCTGAGTCAGCACGACTAAGGGCCCTTCTACACTGCATTAAAACCCAGTAGAAACTCAGCTATTTTAACCCAGTTCCTCCCTGGTTTTTGTCCTCAGCCCCAACCCAAACCCTTGGGAGGGGAGGGGAGATGGCTAGATGTCATCCTGGGTCAACCGAAGCCCCCCCCTAACATCCCATTTTCCCCTCCAAAACTTACCAGATGGTCCTGCTGGCAGCACAGGCCTCTCCAGAGAGTACCCCTGATGTGCAAAATGACATGTCAGGAGGTGTGGGGGTGGGGGGGTGGGGAGGCTCTCCAGGTAAATTTGTGTGGAGGATAATGGTGAACTGGGGGATGGGGTGGATACCTTCCTGCTCCTTTGTACTCCAGGAGTGCAGTGAACTGGGATAGCTGTGGGGATTGACACATGGAACTGCAGACCTGCAGGACTGGATATCCCAGTTTTCTCCCGATTAATCTGGGTTTGGGTGCCTCAGGTAAACCTCTGACCCATCACGGGGGGTAGGGCGTGTGTAGAAAGCCCCTAAGGCCCTTTCTATACTTCCCTATATCCCAAGATCTGATCCCAGAGTATCTTCTTATCCCATATTATATGGCAGTGGAGATTTAAATAATCCAGTTCAAAGCAGATAATCTGGGATCAGATCCTGGGTTATAGGACAATTTAGAAGTGGTCCATGTAAACACATACAAAGCTACTTTTATGTGTGTGTGTTTTAGATGCTGTTTTTATATGCTGTTTTTATGCTGTTTTAGGTGTTGTTTTTATATGCTGTAAACCGCCCTGAGCCTCGGGAAGGGCGGTTTATCAAATCGAAATAAATAATAATAATAATACTTTCAGTAGATCCAAAGCCATCCCTGATTTGCTCTTACAACAACCTATTTCAGGATCAGAAAGACCAATAGTGACAGGCCTTTAGGTTTATGGGGGTGCCTTTTTATTACATTTTTAACATCTTAAGGTAATTAGGATTGATTGCTGACACTTTATTTTTTTCATGTTATATATTTTCTTGGTGAATCCATATCAGTTTTATTTTTGTTAACTTCTCAGAAACCCATTCGAAATGTCTTATTCAGGACGTTAAGAACATACTTTCCAAAAGAGTTACACTACCATCTACATGATAGATATCCAAGGTGATTTCAAAAGTATAGTGATATGACTTACTAGAGCTCAATGTAGATGAAATTCTTCAATTGTGTTTGCCTCTTTCTTTTTTATTATTCATGCTCAGCTGTACTTTTTGTGTTTGCTTGCTTGGTTTCCCTGCAACTAATAGTTTTTCTTGCTTAGGGAGGGTCAGGAAATAAATGAATGACATTTCCTTTATTGCTCAAGAGGTTCACATGTTTTATGTTTACAAGAATTCAATAGCATCTTCTTCAACCAAATAAGACCTATGAAGGAAGCAGAAGAAATCCGTCAAATCCTATTTCCTCATATAGAGCTTCAAAGTTGCCCTAACAAATCCATAACTACATCTTGGTATCCAAAGGACACAACATCAGACAGGAGCTGTTGTTCTTATCTGTTTAGGCAGCATCTGCTCAGAGCCTGGTGAACGACTTCATTAAATCAAGGAAACCTTTCCCCTCCCCTCAAAAATAGCTCAAGCAACACAAAAGTTTAAGCTTAAGTCCATAAAAATGAAGAGCATTTGGGCATGCATATGAAAAACACAAGTTTGATTCAAGGAGTTAGTGGTCATAGTAGAGATTCTGGAAGATATCAGTCATTTGAATCTCTAATTTGAAAAGATAATTACTTAATAGGGGTAGGGGGCAGGGAGAGTTGCTTTGGGTCTATAGTGGCAGGAGTAAGACCATGGCCTTACTTAACATTTTCTTCTGGAGTTGATATTTCATTTCGGGGGAGTGGTATTTATCATCCTCCTTCTTCCTTCTTTGAAGGACAAACATTTTATTTGCAACAGGATTTTAACTGAACAAGGACAGGGATGGAAATCTTCATTACTCTTCCCTCAAGTCCCACTGTGCTACTCTTCTTTTTCTTATGTTTGGTGTGGGTCCCTGAGGAGAACTATGTTAAAAAGAGTCTTCTGGATGTCTGTGATGTGTGATATAATGTGGTGTTCAGAGTTCTTGCTTTCTTGTCTGAACCACAAGCTACCTGTAGGCAATTTGGTTTCCAGAAAGTGTGATGTGGGAGAGCCAACTTGCCTTTCCTTTATAGGTCAGTATAGCAAGTGATGAAATGAACTATGGTGGTCTTAATTAATATTGTCATTAATTTATGGTGAGTGTTCCTCTGAGCCTCAGAAAAGTATACCGATCCAGACCTAATTTGTGAAAACTCTGGATCATGGCTTTCTTGGTTGATTTTATCCACCTCTAATGCGGTCTTCCTCTTTTCCACTGCTTTCCAGTTACTATTTATTTATTTATTTATTTACTATGTTTCTATACCGCCTCTCTCAGCCCAACGGCGACTTGAGGCGGTGAACAAGCGGCAGCAAGTGCCCACATACAAAACACATCATCATATAAAAAACAGCCATATAAAAACCATATAAATTAACAGTTAAAAACTACAAAATACAAATCTCGGCATCTCATTCTTAAAATCGGTTTCTGTTGCATCGTCATATATTCCGTTGGTCTCAATTTATTAAAGTTTGTCTGTGAATGCCTGCTCGAACAGCCAAGTCTTGACTTTCTTATGAAATGTCAGGAGTTACTAAGCATTATTGTATTTTATAAAGAGTCTTCCTTTCTCACAATATGGTTAAACTTTGATAGTAATGGTTCAATCATCTTGTCTTCTAGGAATGATGCAGGATTAATTTACTCTTCGTTGAAGTTTATTCGTTTAAGCGCTTCTGACTCTTTGTGACCTCATGGACCAGCCCACACCAGAGCTCCCTATCAGATGTCGCCACCCCCAGCTCCTTCAAGGTCAAGCCAGTCACTTCAAGGATAAAATCCGTCCATCTTGCTCTTAGTCGGCCCCTCTTCCTTTTTCTTTCCATTTTCCCTAGCGTCATTATCTTCCCTAAGCTTTCCTGTCTTCTCATTATGTGGCTAAAGTACTTCATCTTTGCCTCTAATATCCCCCCCCCCCCCAGTGAGCAGTTGGGCATTATTTCCTGGAGTATATACTGGTTTGATTTTCCTTCAACACCACAGTTCAAAAGTGTCTATCTTCCTTTACTCAGCCTTCCTTATGGTCCAGCTCTCATGTCCATAGGTTACTATGGGGAATACCATTGCTTTAACTATGTTGATCTTCATTGCCAGTGTGATGTCCCTACTCTTGACTATTTTATCGAAAAACAGCCTTGCCCCCTCCACCGGGAAAAGAGGAGGTTCATTGTTGAACCTATCAGAGGCAGGGGGTGTGGCCTTACTGGGGAAGGCCAGTCTCCTCAGAGCTCATTCCGAGCTCGGATGTCGAAGAGCTCGGACGGAGACCAGGATGGTCTCTGCAGGT
>JARBWK010000005.1:85693474-85936818 GCA_030556195.1 Anolis apletophallus | reverse complement strand
TTGGCTGGGGCAGCGAATAGGGTGGCGAGCGATAGGCTCCTCAGAGCCGGTCGACACCCCAGCCATCAGCTAACCAACCAACCATGGATGGAGCCCGCCCAGAAGGAGGCAGGCGGGAATTTCAATTGTTTTGACAGTTCTGTAACCTTTAAAAACCAATGTTTTGAATGTACATGTATGCGTCTTTGGGGTTTCTGGGAATTTGGGGTCGCATCCTACTCAGCTGAGCAGAATAAACAATTTCGTGGCATCTACCTAACGATTGGTGAGCATGGTGGGTCCAAGGGAGGCGGGTAGATTACGAGGGCTAACCGCTCCTGGCTCGCCAGGTCAACTGAACCCTCGCGGGCTCTGCTCTGTGGTCGGTCCACAAGACTTGCCCGGTTGTCGGGACAGCCGGCCTGAGGGATTGGCAGCTGTTCGATAACAAGAGCAAAGGCAGTTGTCTTCCCCAGGTTGTGCCAGTAATCTTATGTATAGCACTTGATATTCAAGCAGAGCCTCTTATAAGTCAGACTGTGATCCAGAGTGACTCCCGGGTATTTGGGTGTGCTGCAATGCTCCAGTGGATTCCTTCCCAGGTAATCCTAAGAGCTCGAGATGTTTGTCTGTTCTTTAGATGAAAAGCACACTTCTATGTTTTAGGTGGATTAGGAATCACCTGGTTTTCCCTGTAATAGACTGTAAGAGCACTTAAACCTTTGGAAAGCTTGTGTTCAACCATTTCAAAGCTCCAAACTTGATCAGTGATGGCACACTGGGTATTCAAAATTTGGCCTATAAAACCTCTCAATCCAGAGAGATGGAATAAGCCTCGGAGCAAATCTTCATTATTAACATGAAAATGACATCGTGCTTTTTTAAAATGGCTTGTCAGGGACTTAAAATGCATTATTTATTTTATTTATTTGTGATATTTCTATACTGCCCTTCTCAGCCCCGAGAGGGGACTCAGAAGGCAACCCCTCAAAAAAATGTGGCAAAAAGTGGCAAACCCCTCAATAAAATTAGACGTCAGAGCAAAAGAAACAAATCCTTATGTTTCTCCAGCATATCTAATATGCTTTTTTTAAATAAAAAAGTTTCATTCTTTTCATTATTTATAAGCAATGTTTATATTGAACTGCAGAGGGAAAACATCAGCACTATATGATCACATGAATGAGTGCATCAATATTATTTTAGTATTTTTTCTCCTCTAGTATGTATTTACATTGGGAATTTTTTTTTGTGTGATCAAATAATTGTAGTAATATCTTTATGTGTTTTACTCATGCCATGCATATGTGTGAGGATGGGGGGGATTAAAAATATGACAAAAAAAAAACCCCAGAAGAAAACCTGGTAAAATTAATCTCACTGTAGTGATATGTTGATTGATCATATCAAGACTGAACATTGGGTTTTTGTTTGTTTCTTTGTTGACCCATTTGAGTTTCTTGCAGAGTAATCACTCAGGAGATGCTACAGTGAAATTCAGATTTTAAAAATCTGACAAAACTCAACAGAGGATCTAGGAAAAGTGACAGCTTTCAGTGGAAGATTAATACTGTGCAGAGTAATCATTAGGAGTTGTTGTTTATTGTTTGAAAATTGTCATCACCTTTTCTTTCTTTCTTTTGAAAAGTTATTCTTAATTAAACCCAGTAGTTCAGAAGTTCAGAGCTAAAAGGAACAATTTGTACATGAAAAAGGGTCCACTTCACAGAAGTTTGATGCTTCCTTGGGGAACTGGCAGTAGCTGCTTGTTTATTTGGGGGTCACACACACAATCATACATTTTGCGCCCACTTAGGAAACCCTAATTTTAAACTTTTTAACAGCCACAGGCTTCTGATTCTGGCAATAAAAATGTGGAGGGCAGTTTTGAGAAGTTCACATTAAAAAAAATCACAGAAACTTCAAATGACCATTTGCTCTCTTTTATGTTGCTAAAATGGAGCCCATAAATTTCCATGCTTTCCCTCACTGAATGACTGCTTGTTCATTGGCATTTAATTATTTATATAAGTTTTTATGCTGACAACTTTTATTTTAAGTGAGCCCAATTTTTCAATTAACTCCCTGGATTGACTGACTCTTGCCTCCTTGTTTACTTTCCCTTCGCTTCCTGCCGTTCTGTTAAAAAAGTGTAACATGAGAAACCCAGGGCTGCTTCATAGCTGTTGTCAAAGAGAGTACACTTTCATACCTGGAACTGTGAGGAGAAAAAACAATAAAAGTTACTCCACATCCACCTTCTTAAAATAAAGAAATTAAAACAGTTGGAGCAATGGGGGTATCCACTTACGCTATCTAAAGAAAAATATCTGAGGAGAGATGGTTAATGAGTAATAGTCAAACAGTTCTTGAGATATTTGCTCAGAATAAGACTGTTTCACCATGGAGATTAGGGATGGCCAAAGACAGTTTGCAGCCTAAGGTAAAACCTAAGCACACAAGTCAAAGCACATAGTATCCAAAGCACATAGTATCCAAAGCCTAACAAGTTATTTTGGCACATGAAGTGACAAAACAGCAAAAAAAATATCTTCCCACGCGTGGCAGTAAAAGTTTAATAAAAGCTAGGTAAACCATTTGCTTGACCTTCATGACTCTCCAAATCGCACTCCACTTTGGCTAATGGCAGGGCTGACTTTGAAGGTGGTCATTCCTGTTCTACATTGTTAGCAACTTTAGAAAAGGAAAACATAAGGAAAACACATTTCTCCTGTGTAGAGCATGATGTAGGCTTCCATTTTCCATTTGTATTTTTGTGGGCATGCCAATATGGATCTATTGAGCCTGGCGTGCAGAATCTGCCTCAGCCAGTAGAACCTTTTGCTGCCCTTAACACTACAAACGTATACATGTCAACAGATTTGTGCTTGGATTTTCCCTACTACAATGTATCTAGGTCAGAAAACGGCCAAAATTTACAAACTGGAGAGGAACAGAGGATAAGTTCAGCTAGCCCCAGCTGTGATGACGCAGCTAGCTCAAAGCCAAAAGGAGGGCTAATGGCCGACAGTGCTGGAGGTGAATGATGAAGCCAATGTTCTAAAGATCAACACACTATGGGAACTTGGAATGCAAGACATATTCACCAGGGCAAACTGGATGTTTTTATTGGTGAGATGTCAAGATTAAAAATAGACATTCTGGGGGTCAGTAAACTGAAATAGACTGGAATGGGTCACTTCACAACAGATGAGCACCAGATCAATTACTGTGGACAAGAGGAACACTGAAGAAATGGAGTAGCTTTCATAATTAATAATGAAGTTGCTAAAGCAGTGTGGGGATACCATTTTTAAAAATCATAGAATGATCTCAATTTGAGTTCAAGGTAAGCCATTTAACATCACAATGATCCAAATATATGCCCCAACCACAGCTGTTGAAGAAGCAGAAGTAGATCAGTTTTATGAGGATCTGCAGCACCTACTGGATAATACACCAAAAAGAGGCATTATTTTCATTACAGGAGACTGGAATGCTAAGTTGGGTAGTCAAACGACAACTGGGATCACAGGCAACCATGGTCTGAATCAACAAAATGAAGCAGAACATAGGCTGATACAATTTTGCCAGGAAAACTTACTGTGCATAACACTTTCTTCCAACAACCTAAAAATGGCTTTATACATGGATTTCACCAGAAGGTCAACACCGAAATCAGATTGACTACATCCTTTGCAACCAAAGGTGGCAGACATCCATTCAGTCCATGAAAACAAGACCTGGAGCTGACTGTAGTTCAAATCACAAACAACTTCTTGAACAATTTAGAATCACACTAAAGAGACTAGGAAAACCACACAGACCACTTAGATTGATCTCACTAATATTCCTAGTGAATATGGAGTGGAGGCGAAGGATAGATTTTAGGGACTAGATTTAAAAAATAGAGCCCCAGAAGAACTATGGACAGAAGTTTGCAACATTTTTTAGAAGGTGGCAACAAAATACGTCCCCCCCCCCCCAAAGAAAATCAAGAAGACAAGATGGTTATCTGCAGAGACACTTGAAGTAGCCCAAGAAAGAAGCAAAGCAAAAGGAAACAGTGTTAGGGGGAGATTTTCCCAATTAATGCACAGAGGTAAGCCAGAAGAGATAAGGAACTACTTTAAAATAAGATCTCTAGAGGAAAGATAATATCGAGGATAGCTTTGATGGTGTGGTGGATGAATTAGAACTAGATATCCTGAGGAGTGAGGTTGATTGGACCTTAAGAAGCATTGCTAATAACAAGGCAGCAGGAGATGACGGGATCCTGCAAGGTAGACTCCAGCAATACATGGAGAGACAGTTGCCAGATGTACAAGCTGGGTTTAGAAAAGGCAGAGGAATGAGAGACCAAATTGCCAACATCTGCTGGATAATGAAGGAAAGTAGGGTGTCCAGAAAACAGCTATTTCTGTTTTATTGACTATTTTAAAGCCTTTGGCTGTGTGAATCATTATCAATTGTGGCAAGTTCTTGGTGGTATGGAGATACCAAGTCACCTTGTCTGTCTCCTGAGGAATCTGTATAGACCAAGTAGCAACAGTAAGAACAGACCATGGAACAACAGACTGGTTCAAGATTTGGAAAGAAATACAGCAGCGTTGTATACTCTCACCCTACCTATTCAACTTTCATGTAGAACACATCATGTGATGTGCAGGGCTTGATGAATCCAAGGCTGGAGTTAAAATTCATGGAAGATACATTAACAACCTTAGATATGCAGATGATACCACTTTGATGGCCGAAAGCGAGGATGAGTTGAGGAGTCTTATAACCAAGGTGAAAGAAGAAAGTGCAAAAGCTGGCTTGCAGTTAAACATAAAAAACCAAGATTATGGCAACTAAACTGATTGATAACTGGCAAATAGAGGGAGAAACGTAGAGGTGGTGACAGACTTCATATTCCTAGAAGTGAAAATTACTGCAGATGCAGATTGCAGTCAGGAAATCAGGGGACGTTTACCTCTTGGGAGGAGAACTATGATCAATCTCGATAAAATAGTTAAGAGTAGAGACATCACACTGGCAATGAAGATCCACATAGTTAAAGCAATGGTATTCCCGGTAGAGAGCTGGACCATAGGGAACTTTTGAACTGTGTTGTTGAAGGAAAATTTTGAGAGTGCCTTGGACTGTAAGGAGATCAAACCAGTCCATCCTCCAGGAAATAAAGCCCAAGGGAAGGATATTAGTGTTGGAGTTCAGCCTGTGTTTGTGTTTCAGGATAAAGGTGTTTCTGTGGTGGGGAATGGTGTCATTGAGGGTCCAGATGGTGATGGTTTGGCCAATGATATTAATGCAGAGAATGACATAGGGACATCGGTTCAAAGTGTAGTTTCCCATGAGAATGTTCATACAGGGTATAGGGATGATAGTTTACTCCCTGACCCAGAGAGTTCCCAAGATTTGGTGTTTGAAAAAAACTTGACACCTGGAAAAATTAATGAGCAGATAAATAACGAGCACATAGACTGGTTCTGGCTGGAATCTAGCCAGAACAGGCAGCTCACCCAAGGTTTTCGCCATTCCGCTAGGCTTCGAGAGATAAGGGCAAGAGGCAGTCAAGGAAAGTGAAATCAATTTCTGGGTGTTGGGATATAAAGTTCTCTTCAGGGAAAAAATTGTCAGATAAAGCATCATTTCAGAACCCTGCTAAGTCCTTGTTCTATGGAAGCCTTGCTTGGAAGATTCATGTCAAAGATATCTTGTTCATGGTTTGACACTTTGCCTCTTGGGATTATATACTCATGCTGTGGATTAATGTTTTCCTGGCTACTTGGATTTGATTACAAAAGTGTGGCTTTTGCTTTTGAACTTTGCTGAACCCTGCCTTGGAATTCTATATACCTGCTTATCTTCCTATCTTATTGGACTTATCTATTTTCTTAAAGCATATTTTATGGTGCTGTTTTTACTTATCTTCAATTAAAAAAGGATTGTTTTCCTACTCAACGTGTGGTTTTTGAAAGTCAGAGGGTTATTCCTGTTCTAGAGTGCAACAATTAGAGGCAAAGATGAAGTACTTTGGCCACATAATGAGAAGACAGGAAAGCTTAGAAAAGATAATGATTATAGGGAAAATGGAAAGAAAAAGGAAGAGGGGTCGACCAAGAGCAAGATGGATGAATGTTATGCTTGAAGTGACTGGCTTTACCATGAAGGATCAGGGGGTGGCGACGGCTGACAGGGAGCTCTGGTGTGGGCTGGTCCATAAAGTCACAAAGAGTTGGAAGTGACTGAACGAATAAACAGCAACTATCAACAATGTATTTTGTTAATGTATTACATTAATTAGTTAATGAATACACAAGACCTTAAGTCATGTTGAAAAAGTAGACATTCTTCTGATAGACTGATTAAAGGAAAAGCTAGAGCTGATGTGGAAAGTAAAAGTAGAGGAACAGGGTGGTTTGATGGTGGTGGGAGATAGAATTAGAGTGCAATGGGTCTGTCGATGAGGGTGGTGTGAGCAAAGAAAGACTCAAATTGCCAAATCTATTCGTAGGAATGTATATGGGAGAAAGTTACAATAGAACTTGTACATAATGGTTATATTACTTTACGTATAACATTTCCAACTCTATCTGTAGAAAATGGTCAGAACAGGATCCAGCTTTTCTCACAGTATTGCTCACTTGCATAATGATTCATGATGTTGTGCCAAGCCCTCACTCTCAACTGATTCTGATGCATGTTGAAGCCTCATCTATATTGTCTGTGGTGGCAGCCACATGCACCAGGCTGCCACCACGGCCTGGCACTGTCTTGTATGCAGACAGTCCAGCCAGTTGAAGATCTTCCTGCTTCTCTATGTGTGGCAGCTGCTCCTCCTTTCTAGTCCTGTGAGTACCTGATCATTTCTAGTTGTGGAGCTTGTTTCCAGAAGAATAAATTGTACAGGATTGGGAAAAAATGTTATGGTGTGCATTCTTGTGCTATAAAGTGCAATTTTTCAAGCCCTGTACCAAGGTGATTTGATACATTTTGATAGTTATGATCTGTACATTATACTCTACTCCTAGGCAACTATATGGTGCCACCTATAACACTTTTTTCAATATTATTGGATTGGGTATCTTTTGAAAACAAACTCCATTATTATGTTTGCTCAGGTCAAAATAAGGTGCCTTCAAGATCAGCAACGAGGCCATAAGGCAACATCCTCCTTGATGATCACATGTGGCCTCAGGAGATGCAGTAGCAAGGGCTAGATGCTTTCAGGGTGACATGCAATGACACTGCCATGATAAATGCAGAGAAAGGGTAGTAGTGGTAGTGTGCATGTAGACACTGGAACTGACCTGAAACAGACTCAGTCCAACTGTCTGGATAACAATAAAGCCCATGCATATTCCAGAGTTTCCAGGGTATCCCCACTTGGTTTATTGTGGAATAAAACCAGGTTAAGTACAAGGCATTTCAGATCCTACTGGAAGTCCCCATGCATTATGGAAACTGACTTCACTGGTTGATGTTCAGGGTGATGATTGTGTTCTTATTTGTTATGTTTAGACACAGCCTGAGTCTCCCTTTTGTTTCTCTCAAGAGGATGATTTGGTTGGGCACCTCTCCTCCCCCCCCCCCCCCCAATCCTCCTGCAGACTTCAGAAGAGATTTTGAGAATTCTTTACTCTTTCTTTCTCAATACAATACCAGTTCAATCACAGACATTTCTGATAGTTCACAACAATCAGGTTTATGTCTGTCTGTCTATCTATCTTGATTTTTTTCTTCTTCTTGACAGTCATAAACACAGAGAAAGATTTCCAAAATGAGTCCCAGGCCAAACTTTTAAAAATCATAACACTGTTGTGAGCAGTATTGTTGGATTCATGCTTATATGGACAGTAGGAACTTCTGGAGATCAGCCATTAATGTATTCTATGCTAGTATGTGTGTGGTCACTGATACTTCAATTCTCTATCTTTTATGTTTCTGTCAATGACTTGTTATTCAATCATAAGGGCTAATTCTTATGTCAACATCAGTTTATGTTTCACGGAATGCTGAATGAGGGAGGAATGTTCAAGTCTACATTTGTATGTAGGGAAGGGGGGAAGACAGAAAGAAAGAGTTGTGTTTGTATGTGTAACACCACAAAGATTTCACTAAGCCTCTTCTGTCATCTCAGCGGGCAATGAATTAAATCAAGAGCTTGACTAAGTCATTATGTGCAAAATATGCACACACTCCTCTTTTCCTTATATGTACACACGGTTACAGAATCCAGTTTTTACCCTTTCAGGGAATGAGAGTTTCCGGCACAACCATATTGAGGAAAGCAGTACCTTAAAAATTCCATATATATATATATATATATATATATATATATATATATATATATATAATTATTTGTATTTATATACCGCTCCATTCCCTTAGGCTCAGGATGGTTTACATAGATAAAACAGGCAATAACAATAAAACAACTTTAACACTATACATTAGAACACTATAAGCTACTAACAACTGTCCCAATTTATCACAGTCAACACAGTGTGTGTATGCACATATATACACACACACACACACATTCAAAACTATGAATTAAAATTACCTTCTGTCATTATGTGTGCACCTTCAAGCTACCTGCCGAATTATGTCCATTATTGTTTTAGGTCAAAACCGATAAAAACTGATGGAGGAAATCAGAAGATACTTCATAGTTGGTAGGATAGAAAAAAGACACTTCCAAAAGTAACAGGAGCGCCCACCATTTGCGTTTATGGACATAATGTTTAATTCAGCCCTCACAAATGTGCACTCTCAAATTAAGAGGCATAGACTATACAAACTTCTAAAGGATAATCAGGTAAATATAGCTCTCCTGCAGGAGACTAATTATACTAAAAAGGATGTTGTCAATGACTAAATTGTTGAATTTTAGAAATTGGGAAACTCAATTAGTATCCAGAGGCATACATAAATCTTGTTATGATGTAAATCTTGAGGGGTAGCTAATTATACTAATAAAGGATGTTGTCAATTACAAAGATGGAGAAGGTGGTGTTCGAGACAATGATTAAAAAAGAAAGAATGCCAAAAGGAAGTTAAAAAAACAATTCCACATATACATATAAGATCGCTTAGTGGGCCTATGCACATGTTCCAAGATTACTGTCATGGATTGCGACAGGCTCTGGGCTCAATCCGTCAGGCTGTCAGCCAAAGGTCCATGACCTCCATGTGGAACATTCATTTTTTTAATTTTTCATTTATTGGGATTTCTGCACCGCCGACTCCCAGGGGCTCGCGGCGGCTCACAAGAGCCAGTGGCACAGCGCCAGAGGGTTAAAAACATAAGCACATAAAACACAATTAAAACAATGCAATACAACTAAAACAATAGAGCAGCAGCGAATACAAACAGCCCAGTAGGTGTACACACGAGCCTACTCACCGAAGGCCTGCCCAAACAAATAGGTTTTGCAGGCCCTTCTGAACGGGAGTAGGTCCCTCAGGGCTCTGGCTTCGGCCGGGAGGGCGTTCCATAGCGTGGGGGCTATCACGGAGAACGCCCTCCGGCGGGTCGATGTTAGATGAGCCAACTTAACAGATGGAATCACCAAGAGGTTGGCCTCCTCGGACCATAGTGATCTCGATGGGCAATATGGAGTGAGACGGTCCCTCAGGTACGCTGGCCCCAAGCCGTGAATGGCCTTAAAGGTAAGAACCAGCACTTTGAAGGCGACCCAGTGCTCAATAGGCAGCCAGTGCAGATCCTGCAAAATTGGTGTTATGCGGCAACCTGCTGGAGCCCCAGACAGGAGCCGGGCGGCAGTGTTCTGCACCAGCTTGAGCCTCCGGATCGACGACATAGGCAGGCCAACGTAGAGCGCATTACAGTAATCTAGCCTCGAGATGACCGTGGCTTGGATCACCGTGGCTAGGTCGCTCCAGGAGAGGTAGGGAGCCAGCCTCCTAGCCTGGCGGAGGTGGAAGAAGGCAGCCTTGCTAGCCATGGAGACCTGGGCCTCCATGGACAGCTGGGAGTCCAGGTGGACACCCAGACTCTTCACTGACGGCGCTGGTTGCAGTGCCGCACCCTCCAGGGTCGGAAGCCGGACATCCACCGCGCCCGGGCGGCCCAGCCACAAGATCTCCGTCTTCGCCAGATTCACCCTCAACCTACTGGCTCGCAGCCATCCAGTAACGGCTTCGAGGCAATGTTGGAAATTATCGGGGACGGACTCCGGCCTGCCCTCCATCTCAGAATGAGCTGGGTGTCGTCAGCGTACTGGTGACAGACCAGCCCATAACTCCGCACCAGCTGTGCAAGCGACTGCATGTAGATGTTAAATAACAGAGGGGAGAGAATGGCCCCCTGAGGGACTCCGCACACTCCGCACAGTTGTGACATATCAAAAGATCTGGTCTGAATGGCAGTTGAACAAACTTTCTGTTGGACAAAAGCAGGAGCATAGCAAACTATGGGTGCTACAACCACCATAGAGCAATCAAGATGAAGTCAACCTGCTCCATCTGAATTCTGGCCACCACCTGCATCCAACTGAGCAGAAAGGCACCCCCAAGGCACCCCGTCTCCTGGTGTGGTGTACTGCATGCACCGTATAACTGGTATTTCATGTTGTCCGGGGATGCAAACAGGTCTATCTATGGTGTTCCCCATCTCCAGAAGAGGGATTTGCAGATGGAGCAACCAATTGTGGTTGGCCTGCTCCATCTGGCTGAGGTGACCGGCAAGTGAATTTTCGGTGCCCAGAACTTGTACAGCAAGAAGATGGATGTTCTTGGAGGTACACCATTCCCAGATATGGAGCATGAGTACAATTTTATTTATTTATTTATTTATTTATTTATTCGATTTTGTATTCCGCTCCTCCCCACAGGCTCGGGGCGGATAACAACAATGTATATGGGCATCATGTCACAGACATGCAGCCCTACAATAAAAAGCATAAAACACATTAAAAACACAATCCAACACATTACGGGTGCAGGGTGACATACATAGGTTTCTTGAGGTATAATCCTTCTATGCCTAATTAAAGGCTAGCTCAAAGAGGGCGGTCTTACAGGCCCTTCTGAATGGTACTAGCTCAGAGATGGCTCGAGCACTGTCCGGCAAAGAGTTCCACAGCGCTGGGGCTGCTGCAGAAAAGGTCGCAGATAGGTGACAGGAGCGGACTGATGGTATCGTCAGCAGATTCTGTTCATCTGACCGCAGTGATCTCGGGGGTAAATACGGGGTAAGGCGGTCCCTCAAGTACGCAGGCCCTGGGTGTCTCCCTGCTTGTTGACATGAAAGAATGTAGTAGTGTTGTTGGTGATGAACTATGCCATGTGTCCCCTGAGCAAGGGTTTGAATGATCCGAGGGCCTTCTCAACCACTAGCATTTCCAGATAGTTGATATGTCTCTCCATGTCCTGGCCAGTCCTTGACCCTTGGACAGTATGGCTGTTGGAATGTGCCCCCCATCCTTGGAAAGATGTGTGCATTGTGAGAACCTCTTGCGGCCTGGGGGTTGGAATGGGATACCAGTGCAGACACTGGACCAAAGTGTCCACCATTTTAACGACCGGCACAAGGCATATCAAACCATAAGAGGCCTGTTGCGGTTGTCTCAAACAGGGCTGAATGCCCTGAGAAACCATGTCTGGAGTGGTCACAACCTTAACTGTGCAAATGGTGTCACCATTGTAATAAAAGCCATGTAACCGAGGAGCCACTGGATGACCCTGGCTAGAACAAAGCCCTTTCATATCAACCACAGTCTTGCTGACTGCAGCACCAGAAACCTGTCCTCCGGGAGATATGCCTGTCCTTGTACTGAGTCCAAAGTGGTGGATCTTACATGTAGGTTCAAGGTGGGACTTTTCTATATTGACGATGAGTCCCAGGCTCTGTAAAAGAAGTAATGCAAATGTAATACAGTCCTGTAGACCAGTCATTGTCAACTGCTGTGCCCCGGCACACGAGTGTGCCGTGAGCAATCAGCTGGTGTGCCGCAAGAAAACCTCTTCCCCCCGCCTTTCTCCCCCCTCCGAGGTTTTCCCGTGGCACACCAGCTGATGGCGGATCAGCGATTGCGGAACACGGGCCTCTCTAGGACCCTGAGAGGCAGGAGAGGCTCAGGAGGGGAGGGGCCGGGCGACGCTCTCCTCCTCCTCCAGAAATGAGCCTCCTGGGTCCGTGCGCCTGCCTGCTTGTGCCCCTCGGGAGGCCCGCCCGCCTGCCTGCGCGTTCTGGACTCCACCCACAGAGAGGCAGCCTTCCCTCCTTGCACCCACGCTCCCTCCCTCCGCTTGGGTCTCACCAGCTTGGTTCTCACCAGCTAGCGTCTCCCGCCGGGCTCTCCGGAAGACGCGAGCCACACAAACTCTGCTCCCAGGCAGGGCCTGGGCCCTGCGGGGAGCCGTTCTCCTGGTTGGTGAGTTTGTCCAGCTCGTGTCTTCCGGAGAGCCCGGCGGGAGATGCATTCCCACGTGCAGAAGGGAACCCCTCCTTCCCTGGCCCTCCCTACACCATGCAAGCCCCATTTCCTGGGCTTTTGGGTGGCTTTACCTTTGAAGGGAGCAGGAGGAGGAGGTGCAAGGCATGCAAAGCATGCAAAATGGGGAAAGGAAGGTCCCTCCACTCCCTGGGAGGAAAGGCCAGTCCTGGGCAAGCAGAGGCAATGTAGAGCTATGCACAAGGCAAAGAGTGATGCAACCCCCTTTTGTAAGGAGGGCACTTCCGGATTGCCTGCCTGGGTTGGCAAAGGATGCTCATCACAACACATACATAATACATATACAAAATAGATATTCATGGGTCTCCCCATAAATATGGAAAATAAATTTTGGCAGACCTTTGAAATTTGCAGAAATTTGCATTATTATTATTTATAATAATTATTATTTATTATCATTATTTATTATAATTATAATATAATAATATAATATAAATTTATATGTGTGTGTATGTATAGACACATATATACATTAACACACACAGTAAATATATGTCCAAAATATACTATATGCCCAATATATTATTATTAATTATTATTAATAATAATATATTTAGTCATATTACATTTACAAAATCTGGGGGCACACCACCAGCCAAAATGACACTCTGAAGGTACAGCTGATGGGGTCAGCTGTACCTTCAGAGTGTTATTTTGCTGGTGGTGTGCCCCGGATTGTGTAAATGTAAAAAGTGTGCCGCGGCTCAAAAAAGGTTGAGAAACACTGCTGTAGACATACGGGAGACTATGCTACCAATAACCAGTAATCAATGTAGAGGTACACTGTTAGACTGTGAACACATAAATAAGCTGCCGCCGTCACCATGCACTTGGTAAACACCTAAGGTCCTATGGAGATGCCAAAGGGGAGGACATAAAAATGAAATTCATGACCATCTGTTAAAAAGGATAGGAATCTGCAAAGCTGGAGCCATATTCCAATGTGAAAATAGGGTTCCTTGAGGTAGATCATCATGAACATTAGATAAGAGTAGAAGGATGGTAGCTAGGGTCACCATAAGGAATCTCTGGGGCAAACATGATTGTTCAATTACCTTAAGTCCAGAATTGAGTGTTTTCCTCCATCCTTCTTGAGGACCAAAAAGTACTTGGAGAAAAAAGAATGTGAGAACACAGAGGGATGCAAGGGTCTAATCACACCCTTCTGAAGAAATGTGAGGATCTCTTGCCACAGGACCGTAGATGCTGGCATTGATCGCACAAACCCAACTGGCGGTTTTGAGGAAAACTCTATAGAATGGCCATGCTCCACTATGTTCAGCACCCAGGTGTCCATGGTGATTTGCCACCATGCCACAAGGTGTGGTGCCAGTCGGGCTCCAAAGAGGGGATGTGAAGAGTTGGGGAAAGTGTGTGCAGGATATTACCAACTTCATGTGCCCTTCTGGTACCCAACCATGTGTCAGTGAATGAGGTTGGGGTCCCATTTCCCCAGTAGGATTGGGTGAAGTTGTTGTTAAAAGTGATGTCTAGCAGTGTCCAGCTGCCTCCTCTTACCCTGCTGGCATCCCCTGGCCGATGTGTTATGCCTGCCTGAGGCCGTTGACCTAGCCGCTTGACCAGCACGAGGCCTGTAAAATGATGCCCATGGAGGCCTCCTATAGGTAGCCTGCACTGGTCACTATCTGCACTGGTCACAAATCTGAGCTGCTTATGAGTTCTCTTGAGCTGTGTATTAGGCCAAGGGTGGAAGAGAGCCTTTTCATTCATAAGTAGGGCTTCTGCTATGGCCTTGTCCTCTTTTGACAGTGTAGATGAATGAATCCAGGCATGCCTCCTGATTGCCATGACAGAGACAGATTCCCTGCCATGTCTGCTACATGCTTCACTATATCTTTCTGTGGGCCTGCAAGCATCACCTTCTCCTGATGGAAAGCCCTGGGTAACTGTTGCTGCTGCTCTGGAAGGTAGTCGATGTATGGGGCCATCTTGCCCCAGAGGAACATCTAGTACTCTCCCATGTAGACCTGGTCATGAGCCAAGCAGGTGATGAGGCTAGCCGAGAGATGCCCTTTATTTCCTAAAACATCCATCTTTTTACCTTCTCTGTCTGAAGGATCAGGGTGATGCTTCTTAGACCACCTTGGCTGAGTTAGAATGCCCCCTGGGTAGTCACTGGCCCAAAATAATACCACCCTCCTTGCTGGGGATAGTATCAGTCATGAGGGGGATCGGGAGTATAAGGATGTGGCTGACCGTATTTCCTAGAGAGTTCTCCAGCACAGATGCCTGCATAAACTGGAGCTCGAGGGGATGATCTATTGGAGCCAAAGGAGCCCCCAGAGGGGCTCCTAGATGACAAGGACCAATAGTGGTCTGGAGACTATTGCCTTGGAGATCTCATATAGCACCCCTTGCAAGCAAAGCGCCCTCTGGAGAGGGGCTCGTGCTCATGATAGTAAGGTAGGAGCTCACCTGGCTCCAAAAGCACCTCAGCCACTGCCAGCACAGTTTGCATCATACTAGTATGCCCATGGCTACTAAACAACTTCTCGGGCAGTGTTTTGGCCAAGTGCCTCCCTTCTTCTGGAGGGGTCAGCTGCCCATGTGAGGGAGGTATTGCATTGGCATCTGAATCCTCCAGCAGAACAGCAAATGGCAGCACAAACAGGAGTGTCAAGGGCAGCATGCCAGAAGCCTCCACCAGAGGAAATAGCATGCGGGTGGGGCTCTGGCAGGGAGTTTGCAGCTGAAATGTGAGCAACTCCATGTCCCATCATGTTCTTGCAGTGCTATGCCTTGGCCAGGCCCACCCTCGCTTCTGTGTCTTCCAGGTGAGAGGTATCTGTCCATTTGTTGCTCTTCTTGAGCTGGCCCAGTATGGGTGGCCAGGCTGCTGGGAGAACAACAGGTAAGTTGGCAGCCCTTGGTGAGGTTGAAGGAGCTGGCGTCTCTAATGCCATCTGCATCATCCAGGGTTTGGAGGTGCAACTCAAGCAAATAGTGCAGGAGTTCAATACATAACCCTCCCCACAACACAGCAAATACAAGGGGTGTACATTGCCCTTGGGCAACTTCCGCCCACAAGATGTACATTTTTTTTGTCAAAGTAGAGGCCTTACTGGTCTGACTGTAGTAGTTATACTCAGTTGGAAGTAAAGCATTGAGAAACATTCCGTAGTCATTACTGGCAAACAGATGTCTTGAAGTAGCGAAAGAGTAGTTAGGCAATCTGAGTTCAATAGAGATAGTATAGCAAGAGTAAGAATCTGAAGTTGCTGTATTCATGTTCAAAAGGAACTGAGGGTACAGTCCCTCCTTTCTAGCTATATCCTCTGGGGAGAGTGGGCAGAGCTGTAGTCATATAATTTCAAGCGCTTTCTAGAAGAGTTCTGACTCAGCTGCGTGGAGGCAGGAAACTATTTCACAGAGATCACAAAGAAGAAAGTTGGGTTTCCTTCTCTTAGATGTGATGTTTTCTTATTTTGTGTTCTTTTGTTTTTGCTCTAAAAGTTATTTGTACTTCTCCAAACTTGGGAGTTCCACCAAACCAGCTGATACTTTTAACTTATTTAATTTTATTGCCTTAGGATCCACTCACAACATGAGTTTGCTATTAATATATCGCCAGCATAGTTATTTCTCTCTACAGTATGACAGACAATTGAAAGAACAGGTGGAGGATGAGGGGAAACAGGGTTTTCACATTCCCGAGGTATACCTCTGTGTGCCATATAATTCTCAAAACCATTTTGTTCTGAA
Source organism: Anolis apletophallus (assembly GCA_030556195.1). NCBI lineage: Eukaryota > Metazoa > Chordata > Lepidosauria > Squamata > Anolidae > Anolis > Anolis apletophallus. Next base: position 85,920,631 of record JARBWK010000005.1, on the reverse strand, counting down.
CCTCCTTTTTCATCTTTTCATAATACTTTTCCAAACACAAAGCAGTCTACAGCTGGAAGATTTTGCTGCACTATTTCCTGAACGCACAGCTGTAGAAGGAGCAGCCTGTTTGGAATTTATTACGCGTTTCTGAGAATGGCAGTGTGTGCCAATTTGCTGCCACATGTGTACATATTTACAGAACATCAATATTAATCAGGCAAGGAATCAGGGAAGACATTGAATAGTATTTTCAGCCATAGACACTGAAGATACATTTTACCTCAGAATGAGGTGGTGCCAAAGAGCGGGAAGGATAAAACAAAGCATGTAGAACTGCATGAGCGATCGGATTGCTCCTTGAAAAATGATATATCATCTTGAAGATACCATATATATTATTTCCACACATTCCAGATTTGGTCCAGCATGCAGAGACTGATTTGTGACAAGAAACCAACAATAAAAGCATGAAAAGCAAGCACTTAACAGCATTGTACATATCATATCCCCCACCCCACCCACCATGCAATTCTATCAAGTTTGCTATTGTTTGGTGAAGTTTATTGACTAGTCCACTGACCATATCAACAGTAAAAGACAAAAACAAGAAAATACACAAAAAGACTAATCACTGTCCTAAAACACCTATAATAGGGAACATATATTAAACATTATTAATCATGTCACATACAATAACATCACCTATCACACAGAGACATAGCCATTGTCGTAAACAGTCCTGGGTCATTGCACTTTCAACTTTCAGTTTAACACGTTCCTAAATCAAAAGATTTCCATTTTGTTCTCTGATCATGAAGACATTTTGGATCTATTTTATTTAACACCAACTTCCAAATAAATACAATTAAGGCTGGGATTGTAAAATCTTTGTAGTTTTTAAATATTAAGTTGTGTTGTACAACAGCATCTAAAGGTCGAACAATCTCTGACATGAAACACATCATAACTATTAATACAATCATCGTTACAAATCTTAAAAGCTGGGGATGCAACAAGCAGATAGCAACTTGCATTCATGCAAGCAAAACAATGACTACTGTGAGCTTTTGTGTAATCAAAAGAACTATTACAATGACAATGTGCAAATTAGGCGAAAAGCTTGTAGTAGGTTAATATGTTTTTAGGCTATTTCCCTTTTACCCAAATTATTTTGACTGCCTGTAAATGTAATAGGTATGGTTTTCTTAGACAGTGTACTTCTCAGAACTGTGCCCTCAATTTTGGAGGATCTGCTAAGAATGTATGTTTGTCTTGCTAGAATGAAATATTGAGGAGCTTCATTTCTAGTCCTGAAGAGATATTCATCAACTTTTGGCTATAGGACGGAGGCTTTTATGCTAAAAGAAAGAGAAATATGAGCTTCAAGGGAGAAATGCTTTCATCAGAGTTTTACGGACTTAACATATGCTCTTGACTGTAGTTGTGCATTCCCTAAAAGATTCAGGTAGAAAGCACAATGGTCTAACTTTATCTGTCAAGAAGATGAGGCAGCCCCAAGAAGATGAGGAGGTTTTGCATTTAGCTGAGTTTTGTTTGAACTGTGATTGCTCCCATTAGCTGTCCTAGAGACTGATAAAAGTCATATTAGAACAATAATAGTCAAGTTCTGCTACAAAGGTCATGTAATGTCTCTATCATTAGCCTTTTAAAAGGTTTTATCTCTGCTCTGAAAAACTGAGACAATCTAGTGTCTTCTGAAATGATCTTAATACAACTCACACTGGCCCCTGACAAGGATTCTGGAAACTGTAGTTCAACACATCTGAGAGTATCAGGTTGCCTAAGGACCCATCTACACAGCATGTAAAACACAGGGGGGGGGGTAGCTACATGTCACTAGTGGTAAATTCACACTGATTTGCTGCAAAGGACAAAAACGCAGCAGGAAGATGTGCATATTTGCATTTACTGGATATCCCTGCACTCATAAAAAGCCATGTGTTTCCTCCCCTCCCCCTGTGTAGACTGCTTCAGCACATGTCTGCTTTTTAAAAGCCTGAAACAGCTGATAAGCTGGTTGGGCTGTGAAATGGACACACAGCTGATTTAAAGGAAGCATGAATAGAGAGCAATTTGAACTCTCTGAAACCCTTTTTAAAAAACTTTATAATATTAAACAGAGCTTGAATAAACAATTGGGGGAAGAGAGAAATCTGGCAGAAGATTTTTTAAAAAATTCATTCCATTAAGTGCTGAACCTTATGTGTGCACATGCAGATTTGCTTGTATTTATATTAAGATATTTGCATGTGCACATATATGGCCCAGTGCACAAGTGAGTAACTTTTTAAAATCCTTCTGCCAGATGTCCCCCATCTGCCCTCCATCTTGTTCTGTACAGAGGAAGCCTGTGCAGACAGTGGAGGAAGAAATCCCAGGACCCATAGGTCTGTGTTGGGACATGTTCACAGGTTTCAGAGTTTTTTGTACTCCATTTAGAACCCGCATTTTCATGTTGTCTGGAAATGCCCTAACTCTAGCAATTATTCCTGGAAAGTCTTTTTTAGATTTAGAATATATGTTTGGTAACGGGAAAAGATTCCTTTGTGCCTAGTACATTTCTATCCCCAGTGAGAGATAGGCTCCTGTTAGAAATTTTATATTTTGAAAGGCAGAGGCCCCATAAAATCTCTTCAATAATAATAGAGGATGTTTTTAACATGACTCTTAATCAGAGGATGTCAGGGCATGTTGAATTTTGGGGGAAAGAACATTCCATATAATATGTGCCAACACATTAAACATCCTGCTCTGAGAAAGAGACTTTGAACTCATTTGACCCATCTAGAAATGCCTCTCTAGAAGATGTGTGGATCTATAAGGAAGAAGACAGTCTCCCTTATAAGATGAGAGAAGGATAATTATTGTTAGCCCTTGTGTGAGATAGCTACCAAGAGTTTTCTTAATGGAGGTATATACATCATTTATTCTTGACTATGCTGTCTGGTTCAGTTCCTTTGGCTTTCCTTCTCCTCAACTCCATGTGTTTCACTTCTCTTTGGCACTGAGCCTTCCTGTGCTTACTTCAAAGTCCCCTGAAGATGTGCAGTCAATGCCATATGAGGGAGAATTTCCATAGAAAAATAAATCCTATGAAGTTTTGCATTTCTGGTCAGACACTGTTCCAGGAAGAATAACAGCACCAAGTGGGTTTCCCTTCTTGTTTTTCTGCAGTTATTATGGCCTTTTGCTTCCTTCCAAAAAGAGATAGATTTACTTTGTACTTTCCCCACAGGAAACATCAAGAGAGATTTTAGTCTTGATCACTGCAGGTGTGTAGGAACCTTTACTTATCTACTAAGGTTAAGAAAAACATGTGCACTGTATAGAATTTACCATGTAGGATAGATATGCAAAATACTTTAACATTTTTTCTCTTCGGTATGTATTAGAATGAATCTGAATATATAGGTCCAGTATCCTTTATCTCCCTCCCCATTTTAAAATACTCTTATTAGCATTTACATTCATGATGAGAGATGTTGGAGATGGGAACCAAGTCCAGACATTAAATTCATGTATTTCATATACACTTTATAGTCTAAAGGTAATTTTATACAATATTTTAAACACTTTTGTGCAGGAAACAAAATTTGTTTGCCTTCAACCATCAGCAAGCAGAGATGTCGTTCTCTCAACTGTTGATGTGCACTACTGTGGAGTATGTCAGATTTCGCAATTTGCAAAAAGAAGGGATGCTCAATCTTTATTATATTTCGATAAGATATAGTCATCCCTACATATTTTGTGGATTTGATTATTCATGGATTTGATTTACAATATTCTCCCTTAATAATCTTTAGGTTCTCATGTATGATTATGGTCAACTTCCTTCTGTCATGCTGGAGAACCTTGAAGTTTCTAGAGAGAAAGCCATTCTATGAATCTCTAGGTCTTCTAATGCAATTCTATAGTCAGCTTACAGCAGAAGTTGACCATAGAGTTATGCTGGAAGACCTAGGAATTCCTAAAGAGATGTTCTTTTGGTGAAAATGTTAGCAAATTGGTTTATTCAGTTCTTCACTTTCACAGGGATCCTGTGTCTCTAATCCAAGCAAATGTGGAGGGCTAGCTGTATAGCCAAGTCTTATTATCATTCAAACTACTAAATGGTCCGAATAGGATGTCAGTCCTATAATTTAGGTCATGGTAGCTTGCTCCTCAAAAGCATCCATATTTCTACTTTTATTCTGTTACATTATACAGGTGGACATGTAACCATTCTGATTTTCTGAAAAACTCCCAAGTAATCTTCTGTCATGCAACTTTTGCAGCTCTTTTTAAAATATCAAATTTTTCTCTCCCCATCATATTTTCTCCCCAATCAGAATTCAATGTGCAAAAGCAAGTTGTGCTTAGTTATCTCAGCAGGGTGTCCAAGGGGAAATATGGTAGAACCTTGCTCTTTTCTTGTAATCTCAGATAAAAGCAAACTGTTACAACCTCTTCAAGCTAATGTGCTTTTCCTCATTAATAACTTTGGCCAACTTGATGTTGCATAGACACATGTGTCCCAATGTTCAACTCAACTCAACTTTATTTCTTATGAGTTGTCCTCCACCAAGGTGCTCTAGGCGACATACACAGTTAAAATAAACAGGTTACATAGTCACAGCTTGTTACTTAACAATCATAGGCTCTTCTGAAGAGCCATGTCTTGAGTGCCCCTAAAAATGTATGTAGATCGGGAGTGGCTCTTTGGTCTGGCAGTAAGGAGTTCCACAAGATTGGGGCTGCAATTGAGAAGTATCTATGTCTTGTGGACTCAAAACGAACCTCTCTAGGGCCAGGGACATAGAGAAGATTCTCATGAGCTGACCATGGCAATCTCTGGTGGTGGAGTGGCATTAAACGGTCTCTTAGATAGAATGGACCCTGACCTCAAAAGGCCTTGAATGCTAGGACCAGAGTCTTATAGAGGACTCTGTGTACAATGCAGCCAATGCAAGCGCTGCAGAGACAGCGTTATATGGCACCTCATTTATGTTTTTGTGAGGAGTCTAGTGGCTGCATTTTTCACAATTTGGATCTTGCAAATTGCTGCTCGAGGTAAGACCACATACAGAGCATTGCAGTAATCCAGCCTCGACATAACCATGGCATGGATTATCGTAGCCAGCGCCTCTGTTGGTAAATAAGGCGCCAACTGCCTCACTTGGCGTAGATGAAAGAAGGCCCTTTTACTAGTGGAGGCAATCTGGGCTTCCATCGTCATATTGGAATCCAGGATAACACCGAGACCCTTCACAGTGGGAGATGGAACTAATGGTTCATCTCTGAAATGTTGTAGGGTATGGAAGGTAACATCTACATTAGCAATTTAATGCAGTTTGAAACGGGTACTGAAGAAAGCAGTTTTGCTGTGCAGATGATAACACAGGAAATCCTCTAACCAGTTTGAAGCCTGGATGATGATTCCACAAACTGCAGAGCACTGATGCACATTAATGGTTTTCTTCTATGTGCTTTTGTGGATGGTTGTTGTCTGACCACTGCAGTTTGAAGCTAGCTTCAAACTGGATTAAATGGTCAGTGCAGATGGAGCCTAAAACAAATATAACAAAAGTATTTAAAATGCAATACATATTCCCACCTCAGTTTCTTCAGTTTTGAATAAATCCAAGAGGAGATCTTTAACTCTTGCTTTGAATATTTACCTCTCCTATCTTGCTTGACTCTCTTTCACTGAAACATTAAATAGCACCCTTGATAAACAGTTATTTAAATTCAGATGTATTGATATTGGTTATTATAAATGTTAATAGATGATGGGGTGAGAATGGCTACTATCTCAAAGAAGTGGATGTAATACAGGAATAAAATACGGTGTTTTTACTATTTGTCAGAATGTTTTAAAAGATCATGTGTATGACGATATGGCTGTGCTGCAAATTGCAAGAAAGATGTGTTGTGATTATGAGGATATAGAATAATAGAATCACAGAGTTGAAGAGACCTCATGAGCCATCCAGTCCAACCCCCTGCCAAGAAGCAGGAAAATTGCATTCAAAGCACCCCCAACAGATGGCCATCCAGCCTCTGTTTAAAAGCCTCCAAGGAAGGAGCCTCCACCACACTCCAGGGCAGAGAGTTCCACTGCTGAACAGCTCTCACAGTCAGGAAGTTCTTCCTAATGTTCAGATGGAATCTCTTTTCTTGTAGTTTGAAACCATTGTTCTGCCCTAGTCTCCAGGGCAGCAAAAAACCCCCAAAAACAAGCTTGCTCCCTCCTCCCTGTGACTTCCCCTCACATATTTATACATGACTATCATGTCTCCTCCCAGCATTCTCTTCTTCAGGCTAAACATGCCCAGCTCTTTAAGATGCTCCTCATAGGGTTTGTTCTCCAGACCCTTGATCATTCTAGTCACCCTCCTCTGGACACATTCCAGTTTGTCAATTGTGGTGTCCAGAATTGGACACTGTCACACCCCAAGAGCCTCCAACGGCATCTTTCCTAGGGGCTGCATTTTGCCCGCTTGACTTTTAGAAACTTTCCAGCACAGCTGGGTTAACTCCCGGCTCCTTCAGTGGGCCTCTTCACTGTTCTCCTGTGCCTCCCAAACAACATGCCATGCGAAAGGCATGTCAAGGCCAAGCGGAGCCCACCAAGCTGATAGTAGGAGCGGGTACTCGGAGCAGTAAGCGCTACTCCCCAGTCCAGGTGGTTCACACTAACGAGGTCCCACATTCTTCAGGACTGAGGTTCTCAAAACAACCCAGGGCTCATCCATCATCTAGTTTGATGTTCGACGCACCGGGCCCTGCTGACAGAAATCCTATAAAAGCTGTGAGATCCTGCTTAGCAGTATCTCGTACCAACGACCGCTATTGCTATGATGTCAAAGTGAACCGGGCCTTTCGGCCAGCTACTAAGATCCAGCCAGCCAGCCTTCCTCGGCTGCCTCGTTCCAGCATCTAGCCTTGTTCCTGTTCATCGACGAGCTCTGCAGGGAAGCCGCATTGCCTTTGCATGGACTTTGCCTGCAGTACCTAAAGCCGCCAACCTTCTTGCGCCGGTTGGGGGCTCAGAGACTATCTATCGCATCCCGCATTTGTTCCCGAATTTCCTCCGCTTGAGATCCTGCAGTTGCGGATACTCAAGCCTTGCTGATTCCAGTATTTGCTGCTAACCAGAGGCTGCATATTAAAGGCTTCCTGGACTATATCCTCACCTTGCTGCCTTATAATCAATAAAGCTTGTTGTACCTCAGCTGTCTTGTCTGTTGTCCGGAGAGGTCAAGTGCCAAGGGCCCAAGGGGGCGACAGACACAATATTCCAAGTGTGGTCTAACCAAGGCAGAATATAGAGGTAGCATGACTTCCCTGGATCTAGACACTATACTCCTATTGTAATGCAGGCCTAAGAGCTATTTTAATATGTATCTGCTTGTTTCAATTTTAATATGTGGACATTGGTCCGTTGTTTTTACTGTGCTTTTTATGGTTTTATGTGTATGTAAGTCACCCCGAGCCTATCGGAAGGGGCGACTAACAAGTTGAGACAATAAATAAATAAATAAATAAATATTGATGCAGGCCAAAATCACATTGGCTTTTTTTGCCACCACATCACATTTTTAGCTCATGTTTAACTTGTTGTCCACAAGGACTCAAAGATCTTTTTCACACGTCCTGCTCTCGAGCCATGCGTTCCCCATTCTGTATCTTTGCATTTCATTTTTTTCTGCCTAAGTGGAGGATCTTGCATTTGTCACTGTTGAACTTCATTATGTTAGTTTTGTCCCATCTCTCTAATTTGTTGAGCTCATTTTGAATTCTGCTCCTGTCTTCTGGAGTATTGGCTATCCCTCCCAATTTGGTGTTGTCTGCAAACTTGATGAGCATGCATACTAACCCTTCATCTCTAAGTCATTGATAAAGATGTTGAACAGGACCGGGCCCAGGACAGAATCCTGTGGCATTCCACTCATCACTTTTTTCCAGGATGAAGAGGAAGCATTGGTGAGCACCCTCTGGGTTCGTCCACTTAACCAATTACAGATCCACCTAATCGTAGTTTTGCCTAGCCCACATTTGACTAGTTTGTTTGTCAGAAGGTCATGAAAGACCTTGTCGAAGGCCTTCCTGAAATCCAGATACACTACATCCATGGCAATTCCCGCATCTACCCAGCTCATAACTTTATTGAAAAAAAGAGATCAGATTAGTCTGGCATGACTTGTTTTTGATAAATCCATGTTGACTATTAGCTATGACTGCATTTGTTTCTAAGTGTTTGCAGACCACTTCCTTAACAAACTTTTCCAGAATCTTGCCTGGTATTGACGTAAGGCTGATTAGACAGTGTAATGATGTCGATTATTGGTGTGTAAATGTTGTATAACATATGTTAAATGTATGTTGTTTTGTGTAGTTCAAAGGAATATCCTATGAATTGTTGATGTGGGTGAGACAGAAGGGAGGCTTGGCAGAAGCTCTGAAGAGCTGTTGCCATAGCAACCAGGGCCAGAGCCTTTTAGAATGTTCAAGGTATGAATTTTACAGTTGGTAAAGAGCGGTTGGAAGCCAACTGCCATGAGAGGGGGAGGAGTTTGTTTTGAGTTAGTTGGTCTTAAGGACTGTAAGAGAACAGTTCAGTCTTTAGTTAGTCTTAAGGTCTGCAAGAGAGCAGTCCAGTTTTATGGGTGTAGAGACCCTAGTTAAAGATGGAAGAGTCCAGAGGTCTATAGAGGGTTAGTGGGAACCCTATAGTATAACCCCAGTTGTGTTTTGTGTAACAGAATAAGTTTGTGCCTCTGAGGAAGTATAAAACCAATCAAGATTTGTACCCATTTGTGTCATAATAAATTATTTACATCTTAAAAGAAAAACACCTCTGTTAGTTCTTTTATTGGTGGTGGCCCTCAAGGTCAGTGGTCAGACAGACAAATGGTGGCAGTGTGGTCAAGTGGTTACTGAGAAATTTAAAGTCTCTGCAATTCAATGGTTAGTGGGGGAGATAGTCTACCCTGCCATAAGACAGAAGTTGCTGAGGTAACTTCGAGGCCCCCTTGCATTTAGGGTTAGCGGTTTGGATTCCGAAAGATTGTCCAGTCTGGGGCCGGTCAACAAGGGGTTGTCACAGACAGTAATTGTTTGGGTTATCCTTTTTTCCCTTCTTGAAGATTGGGACCACATTTGCCCTCCTCCAATCTGCTGGAACTTCTCCCGCTCTCCAAGAACTCTCAAAGATTATTGCCAATGGTTCCTTCAATAGTCTTGGGTGTAGTTGATCTGGCCCTGGGGACTTGAACTTGTTTAGAGCGGCCAGGTATTCCTGGATGACTTGTTTCCCAATTTGGGGTTGGATGCCCTCTAATTCCTCGTCCACTCCATCTTGCGGAGGTTGAAGATGACTTTCTTTTTGAACAAGACCAAGGCAAAGAAGGCATTAAGTAGTTCTGCCTTTTCCCTATCCTGTCAGCATTGCCCCATCTTCCCCTTGAATAGGCCCTATTGCCTCCTTGTTCTTCCTTTGTTTACTGATATAAGAAAAGAAGCCATTTTTTATTGTTTTAATGTCCCTGGCAAGCCTGCGGTATCCAGAACAACAGTAATGAGACATCCTTTTTGAAGAAGATGATATTCCCATTTTTCTTATATGGCATTTTTGAGAACGAAAGGAAGAAAGCTAGGCAACAACTTTTATTCTAAACAGCTCTTACAAAATAAAGTCTTGGGAATTAATTTACTCTCCCTGACAGTGTTATTTTGCATTGTGACAATGTGCACATGTAAAATTAAGGAGGAATCTGATCATTGGCACAGCTCTTCTTGTTCCCAGGCAGCCTGCCAAAGAGGGCTTCTTGGTGATGGATGTTTCAACAACAGGCTTAACTGACTAATTGGTTTGTCTTCTGAGGCTTTCAGGCAAAATCTGCTCTACTTAGATGAGTCAACTGGGTATTGATAAAAGTGGATGATAGATCAAGTATGGTATAAAGGTTAAAGGCAATGAAAGAATATATCAAGAGGATAATGGATAGGACTGAGCTCAGTGATTCCTATTCCTTTTCATTCTGATGTGTATGTACTATACAGTCCTTTGTATTCCTTCTATTGCAGAATGTTTTCACAAATTGCAGGCAATTATGCCCTTTAGAACCCAGAGAGCAATGGTCAGTTTATAAAAAACAGAAATATTGTAATTTATAAACATACCATCTCAACTGAAAGAAAGCTTTAATTCCTAATCCATCGGTGAGTGAGTTATGGATGTTAAAGAGAGTACGTTAAATACATGAATTACTTCAACATTGATTGAAGAAACCTTCTGAGAATTAGTCCCACTCCTACAAGTTAATTGCTTACCTGAGTAGTTTTCCAGTTTCATTCAATGGTGAAAAAAAATCTTCTAGCATCCTTTATTGTTATTTTGTCAGGTCAACACTGCGGATATTTTTTGTGTGGGATTTATAATAGGACAGAAAGCCAGGGATGTACAGCATGGATTTGAAATTGCAGCATAGTTAAAAAGAGAAAACTCTTAACTCATTAACATTAATTCACTGCCATGTTGAAATTTCTAAGAAGAGGCATGCTTCAAATCCTCTGTGGCTGTTTTGATACCATTTCTACACTGCCCTATATCCCAGGACCCGATCTCAGATTATCTTCTTATCCCATATTATCTGGAAGTGAAGACTCACATAATACAGTTCAAAGCAGATCTCAGATCAGAAGGAGTCTAATACACTTGGTATGGTCAACCCAGGCATGGGCAAACATCAGCCCTCCAGGTGTTTTGGACTTCAACTACCAGCTGTTAGTAATTTTGGGAGTTGAAGTCCAAAACACCTGGAGGGCCAAAGTTTGACCATGCCTGGGTTAACAGAAGAAGGGATAAGTTACAGAGTGAAACTAACCTTGCCTACAGTTTCTTCCATAGGATTTTAGAGAGGCTGGGGAAAGCTTAATAATATTTGAACATATGTCATCAAACCAATGAAAGATTACTTTTCACTGTAAACCTAAAGTGAGTGCATTAAAAATTTCATCACAATTTGAAGAAAGCACACAACATGCCTATTTAAAATTTGTTGCATAGTGTGTTCATTTTAAGCTTAATGCATCTGTGGCCTTTTCAAAAACAGGTTAGTTTGAAACAACTGTAGTCTAAGGACCTCTATACACAACTCCTGGAGTTGTGCCATTTCGCTGGCCCTGTGTGTCCTCCCTCCTTCCCCCATCATATGATGGGGACAGAACAAGGCATGTTGTTCTTGTTTATTTGTTCAGTCGCTTCTGACTCTTTGTGACCTCCCACGCCAGAGCTCTCTGTCAGCTGTGGCCACCCCCAGCTCCTTCAAAGTCAAGCCAGTCACTTCAAGGATACCATCCCTCCATTTTTCCCTTGGTCAGCCCCTCTTCCCTTTTCCTTCCATTTCCCCCAGCATCATTGTCTTCTCCAATATTTACTGTCTTTGCATTATGTAGCCAAAGTACTTCAGTGAGGAGTTGGGCTTTATTTCCTGGAGGATGGACTGGTTTGATCTTCTTGTGGTCCAAGTCACTTTCAGAATTTCCTTCCAGCACCACAGTTCAGAAGCGTCGATCTTCCTTCGCTCAGCCTTCGTTATGGTCCAGCACTTGCATCCATAGGTTGCTACAGGGAATACCATTGCTTTAACTATGTGAATCTTTGTTGCCAGTGTTGGTATTATAAAAATACTTGCTTCTCTTTATCTGTATTGCAAAAGAAAGTTGTTCCTTTCTTCTTTTGCATTTCTCTGGTGTTCTTTTGTATTTTTATTTTGGTGTTGTCACCATTGTAAAGCTTGGATTCTTTGAATTCTGAAAAAATATGGTAGTATCTTTTTGTCTTCAAAACAAAACATAGCACTTTGTCTTAAGTTCGGTTCTGCATATGAATTCACAAGAAGTCAATGGAATACTGCAACATCTTGCTAGCATGTGCTGTGCTATGCAATTTTTCTGGTGCAGCTTCAGCTCAGAGGTAGGATTGGCTTTTGACTCTATCTCTACAATTGAATTCAGCCATCTTTGATGGATATTGTACCCCTTTAGTGTGAAGGCAATTTGACCTGTGATTTGTACCTTATTTACCATCTGATTAAATGCCTGAGAGTGGTCTTGAAATGTCTTCACAAGCTACATAAATTCAAAACATGGCAGCAAGATCATTGACTCAGGGCTCTTCACACAGCCATATAGCTCAGAATATCAATATCTGCTTTGAATTGGATTATCTGAGTCCACACTGTCATATATTCCAGTTCAATTTGGATTTTATACAGCTGTGTGGAAGGAACCTTATAGTAATGAAGGCAATACAAGACAGCAACCTTTGCTATATCTAGGACCTTTTCACATGGTATGCCAATTCTCCTACAGTCTCTGGGAAAACGGCAGGCACGCAGGGTGCCTCGTGTCTCCCTGCGTGTCCTCCCTCCTTCCCCCATCATATGGTGGGGACAAGACAAGGTGTGTTGGTGCCTGTCTCCATCAAATGGAAGAAAGGGCGGTAACATGCATTGCCCCATTGCCGTTTCCTCTCTGTCTTGGAGAAGGAAGTGTCTTGCAACACTTCCTCTCCACTTCAGGAGGAATGTGACGGGGCAAAGCCAGCAACAAGCCTGAGCAACAAATGGGGAAAGGGTTTAAAAAAACCCCATCTGAAGAGGTTCCAAGAGAGAATTAGGAAAAAATGAACATTGAAAGCTATGCTCAAGATATTTACTACTTTCAGGAGACAATTACATGTATGGTGATTGACAGAGATAGGGTCTGAATTTACAGTGGGTGAGGGTGGTAACAGGGATAGAGGGAGAATAAATATGACAACCATATAGAAAGAAGAAATTATTGTATTTTATTGTGTTAAATAAAATATTTTTTAAAAAAACAAACAAACTACGGTCTTGAAACCATAAGTTCCCATTCTCAGTGCCTTTCTTATGCAGCAAAACTGACTCAGACAAGTAACAGCACAGAAAAAAATCAATGTTGATAGCATGTTTGTTATAAAGCTGTTTGTATTGTTGCCTACAAATTAGTAATTGGTTTGTGGTCAGAGAACCTTATTGTTCAACCTCAAAATATTTCTTCAAGCTCCTTAGAAATTTCATACCAATTTCACTAATGGAAACAAGAAACACTGACTAGCATCTTACTATGGGGGTGGGGATGTTTGAGTCCCTTTTTAGATTTCTCCACAGACTTTTTCCTGTCAAGGCTGTGGAATGCAAAGAAATGAGGAACGTCTGTGCCTTTTCCTTCTCAGCAGACATTTCCTCACTGATGGAAATGCAGGCTAGTATTTTTCTACATCTGAGCTAAATAGGAGAACATCAGAAATAAAAGGTTTGGTATTATAACTCTATAAGCTCTTTATTCAGTTTCATTGCATTGACTGATTATAAAATAGACAATCTTTCACACATTAATTTGGAAAGGATTATACTTTCCTAACTCTAATATAGGGTTATGCAAGATATGACATTGACATTGTATTATTTGAAATGTACTCTTAAAACTATAATTGATGAGCTATAAGCAGAATTGTGTGGACAGAGATGGAACCTTTCCCACTCAAGTATAGTCTCAGTGAAAATTATTTCCCAGAAACCAGTATTTTCCTCAGAAATTGGCCTTATGTGACTTTTAATCTGTAATCTGTCCTAGGAAGAAATTTTACTTAGATATAGTAGAACTGAAGTCCATAGGTTTCCCATAAAGTCATAATACAAGACTCAAATAATCTTGTGCTAAATTCTAGAACAAATCACTTTATAGTAAATTACCACAAGATAATGCTAAATAGAAAAACAACGAAGCCTCTTCAGAAGTGGATAAACAACCATGTCACAGTCTATTGGGAAAATTTGTTTGTTTTCCTTGAGGGGAAAAACAGAAAGTATTGTTTCATGCTTTCATGACTGGAATCACTGGGTTGTTATAGGTTTCTCGGGCTGTATGGCCATGTTCTAGAAGCATTCTCTCTTGACTTTTCACCTGCATCTATGGAAGGCATCCTCAGAGGTTGTGACCTCACATGGTCAAAAGGCTCAGGACTTCAAATGCCTTCCTTTGTGCATGGCCAAGCTCAGAAAAGAGACTAGGTGTGAATAGAGAGTCTGTTAGGTGAAGTGTCTATGTAGACATAAATCCTCTTTAGAACCGATGTAGGTCTTTCCTGAGCACCAGGATATTCACTTTGTGGGAGGTAGTAGTACGTTGTCATTAAGTACGTTGTCATTAAGTACTGTTTTTTGCATTTCATGCACAGGTTGAAGTCTTATTCCTTAAAAAGACCCCATCCCCACCCTCTCTAAATGTTTTTGGAATACAATTAAGGTCTGCATGCATAAGATACTGGATGTGTCACCTATCTTTCATTAGATCTTCCATTTGCTAAACACAGTATTTACAAACTCAAGCTAAAAGGCTACATGTTGCTGGCATTAAAAGAATTCCAAGCTTCTTAAGCAGTCATACTGTAGAATGCATAGTGGTTAAGTAGAGTTGTATGGTCATATTCAAACCATTTTATTAAACTGGTTAATTAGCAATTTGAAAGGGAAAAATCAAGGTCTTAAGGTCTCCGCGGGTCACTGCCAAACCACAGCCTATTAACTACTCCTGCCTTTCAGCAGCAATAATGATGAGGTTTTGAGAACATATGGAACCAACTAGGCAAAAGCCTTTTATGAGGAACTTTAACAGGGGGCATGATTTTGCAAACAGAAATTCTAGCAGACGATTTCATGGTTTTGCTTCCTTAACTGTCCCTTTAAAGAAACCAAACTCTTTCCTTATTGTGGGATGTTAGATTCAGACAGGCTTTCTCCCTGACACTGGGGGAGTCTTTTAAGTGGCTCCCTCTGGACCTGTTTCTCTGAGTTTGTTTCCTTGACACTGACCTCATCTAGATGGCTTTCACAGCTTGTCAACCCCCTGTCATAGCATACAGCACATTAAAGGTGATGAGGGAAAACTAGCCTCCTTCAGGAAGCTAATGGAATTATTGGATTTACACAAACACATAACTACCTTGGTATTTGGTAAGGTTTTACATTTTGATTGACCTAAGAATGGATTTCAAATTTTCTCTCTTTTATGACTCAAGAAAGTATAAATCCCACCTGTTTTTTCCCCATGACTTGAGAAGTCCAGGTCTAGATGAAGTCCAAATCTTCCCCTGTTCCATTTCACTGCATGTGAAAAACATATGTCCGCATATGTGCCCAATTTTGTTTGTAACTTACCAACGAGATACTCTTCCTTACCGACACTGCTAAAATGTTCTCCAGTCTATCAAGAACCTCAGTCATGGCACTTCTTGAGTAGACTCTGGTACTATCTCACACCTCATACACTATGCCTCACTCTTCAGAAGGACATCAGTGTTTCTGTGGGATAAGCAGTGGCATGTGGGTGTGAATAACAGCGGGTGACCCCACCAGATACCAGAATGACTATCTCTGTAAATGTTGGGAGAGTGGGTGTTCAACAGAAATTCTGTATTTTTATAAAAGTATTTCTGTAATTATTTCTAACCACAAGAGTCAGCCCCCTCTTGAAAAAGATGAACCTCGACCCCGATGACCCAGCAAGCTACCGACCGGTTGCCAACCTACCCTTTCTGGGTAAGCTCTTAGAGCGAGCGGTAGAAAGCCATTACGGGACTTCCTAGATCGATCCGGGGCCTAGACCCGTCCCAGTCGGGTTTCCGCGCAGGTCACGGAGTGGAATCCGTCCTCGTAGCGATCACTGACGACATCCGCCGTCAACTGGACCGGGAGGCTCGGCAGTCCTAGTCCTTCTGGACCTAACCGCGGCTTTTGACACCGTTGATCACGACTTGCTCCTCGACCGCCTGGCTGCCTCTGGGATCCAAGACAAGGCTTTGACCTGGCTGGAATCGTTCCTGCGAGGCCGCTCGCAGCGGGTCGAGTGGCAGGTCAAGTCTCTAGAAAAGCGGGTGGAATGTGGAGTCCCCAGGGTGCCATCCTATCTCCCACCCTCTTCAACATCTACGTCCAGCCTCTGGCTAGCATTGCCAGGAGCTATGGGTTCTCCTGCTACCAATATGCGGACGATACACAGCTGGTCCTGAAGCTTGACCCAGGGTCATCGTCGGTGCCGGACAGTTTCAGCCAAGGATTGAGAGCGGTGACGAGCTGGCTCAGAGCACATAGACTCAAAATCAACCCAGCCAAAACGGAGATCCTCTGGCCTGGCCGACCCGCCTCACACCCATCACTGCCACCCTTTGAGGGCGAGCCCTTATCCCCGGCTCCGGCAGTGAAAAGCCTGGGAGTGATCCTGGACGAAAAACTAACGATGGAGGCCCAGATCCAGGCGGCAGCAAAAGGCGCCTTTTTCCATCTCCGTAGGGCCCGACGGCTGGCCCCCTACCTACCATCTGAGGCGCTGAGAACCGTGGTACATGCCACCGTTGTCTCGCGTCTTGATTATTGCAACGCCCTATATGTGGGGCCCCCTCTCCACAACCAAGAGGCTGAAACTCATCCACAACGCAGCGGCCAGACTCATCTCTGGGTCATCAGTGAGGGACCACATTTCTCCTATTTTAAAAGATCTCCACTGGCTGCCCTTAGAGTTCAGAGTGCTCTACAAACTTCTGGTGCTCACCTTTAAAGCTCGGCACAATATTGGGCCAGCCTACTTGAGTGACCGGCTGACGGTCCAACGCAGCGTGAGGCCAGCACGTGCCATAAATGGCGATCGCATGACCATCCCAGGGGTGCGAGAGGCTCGGCTGATGGAAACCCAGCGGAGAGCCTTTTCCGTGGCGGCCCCAGGATCTGGAACTCATTGCCACCTGCCCTCAGAGCCACTCTGACCCTAACTAGATTCCGGTCAGACCTAAAGACCTGGCTCTTCCGCCTAGCGTTTGGGGCCTGATCGGTACCTCTGAATGTCTGAGCCTTTCCTCAGACATGTATCTGTTTTAAACTGCTGTACATTGCTGTTTTTAGGGTTTTTAAATGATGTAAGTCGCCCGGAGCACCACTGGTGGAGGGCGACTCACAAATATTAAAGTATTATTATTATTATTATTATTATTATTTTGTAATACCAGCTTACATGTGCTATATCAAAAACCTAGAAGGGAAAAGCTCTATGTTGATATGCTTTTTGAACTTTCTAATACATACACTCGCCAGTCAGAGTTGTCATTATTAGCCCAGAACATTTTCAAACCCCAGTGTTTTGTCTGTAAGTGTCTTCTTAGCATGTCCTGTTGTTTACATTATGCCTTGTGGGGGGGGGATTATAGTTGTGGATTTTGTGAAATTTTCTGGTATTTTAGGTATAGAATTGTATTATGGTTTGGTATGGCATCAGGTTCATGGACAATAGCAAAAAAATGTCTCCTGGTGAGTGAATGTATTTTTTGCCCCCTGTCCTGCCAGCATCTACTGTTATTTAAAAGTTGTTGAAGAACTCAAGGTCCAGGTCAGACCGCTTTGGCATTCCACTTGTCAATTCTCTGTAGAATTGCCCTGTTTAAAGAAACCAATTTCAAGTTTCTTTTCAACCTGGAACTGTAGATTTTGTGGCTCAACAAAACTATGATTTATTGGGTATTCTGAATAGCTCAGTATATATTTCTTAAAGATAGCATGGTCTAAATTTGCTAAAGACTTCACCTTTATTGAAAGGTTATACACAGACAGTTATGATACTGTAATGGGAAGTAGCAAAACACACAAGGAGACTGTATTATCAAAAAGAACATATATATAGGCATATAAACAAGCACGTAACTATCGCTGAGAAGGGACAGTGACAATAACTGTTCCCAGGCGCTTACATAAACAACATAACTGGTGTAAATACCATACAGAGAAGCGCAACGCGGTTCCCAAGCGAGTCTGAGGAGTGGCGTGAGTAGCTCAGAAGGGCAGCGAGGTAAACTGGAAGGACAGGGATCAATGGCAGAGGCAGATGCACCTTTCCTCTCCGCCTCTGCCATTGATCCCTGTCCTTCCAGTTTACCTCGCTGCCCTTCTGAGCTACTCACGCCACTCCTCAGGACTCCGCTTGGGAACCACGTTGCGCTTCTCTGTATGGTATTTACGCCAGTTATGTTGTTTATGCAAGCGCCTGGGAACAGCTATTGTCACTGTCCCTTCTCAGCGATATCCACGTGCTTGTTTATATGCCTATATATATATGTTATTTTTGATAATACAGTCTCCTTGTGTGTTTTGCTTTATTGAAAGGTCTCAGAACAAAATTCATGTACACATGCACATGTTTCTCTGCCTTGTCCTAATTGCAAAAGGCAGTAATTCAATCTGAAGTTCTATGTCCTTTGAAAACATTTTGAGCAAACTAAACTCCCAAATCCCTATTATAATTTCAAGGCCAAACACGCAAAGGCTGGAGTTAGCAATCCATTTAATTATGAAGTGGCCCTGTTGATTTTATTTGAACTATTTTGAAGGCAGGTAACTGTGGAGTGCAGCTAAAATGCACTTACCTCTTCAGTAGTTGCCCAGTTAGAAAAGGGCAAGAGAAATCATAGTATCGTGTTTTTTTCACACGTGCTCTTCTATTATTTCATATGGATTCCCTAAATCCATTCTGAAGACAGAATTGTGACCCAGTGCATATTTCTTTTGTGAGAGGAATTCTCCACCACAGCAATTTTGGTTTTTGTTCTCGTCTCTCTTGTTTGTTCTTTGCGGTTCTTAGAAATCATTATGGACTAAAATGTTTGCAGTGGAACTTCTGCATTAGCATAGAAGCAAATCCTGGTGAGATCAGCATAACTACTTCAAGCAGTTTCAGATGACTTCCCCTTGTTTGCTATACAGTTACCCCCTCTATTTCCACAAATTCTGCATCTATGGATTCCATCATCAATGGCTTGAAAAAACAATAATCCAATAAGCTTATCTTGATGTTTCCATTTGAAATAGGGGACACTATTTTAATACACCATTGTAAATAATGTAGCTAATGGAACTTTATAGTCCACAGATTTGGGTATTCATAGGGGCCTTTGAACCAAACCCTACTGGATATCAAAGGCCCACTGTATTTATAGTTACATCTCATGTATGGGACTTTAATAGGGCAATTTTTTTTTTGCATCCATGACAGGAAAGATAATTCAGCCTGGTTTCTCATTTGTTTAATAGAAATGAGTGGCAGAAAGAAGCAGTGAAAGATGCAGGCCTGCAATTTATTTATTTATTTATTTATTTTATTTACATCATTTTTACCCCGCTCTTCTCTACCCCCGAAAGGGGACTCAGAGCGGCATAACAAAAAGGCAACAATTCAATGCCAGTACAATAAATACAATAAAAACATAAACATTAAGCATAAAACCATTAACATTAACACATAATATATATACATTCTAGTTAAAACCATGTTTCGTCCTAGGCACAAGTATTGAGCCATCGCCATCAACTTGCCATTTCAGTTCCACAAGGAGTGCGTTATGCTCTGCTTCAGAGCTTGGGATATCTGTGTTTGGAATATAGCTCCCAGAATCTTCCAGCCAATGGTGCGGTCCAAGAAGTAACCACCAAAGTTACAAGCTGTCTTTATATTAAACAGAAAATAATCAAATACCCCTTTATTCTCCCTGAAGATGAGTAGAAATATCATTTTTTCTAAACATCATCATTGCTGAAACTATCAAAATGGTGGGTTTCTTTTAAATTTATTTATTGCATCAGAAGCTAACTAATGGTACAGTTGTAATGTATTAAAAACACAAAGGTTTTTTTTAAAGCCTTGGTATTATACTAAATTTCTTTTGACCAATAGCTGGCCACTTGGAGTGCCTCTGGTATTGCTATATGAAGGTCCTCCAGTGTGTGGTACCAGAGCACAGTCTGTTCCAAGTTGCCCAGTCTTCTGTGTTCCCAGGAGGGAGTTTCTCATCTGGTATCAGCCACTGTTTCAGGTTCAGGGTTTTAGCCTGCCACTTTTGAACTCTCACTTGTTGAGATGTTCCTGCAAGCTTTCTTGCTAGTTCTAGAAACTAACAATGGGGACAGGGTAGCTTCAGAGATGAGACATTGTGCCCCCCCCCAAAAGGAATTCTACTCCACTTTATGAAATTTTCCTTCAATCCCCAAATTTCTAGCATTGAACAACTTAACATCTGTCGCCCCCTTGGGCCCTTGGGACCTGACCTCCCTGGATAAACCACACAGCAGCTGAGGTACAATGGGTTTTATTGTGAATAAAAAGGTATAGAAAAGTGTTTGGAGGCAATACTATAGAGCCTCCAAATAGCAGCAATTAATAGGAGTCAGCGGTGAAGATATAATCCCGCAGCAACAGGAATCCAAGCGAATGGAAACAGGAAAACAAGCCGGATGCAAAGGAAAGTCTCTTAACTGCTCCCAACCAGTTTACAATGGCAGGGAAAGTTCTCTTAAAGGTCATAAAGCTCAGTAGCTTGAAAGTCTTTGCAGGAACAACACAAGAACAACACAGAGACGTGGCAGTGAGCAGGATCAAGGCAGCCCGGTGTTGGCTGGCTGGCACAGCTTCTGGAAGGCCCGAAGCGGCCTCTCTCACATCTTCCAAACGCAATGTTGGTACGAGATACCCCCACCGGGCATCTCTGGGCAGTTATAGGGTTCTCTGGCTTTGATGTAAGTACGTCGAGTGTCAAAGTTCCATGATTGATTATTGTCTATATGTTTTGCTACCTCAGTCTCTCTGGAATGCATAGCTCGTTAGCAACTTGCAGCTGGCCAAAAGGGAGTTGGACTTGAGCATCTCCGAAGCGCTCCACTTATCAGGGAGGTTCATTTGAATAACCTTGGCCTAATCATGTTATGCATTCAAGACCGGTTTCACACGGGAAAGGCAGAGGGGCCCAGGGGGAAACTCTGGAGTGAAACACGTTGGTTCAGAAAGTACCTTGCAGCCGTCATGGCTGAAGTTCTGCTCAAGCAAAACTGATGCCTGAGGCCCTTGAGGTGTGACAACATCTCAGTTGACATTAGGAAATAGAGATTAAGCATTTACACAAAAGAGAAAGGCAAAGTAACAAAGGGATGAAAAACACAGCAAATATAATAAGAATTCTACTTGTGACTTTCATTGTCTCTCTCTGTGTGCAATGATAAAAATTTGAGAACTAAAAGAGAATTTCATTGGAGAATGAATTCTTATTGGAGAGGCAGTACGCCCGCCCACCCCCATCCATACTTATCGCCCTACCAACAGTTTTCTTTTTTAAAGCCAACTTAGAAAGAACTGAATGTGCCTTCATCATAGAAGTATAATTAATATTTCCCCTAAACAAGGGAAGCAGAAGTTGTGCAGCAAAATTACTTTAAGTCTGTTGGGGAGCAAATCTTGGAAACACAATTTGAAATTGACAGAGCTGAGAGGCCAACACCTGAATAGATCTGTTTGTGAAGCCAAATAAATTATTCATACTAGCCTTTCTGCAAATTGTCCCACTCAGAAATCCAAAACTTTCCCCTTGTGTTTCAGTCTAGGCATTAACATCTTCTATGACCCATAAAATATGAGATTAACATCTCTCTAATTTAAACAGGCTGCAGAAGTCATAGATTTAAAGGATTTCTTACCTTCTGAGGTAAGTAGTTTGGAGAGGAAAGAGCTCATCCTAGGATTTCCTGTGGCTTGTGAATACCGGACTAATAAAAATAAAAGCTCAGCAAAACACTGTGATTGGGAGATAAGCAAACTAAAATGTGTACATCTTGGAACTATTTTCCTGACAGTTATCTACTATTTAAAATATTTAGTTATATCCCTCTGGCTAACCTAGAAGTTGTTCAGATGTGGCTGCATAGTGGCCTTTCAGGATGGTCTGCAGCCTGTAGCATTTGTGATTATGCATATGATAGCTTTCAATAGTCTTGAATGCTGGAACCAGTAGAAATCTAACACCATAGGATCCCTTTTCCTAGGGTCCGTCCAGACAGCCCCTTGACATTAGGAAAAGTTCCACAATAAAAGGGGGCTGTCTAGATGACATTCTGACCAGTCCTGCATTAATTCAGCACAAACCACAAAAACCCTGGTGTATGCTGAATTAATTTTTTAGTGCGTTTATTCTGCACTTTCTTGGAAGGCACGGGATAAATCCACTTCTTCTGGGTCTGGATTGCAGAATACTGACAGAATACCCACCCCCTTCCCCCAAACCCCCAGATTCCTTAGAAAACTAAGAAAAATTTACGTGCTGCCCAGTTGAAGCCCTGGTGAGCTCTCCCGGTGCATAGAAATGACTCAGCAAGAGAGAGGGGGGGAGGGGGGAGGAAAATCACTCTTCCCCCCCTTTCTGGCTTGTCATTTCTATGCACCAGAAGAGCTTGCCGGGCCTTCAACTGGACAGCACATAACTTTTTGTTAGTTTTCTAAGGGGTGTGGGAGCTTGGGGGGGAGCGGGGTAGGGCCTCCAGACGTTCTCTCGGGCTACAGCTCCCCTCAAACATCCACTTTTTAAAAATGCAGGTGTTTGTGGGATAAAGGGCTGTCTGGATCCACCCTGCTTTCCCTTTACTACCACTGCCCTCCTCAATTCTCTTTCCTACTACATTCACCCTTCTCTCCCCACAGCCCACTTCCACCTCCTTGATCTCTTCTCAACTCATCCTACTTTTCTCTCTCAATTTAAATTGAAGAAATGCAAAGACGAGCAGAAGGAAGGAAGGAGAAAACCCCTCCCATTGCCATAATCAAAGATGGCTCTTCCCGTCTGTGAGTCTTCAGTGGGTTTAGACCAGGCATGGGCAACTGCCGGCCCTCCAGGTGTTTGGACTTCAAATCCCAGAAATCCTAACAGCTGGTAAACTGGCTAGGATTTCTGGGAGTTGAAGCCCAAAACCCCTGGAGGGCCGGCAATTGCCCACGCCCGGTTTAGACATTGCTGACTTGAAAAATCACCTGTTCTTCAGAACCTGTAGATGCATTTTGATTAATCTTGGTATTACACAGTTTGAGTCTAATCAGTGAAATATAAGAATACTTTTGAAAGGTTGATGCTTGACAATGTACTTGACAAACAAGAACTGAATGTAGACTTGTTAAAAAAGAGAGCTTGTGACTTCTTTTTATTTTAACAATGGAAAGTTTCATTTTTAATTGCATTTTTTAATTGCACAAATGTTTAAAATATATTTCAGTGGTATTCAAGAAGAAATTCTCAAAATTCCTGGGTTCTCAATAATTTTACAATTGTAAATGGGAAAGCCAGTAATGGAAGAAAAAATCTTATGTTGAAGATCATATTTTGAATTGGAAACCATTAAGTACTTTATTTTTATTTTATTTTGCATCTGAAAAATGTCAAACATATGACAGCATATTTACATTCTCATCTAGCAGGAGGGATGTATTGACATAGGAAATGAAGACCCTGTGCCTTTCTACCTTTAATGTTTCTCAACATACTTTGCACCTTTTTTCACCTAGTCATGCATAAGTTCTGTTCGTCACTTTAAATAGTATCACCTAAATAGACTGCATTTGTTTTCAATGTATGTACAGGTGCTGTTCGCTTTGAACCAAACACTACTACAGCATGAAAGTCTTCGAGCAGGCAGTTTACAGGCCCCTTACACCACTGAAGATCTTATCAAGCACTACAACTGTGGAGACCTCAATGCTGTCATATTCAATCATGATACTTCACAGGTATGTTGCCTTCATAATCTCCCTGCATGAAAGGAAGATATAAATATGTATAAATGTAACTATAATCTAGAAATATAATCTAGAAAGGCCTGACCAAAGCTTTGACTGCTTCATTCCTTTGTCAATTTTAAACTTTGCTTTGTCTGGCCAAAATAGATAAGCAGAGGAGAAACCGAAAACTTTTCATAGGCCTCCTTCTTTGCCAAATAATAACTTGGTAACTGTTTAAAAAGTACCGTATTTTTGGTGTATTAGATGACTGGGTGTGTAAGACAACCCCCGAACTTTTACAGTTAAAATACAGATTTTGGGATATACTCACCATATAAGACCACCTCTCTTCCAACACACACCAAATACTTTTTTTAAAAAACCCTCAGATTTGATTTTAAATCCAAGACTATCAGAGTGGTAGTCAGCTCTTCGGCTTAGAAATTGAGATGAGCACCAACCCCCAGAGTTGGACATAACTGGACTTAATGTCAGGGGAAAACCTTTACCTTACTTGGAGTGAGCCCAGGTCAAAGGTCCTTTCCCCAACAACAACAATAGAACCCTAGAGTTCTAACCCTAATTCTGCCAGGCAGCAAAACACAACCAAGCCCCCCTGACAGGTGGCCATCCTGCTTTGCTTAATAAGAATAATGACAACAACAATAATAGAACCCTAGAGTTGGAAGGGACCCCAATGGCCAGGGAGGAACATACATCCAAGCCCTCCTGACAGGTATCCATACAACTCTGCTTAACAACAACATCAATAGAACCCTAGAGTTGGAAGGGACTCCAATGGCCATCCAGTACAACCCAATTCACTCCTGCCAGGCAGGAAGACATAATGCAAGCCCTCCCAACAGCCGGCCATCAAGCTCTCCTTGATAACAACAACAACAACAATGGAACCCTAAATTTGGAAGGGACTCCAATGGCCCTCCAGTCCATCCCCACTCACTTCTGCTAGGCAGGAAGACACAATGCAAGCCCTCCCAGCAGGTGGCCATCTAGCTCTGTTTGATGATGATGATGATGGAAACATTGAGTTGGAAGGAACACCAATGGCCATCCAGTCCAACCCCACTCCTGCCAGGCAGGAAGATATTATCTCCCAAAAGATGTCCATCCAGCTCAGGTCCATCAAGCTCCTGCAGCCCCCCCCCCTTCCAGACGTGGGAAGGATATGTGTCCTAAAGCATGTAGATGGGGCGGGATGGCGGAGGGAAGTGGTAACCATGAACATTTTTCTGTCCATTCTCTGTAAAGGTTTTTTTGAGATCCGTTATCCTTAATAGGAATAAGTCTGGTTTTCTTTCAATTTTAATTTTTAAAAATTTCTATTACAATTTGAATTAATTTCCCAAAAATTTTTGCTTTGGGACAGGACCATCGTATATGGCGGACCTGTCCAACAGGCGGCCTGGGGTCTGCACACGGCCCGCCAGCCCCTTGGATGCAGCCCCCTACCCTCCTGCAAGAAATCAGCTAAAATAAAAAATTGAAATTTTTTTTTTTGAAAAAAATCGATCTCCAGGGGGGGGGGGGGCGCTTGCGGGCATGCGCAGCAGGGCGGGAGCAGCAAGGCGCCCTTTGCCATGTTTCTTGGTGCTGGATTGGCCGCCCGGGAGCTTACCTTCCTTTCTCTTTCTTCGGAGAAGGAAGGTAAGCTCCCGGGCTCGGCTGCTGCAGCAGCCAGAAACATGGTGAAGGGCACCTCGCCACTCCCCCGGCCCGCCTGGCATGCATGCCCAGCGTCCTGTGCGGCCTGCCCCTTTTTGGTGGGGCTGGGTGACGTCAGGCATGACGCCGGCGGCGAGGAGGAAGAGGTGGAGGTAGAGGCCCCCAGCTTCCCTCCACCTTTTCCTCCGCGGCGGCGGCGGCGTGCCGGACGGCACCCAGCCCCGCCCGGAAAGGGGCAGGCTGTGCAGGACACTGGGCATATGTGGCAGGCGGGCCGGGGGAGCGGCGAGGTGCCCTTCGCCATGTTTCTGGCTGCTATAGCAGCCGAGCCAGGGAGCTTACCTTTCTTCTTCCGAAGGAAGAGAAAGGAAGGTAAGATCCCAGGTGGCCGATCCAGCACCCAGAAACATGGCGAAGGGCACCTCGCCACTCCCGCCCTGCCGCGCATACCCGTGAGCGCCCCCGCCCCCCATGAGCAGCCCCGCCGCCATGAGCGACCCCGCCTCCCACGAGCGGCCCCACCCCGCAGTGACCCCAGTGAGCCCCCCCCCATGAGCGCCCCCACCCCCGTGAGCGGCCCCACCCCCCGCTGCGGCCCCCAGGTGATCAGTGGCCAGAATTCCTGCCCTTGGGCCAGTAGAAGTTGGACAGCCCTATATGGAAAAACATGCCTCTTTTTTCCGCACAGTTCCAAAACTTTGGATTCAAGTTTTTATACATTTTGGCCAATCTTTCTGGTGGAAGATACCATCTATATATATTTTTTACCCAGTTTTCCTGGTATGAAGAGCCCAATATTTCTCTCATATTATTTTTCCAAATTTGCCTCCATGTTTCTTTGCTGATTTTATATCCTATATTTCTGGACCATTTCTCCATAAATCCTCTATTTTGGGTGTTTTCCGTGTCCCACTTTAGCAATAGTTCATACAATTTACCTATCAATTTGGAGTCATCTCCCCATATAATTTCTTCCAATTCATTTAAATTTTCTTCAAATCCAATCACTTCATCTAATTTAAATTTCTCTTTTATTTGTAGGTAAGGAAACCAGTTCATTTTCCTTCCCTCTAATCCCAATACCTCTTTTTCTTTTAAAGTATTTTTGACCATTCCAGGATAAGAGATCTTTGTATGTCCACCTAGTATTATCCTCTAGTTGTCTTATTCTAAATGCCTCATTCGGTGAGATCCAAAGAAGGATTTTTTAATATATATATTCTTTTTGCATTTCTTCCAAGTTTTCAAGAGCGGGTATCTTAAGTAGTGATTATTAAAATTTGAATCTGTTTTTATTTTATCATAACATAAATATCCATGTAGGCCGAATTTTAAATCATGCCCCTCTAGGTTTAACAATAAATTATCCTCTAGCCTAATCCAATCTCTTATCCAGGTGATGCAACTCGCTTCAAAATATAATTTTAAGTTTGGAAAGCCTAGTCCCCCTCTCTCTTTAGAATCTCGTATAATCTTCATATTTACCCTAGGTTTTTTCCCATTCCAAATATACTTGGAAAGGTCTTTCATCCAAAGTTTAAAATATCTTTCGTTTCTGATTATTGGGAGGGTCATGAATAGAAAGTTTATTTTGGGTAGAATAGTCATCTGAACTAATGCTATCCTTCTTAAAAAGGATAGATTTAACTTCATCCATTTCCTTAGGTCTTTTGTAATCTCCTTCCATTTCTCTATATAATTATTTTTAAATAATTGTGAATTTTTTGAGGATAGATTACCTCCTAGATATTTAACCTTATTAGAAATCTTTACATCATATTTATCCTGGAAAACCTTTTTCCTCTTCTCAGACATATTCTTTACCAGAATTTGTGTTTTACCCTTTTTAGTTTGAAACCTGCTATCTTCCTAAATTTCTCAACTTTGTCCAGCCAATTCCCTAATGTTTCTATTGGATTTTCTACAATTAAAACAACATCGTCAGTTAATGCTTTCACTTTTATTTTTTTCTCTTTTGATTTGTAATCCCTTCAATTCATCATCTTCCCTTATATTATTTAATAATATTTCCAGCATAAATATGAATAGTAAAGGAGAAAGGGGGCAACCTTTATACCCATTATTAAAGGAACAAAAATATTTGAGAAATGGAAAAGAGAGATTATGAATTTTATTTGGGCAGGAAAAAGAGCGAGGGTAGCATATCGAAATTTAATTGATGATAAAGGAAGGGGGGGCAAAGTTTACTTGATTTAAGGACCTATTATTAGGCTGCAGCACTGTCCTGGCTGAAAAAATGGATAAAATTAGAAAACAAGACATTATTAGATTTGGAAGAATTTGGATTAAGGTTTGGCTGGCACACATATATGTGGTATAATGGAGATGAATTATGTAAATAATTTTTTCAATAAATATATAATTAGAGGGGAATTACTAGATATTGGGGGAGGGGATACAGAAAAGGTATGGAACCGAAGAACCCCCTTTGGCTGAGGCCACAGTTACAAGACCAACCTTAAGGGTAGAAACAAGAACTTATAAAGAATACCTTATTAGAGAAAATGAAAAGTGAAAATTAAAAGGGTGGGGAAAATTAGAGATTAATTATTGGTTTTGATATCACCAATTGCATGAAAGATATAAAAAAGACACGAAGGTAGGATTCACAACCAAAGAATCAGAACTGGCAAGAATATGCAAAAATGGAAATAAAGGGTTAATTTCCAAATTATACAAATACATATTAAGTTACAACATGGAGGACAACATTGTCAAGACAGTAATGATATCCTGGGCCAAGGACCTAAGTAGACCAATATAATTGGATAACTGGGAATACCTACGGAACAAAGAATTCAAATTTATGTTATCGAGTTCAATTAGGGAGAATCAATATAAAATGTTTTATAGATGCTATATCACCCCAGCAACATTGGCTAAAATAGACAAATCACAACAAGTTATTTGGTAGAGCTGTAGGAAACAGAAAGTGGCATTCCTCTGTATGTGGTGGACCTGTGTGACCATTCAGGCATTTTGGGATAAGATAATTAAGGAGACAAAGAAAATGCTACATAATAAGATTTTTAAAAGCCCAGGATTGTGTCTGCTAGGTTTACATAGAGAAAACAATAATCAAAAGGACGAAGAAATATACCAATATAGCTTTGCAGTGGCAAGACTGACCATAGCCATAGACTGGAAAGGAGAGAGAAAGATTTGACCAAAAAAGATTTGAGGAAAAGAATGTGGAAATATATGCTAATGGATAAACTAACCAATAATAGGAGGAAAAAGTAATGAGGAATTTTTAGAAAAATGGAAGTTGGCCAAGACATATGTGAATAGAGAGTTAGTAATATAGAGGAGCTCCATTAGGAATTTAGGTTTAGTATGAACAAAGACAGGTAAATGGGCTTAAAGGCGTCATAGTGCTTCAGTGTTGGAAGTCATGGTGAAGGGTGCACGAGTGTGGGAAAGATATTTTATTTTGTGTGCTTTAGGGGTTAGGGGTGAGTATATGGTCTGTTGTGTGGAATACATCGTGTGTTGATTATCTGAATGTTATGGGGAAAAATGAGTAGAAAGCTTAGACTGAAAATAGTGGATAACATGTAGAAATAGTAAATCTATATGTTTTAAGTTATGTAAGTAACTGGTAATAATATGTACTCAATGTCAGAATTAACTTGTTGATTGGCTAAGGTAGATAGGCATGAATACATCAAAAATATTGTTACCTGACTATATCTGTTATGATATGTTTTTTCTGTTATGTACCATAACTAAAATAAACTGTAAAAAAGGTAGTCTAACATCGTGGGTAGTATGGTAAGAATATGTGTATGGAAAGAGTCCATGTATTTTAAAATATTGTATTTCATCGCAACTTCTTTTGGCCAGAAAAAGGGGGTGCATCTATTACGCAATAAAAAAAATAATGTACTGCTAGCAGATTATCTGAATACAATGTAGCCATTGGAGGAAGACAGCTTCCCCACTAAACAGTGTAACTAGTGTAGAAAAAACTCCAGGCTTCCCTCTTCATTCGTCTTTCTACACTTGCCCCACTTTCTGCTATGGCTCTACACTCATCTGTCCAAAAGCATTGGGTTTAGAAAAGCTGGTATAGTTGCTTTCTTCAACCCAATGCTTTCAGATTCATCCACATGAAGCACCATATGCGCACAGGCAAAACTGCTGTTTGTACAGCACTTCACTTCCTCGTGCTCCTCATTGGGTTTGGCTTCCAAACCTTTTTTAAAAAATAGATTTTTATTGAAAGTTTAAATTACATA
Source organism: Anolis apletophallus (assembly GCA_030556195.1). Classification (NCBI taxonomy): domain Eukaryota; kingdom Metazoa; phylum Chordata; class Lepidosauria; order Squamata; family Anolidae; genus Anolis; species Anolis apletophallus. The sequence continues at coordinate 85,891,046 of JARBWK010000005.1, read as the reverse complement.
TGGGTAAAAGAAAGAAAATGGTTTTAGGCTAGGAAAAATTAGGGATAAAGGGAGGAAACAGGGTTAGGAAAACCTTTGATCATTTTGGTTACTCTTCTCTGGATGTGTTCTAGCATGTCACTATCCTTGAACTGTGGTACCCAGAACTCAATACCATTTTCCTGGTGAAGTCTGACCAAAGCAGAAAAAAGCGGTACCTTATATCCTTCAGTCTATATCCTTCAGCCTAGACAGTATTCTCCTATTGATGCAGCCTAGATATTGCATTGGCTTTTTTAGCTTTTGCATCACACTGTTGGCTCATGTTCAGTAAGACTTCTAGATTTATTATTGCATTTTAATTGATATGCTTATCAATATATTGTTTAATGATATTTCATTTTATTTGTATTAATGAGAGATTTTAACACAATATCTTTTAAGCTTTCTTGAGTCCCAGAGTTGGGTAAAAAGTAGGATATCAAAATAAATGAATAAGATATGATGCCTGGTAGGAGATCCTGGCATTTCCACCAAACCAAAGAAAAGCAACATATCTAGATGTTTGCCAGCAGTCTTCAAACGCATGAGAATAAACAATTTGCAGAAGGGTACTTTGCTTAGTTTGAAGCAAACTAGAGACCTCATCACATTGAGGTCCCTAACAGGGATGACAGCAAGGAAGTGCTCATAGCCCTATTGTAGGCTATGAGAACACAGGTAGCCACCCATGTTCTCTGGTCTCCTTCTAGGACACTTCCTGGATGGAGCCCCACCAGAAGTAGTCCTGCATCACGTGAAGGGCTCTGTCCTGACTCCATCCTGGAAGCGTCCAAAGACTAAGCCATAAGTCCATGTTATGAGATCATAAGAGTCTTGCAACATTTGAACACAAGGTCACTCATTATCACAATAGTAGTTCCTCCAGTGACAGCATAGCTTTGAGATTTTATTGCATCGAATGTGGAACCAATTAGAGTACATGTACAAGTAAGCCAAAGAGTACCATCTGTAACAAGGATCAAACTGAATTACATTCCCTGGCCAACCTTCTTCTCCTCTTATGATCCCAATCCTTCACTTTGACCTCCCTGCACCTTGGAAACCCTTCTGTTCCTCACATGTCTTCTGTTTGCTTGAGAGACAATGAGATATTACCACTGTTTTTCTAGAGTAGCTGTGTGTGTGTTTTGGCTTGGAGGGTGACTGAAAAGCTTTGAAAGGAATGTGTGCATAAATGAAAGTTAATTACAAGTACTTGGAAGGCCTTTGAACATAATTCCCGCTTATTAGGACAAAAGATTTTATAATAATTTAGTTTGTATTTGAAGAGGAAGTGAGCATTATGTAAATAGGCTATGAGGCCAAATAACTCTCCTATATGCCATAATCCAGTAATAATGTATGTGTCACATGAGTTTAGCAGAACACTTTGTTTTCTCTTAGATATTCAGTATCCTACAGAACTTGTAAAGACTTCAGAAGTGTTGCAAATACCACACTGATCAAGCCATGAGCACATGTTTGTACAAATAAATATTTTCCTTAGTGTTTGGCAGCGTCAAAAAGTAAGATATAAACAAATAGGAACAATCTAATTTAAATACTTGGCTATCATTGCCTCAGCAATTTACTTTTAAACCAATTGAATTATAGAAATCTTTGACTTTTTGTAGATCATATTTAAGACTAAAGGCCCTTCCACACAGCCCTATATCCCAGAATATCAAGACAGAAAAACCCATTATCTGAGTATGGACTCAAATAACCCAGTTCAAAGCACATATTGTGGGATTTTCTGCCTTGATATTCTGAGTTATATGGCTGTGTGGAAGGCCTCTAAGTTGCCTAAATACCCTGAAAGCACCAGATCCCATCTAACCTTGGAAAGTAAGATGATTCAACTCAGGTTAGTACTTGCCAGAGACACCACCAATAAATATCAGGTGCTGTAGGTTATATTTCAGAGGAAGGAACTGTTGAAACCACCTCTGAGTCTTCCTTGCCTAAGAAAATACTATGAAATGGGGTTGCCATAATCAGGTGGCTAAAGTCTCATACACACATACTTAAGACTAAATCTTTCCCCTTTGTTTTGCAACCTACAGAGATTTGTAGAGATCTATTTATAGAACCCACAAGGCATATTTACCTGTTCACGCCCCTGCTCTGCCATAGATTCATTGCAGCCATATAAAACCATGAAAATGTAGTTCACTTATCTCTCTCTATGAACCTGTTTGAAAAACACAATCATCTGGGGAGGGCCTTATCTCTGTCCTACCATCCATTCAAATGTGTTTGATGGGAACTAGATGTCTTTTCTGTGGCTGCTCCCAGACTTTATAATTTTCTCCCTCGAGAGACCAGGATGATCATATCCCTACTTGCTTTTCTCTGACAGGTAAAGACTAGGCATGAGAAAAAAGTTATGAAAATCAAAAGAAATCGTAAGTGATTCGTATGTAATGGGACTTTCTAGTTTATACGCATCACGGCAGCTAACCAGGAAGTAGACTTCCTTTTACGGTCCTTGAGGCCAACAATTTGCATTATGATCGTAATAAATTCTTAATTATTGTACTACATACTCACTTCTCCCTGTCTTCTCCCCCTCATTTCCTTCCCGCCTTCATTCAGCTTCTTCTTTTCCCCGCATTTCTATGGGGAACTGGAAGTGACGCTGCTGCTAGGCAATGCATTCTGGAAAGTGTAGTCCTCCTCTTTCCTGCTGGCTTCTCCCCCCCTTCTCTTCCCCATTGCTCTGCCTTGCCCCATCGCAGGGGCCAACTTCTCACACACACACACACACTTCTCCTCCTCTCTCTCCCTGCGCTCTCTCAGATGCTTCTCCCCCCTCCCTTCTCTTCCCCGTTGCTCTGCCTTGTCCCATCGCAGGGGCCAACTTCTCTCTCTCTCACACACACACACTTCTCCTCCTCTCTCCCTGCGCTCTCTCAGATGCTTCTCCCCCCCCCTTCTCTTCCCCTTTGCTCTGCCTTGTCCCATCGCAGGGGCCAACTTCTCTCTCACACACACACACACTTCTCCTCCTCTCTCTCCCTGCGCTCTCTCAGATGCTTCTCCCCCCCCTTCTCTTCCCCGTTGCTCTGCCTTGTCCCATCGCAGGGGCCAACTTCTCTCTCACACACACACTTCTCCTCCTCTCTCTCCCTGCGCTCTCTCAGATGCTTCTCCCCCCCTCCCTTCTCTTCCCCGTTGCTCTGCCTTGTCCCATCGCAGGGGCCAACTTCTCTCTCTCTCACACACACACACACTTCTCCTCCTCTCTCTCCCTGCGCTCTCTCAGATGCTTCTCCCCCTCCCTTCTCTTCCCCGTTGCTCTGCCTTGTCCCATCGCAGGGGCCAACTTCTCACACACACACACACACACACTTCTCCTCCTCTCTCTCCCTGCGCTCTCTCAGATGCTTCTCCCCCTCCCTTCTCTTCCCCGTTGCTCTGCCTTGTCCCATCGCAGGGGCCAACTTCTCTCTCTCACACACACACACACTTCTCCTCCTCTCTCCCTGCGCTCTCTCAGATGCTTCTCCCCCCCTCCCTTCTCTTTCCCGTTGCTCTGCCTTGTCCCATCGCAGGGGCCAACTTCTCACACACACACACACACACACACACTTCTCCTCCTCTCTCTCCCTGCTCTCTCAGATGCTTCTCCCCCTCCCTTCTCTTCCCCGTTGCTCTGCCTTGCCCCATCGCAGGGGCCAACTTCAGCCCTCCAGGTAGGTGTTTTGGACTTCAACTCCCACCATTCCTCACAGCCTCAGGCCTCTTCCTTTTCCTCTCAGCCTGGGCAAACTTGGGCCCTCGCTCCCTCAGGATCGGGGTGAGAGAGAGGCAGCGAGGAGCGAGGGGGGGGGGGGCTCCTCCTCCTTTTTTTTGCTGCTTCCAAGAATAGAATACCCCCCTCCCTCCCTCCTTCCTATTTTGAGAGTCCCATCTAGAATTCAGTGTGATTTATTCAAGTTTTGGCCTACAACTCCCAGAAATCCCAGCCAATTTACCAGCTGTTAGGATTTCTGGGAGTTGTAGGCCAAAACCATCTGGAATGCGCATGCTCTGGCATACGAACTACTAACGAATTTCGTTAGTAATTAAGTTACATTTTAGAAATTTTTGGAAATTTTTTTGTAAGTCTTTCTTTTACTAATAAAAAAATCCCCCCCCCCCATTTGATTTTAGAATCGCCATTTTTGGGTTCGAAACCATGCCTAGTAAAGACATATCTCTGCTATCAGACATTTTGGGAATGATGAGGAGCAAGCTACTGTGTAGGTTGTGGGTGGCATTGTTTTTGAGGATATGAGTTATTAAATAGATTGTCCTATCCCGCAGGTAGGAAGTAAGTAACTGAAAAGCCTAGCTGTCTCAATTCAGTAATATAATTGGACTTATCACACTAGAGCTCAAAGAGTAGGCAAGAGTATGCACCCCATTTTACATCTGGTTGCTGCCTCCTGCAGAATTCTGGGCCTTGTAATTTAGGGAAGAGACCTTTAAAATTCTCAGCCAGAGAGGTCCTAGGTCTCACTAAACAATAAACAAACACATTTATCAATGTCAAGACGTGAAAAAAAACTTACACCAACATTACATATGGAAAATCTTACACAGCCCTTACAAAAGGAGGAATAGAACACACGTTTTGCTCTAAAATTGAATTATCCACTGGCTTACTTTTTAATTTCCACCAGGAAAAAATGTTTAGAAATCCTGTACCAAATAACCAAGAATGGATGCGATGTTTCTTTTACATCTTTTCTCCATGCTTTTCCCTAAGTTACTTAACTCCTTATTTAAACTCAGAAAGTCTGAACAAAGTAAAGTGTATTCAGTTGGGTCATGTCAGAGGAATAAAACAGGAAGCAGATCACTTTCTTATACACACTTCTGCAAATACATACTCTCTCATGTATGTTCCAGCTGATAGATTGACTGCAAACTTTCTGGGCTGGCAGTAAAAATGTTATGGAACCAAACATTCTTTAAAAATAAAGATAAAAAAGGAATTCCTATGGTGTCCTATAAGACTGCTATTCTAACCCACAAATGCATTGGCTGTATGGAGTTAGGGTTAAGCACAAGACTGTTTTGCTGGCAGAACTGTCTTTCATCAGAAAATCTTAGTGATTTGCTAAAAGAACAAAAGTGTCTCACTGGACTAAATTCTACTAACAAAGAATGGGTTGGTAACAGAGCAGCCAAGTTTAGATATAGAATTAATCTAAATCTGCCCTAGCCCATAGAGACAGCCATAGCTCATAGAGACAGTGACAACAGGATGAAAATATTCCTAAATTCTAAACTTCAGCAGTTTAGTCAGTTCGGCAAGCTCTTAACAATTTTTGCCAAATGGAATTGTGATCTAGGCAAAATAGTATATCACTGGATGACAAGAAATAGTCTTCTTTCAGGTCACTGATCTAGCAAGGTGATCTTGCTCTGATGTCTTGAGATGACACATTCTCCTTCTCACAGTGATGTCATCCAGCCGGCCCACTTTGTCTTCTAGCACTTTTAGCCCATAGGAAAACCAAATGTGTGCATTTATTTTGTGTGTATTTCTAAATCTGATTCAAGCATCACCTCCTGCTCCAAACAGTTGGAGTAAATAGAATAGGCACGATTCTAGTCACTTCAGAATATTAAATTCGGTGTGAATTTCCATAGTTTTACTTTATTATGGTTTTTCTATTGGTTCCCAAACTTGCCTAAGTTGAATCTTTCGTATAATTAGGAAAATGTTATGTATTTGAATTGAATTAGTTTTGAAGTATGTGTAAAAAGCTCAGTCCCTTGTTGGGTCAAATCATGTATCAATGGTAAAGTACTATATGCTAGTGGTTCTCAACCATTGAGTCCCCAGATGTTTTGGCCTTCAACTCCCAGAAATCCTCACAGCTGATAAATTGGCTGGGATTTTCTGGAGTTCAAGGCCAAAACACCTGGGGATTCACAAGTTCAGAACCACTGCTATATGCAAATATATGTTATCAGTAAAATTAGGTGTCATTTTATTCCCAGGAGCATATAGGGGGAAAGAAACCCAACTGTTGTTGATGCTCTGGGGACTGGTGCTCTTATGCTAGTTTACTATAGAGGTCTAAATTGAATGATGTTTTTATCTTAAGAAGGACATTTTAAGTTCATTCTCAAAATGCTGCATCTGTTCATTCATAAGAAGTGGGAAGCAGCACCTATATATCTATATAAAATATGATATTACTCTAAAAATAGAATAGTATTCTATTATTGTAACTCCTCCAACTGTATACAATTGTATATATTTCTAATATTCCTTCTGAGATTCAATTTCATACAATAGCTTCCATAGTTAAATAGATAGACAAGAAGAGTATTTCTATTGTTATTGTTAACAGTATTCCCCTTCCTGCACTCAAAACTGGATTTCAAGATGACTTACACAAACTAAAAGAGAAAAATATAAAATCACATACAGAAAAGCAAGTTAAAAACTAGAAAATTATTGTTGAAACATAATTAAAGAGATCTGTTTAATTGTTTATAATTATTGACAAGAAGTTTAATCTGATGTGATTACTCTTACAGAATAAAGATATGCATGTCATAGACACAAGAGAACACCATTTTGCCACAAAGAAGTAGCGTGTCAACAATTCATGTTATTCCTTTAGAACATTAAAGCTTTTTCAACCTGTCTTCCCCTTTTCAGTCCGTGAACACAAATTTTGCTTGAACCCTACTAGAAAGAAGCAGAAGAGCAACAAAACCTGCTTGTTTTTATTTTATTTTTTATTTTATTTTATTTGCCAGATATCATAAATTTTCAATGATTTAACAGCACATTGTAGAAAGAAAAAAGCTCCTGTTTTTTGTCTCTTTTCAGAGGAGAAGCATTTGTGTTTCATTACAGTATAGTCATTGTTGATAAGTTTCAAAATTGTTGCCACATAGCCCACTGAAATATTTTATCACAGCATCCTGCTTTCAGATCTGTCCTTAAAGATTTAAGGGTATCGATAAGCCATAATTACATCATTAATTTGCCTCCACTCCAGTGCTGGATAAAAATGTAGCTGAATATCTGGACAACTTCCAAATCTGGGCAATGAAAACTATCTTTGGAATTCTCTTATTACAACCAATATGAAACTATAGCCTCATAGACTATATATACATTAGGTATAGTGTTGAGTGATAAGTGAAACCGTCACTTGTCCAAGAAATGATATACTTGTTTATCAACGTTTAAAAATATATGTCTATGTGGAATCCATTTTTCATGCTCTGGGAGTATATTACCTTATTACCTTCAAATTTATAAATAATACCACAGAAGGTGGCTGGCAAACAGCTTTCTCCCTAAAGAGAAACAGACCTATGTTTCCAGAGAATGGGGTGTGAAAACAGCTGCAGCTAGAAGAACTGTTTCTTGAACTGCTGTAATTGTATACTGAAAATATTAGCTGATTTAAATGGGAATAATTTCTTTTTTATTTTATCATTGTAGACAGAAGACCATAGGATTAAGTCAATGCCACTTTGGAATTGTGTAGTATTGTCAGACAAACTGATCAAAAAATGTTGGCACAAGGCTTATAAAACAGACAGCCAAATCTCACAGGGAATTAAGTCATATAATCTAGTGTATTGGGTCAGATTTGTAAGATACCATTTGTTTCCTGTAAATTCATTAATTTAGCTCCACAGGTACAAAATATTAAATGCTTACAAAAAGTATAAAAATAAACATTACTTACAGATTTGATAGCCATGGTTTCACTCATTCTCCAAAAAATATTCCCTCCCAGAAGTTTGTGTGGGCCTCTCTAGGTCCTCTGGTGCTATTCTATGGTGCGTTTTTGTACAGGGTTTAACATTGGCCCAATTAGACTGTGGTATAATGCAGTTTGAGACTGCATTATATAGTCAGTGTAACTTCATTATATGAGTCTACACTGACCCTACAATACAGTTTCAAGCTGCATTGTTTAGCAGTGTCGATAGATGGGGCCTATGATTCACAGTATCAAGTTTCCACAGAGGACTTGGAGTGAATCCCCAGTGGACACAGGGGACATACTCTTTTTAAAGGAGAGTATGAAACAGTCAATAAATTGGACCGAATTCCTTGTTCGAGTAATTCCAATATGTGAGCTGTGATTATGTTCCAGCATCACACATTGGAAAGCATGATTCAAGGTAATGTCCCCAGAATCTTTGAAACTAATCAAAATACTGAAAAGCAGGTGGACAATTTATATTTTTCATGAGCTTTAAGAAATCAGTACACTACACAAAAACAGTTTCCTAAAGTGATAGGATTATTGTCAATAATTGCTAATATTAAACAGGAAAATAGGTGAATATACTAAAACTGGGAGGCAAATTTCTATCTTTTTTGATGATGCTCTAGCTTTTTCCTAATTTTTTTTAGCATTTAAAGGCAATAAGCCTTTATAATTAGGACCATATTCTGACAAACCAGGTGATCTTCTACTTTGTTACTAAAATCTTGTGTGCCTCTTACATAGAAAATATGTTAGTGAACGAAATAATGAATAAAAAAATCTACATATTGCAGTAATGGTTTTAATACAGATCCTGACCCAACTAATGTAAGTCTTCCAGGTGGTCTGTTTCCTGGTTTGTGGATTGTACATTTTGGAAATAAACTTTTATTCAGCGGGGCTACGTTATCATTGATACAGGCCTAAAAAATTTTTTTAACTTGACTGCTAGAATAAATGAAGACTAAAGCCATGCTTGTCCAGGGGCAAAGGAAAACACATGTCCACCAAATCATTGGGATTACATAGATACCTGTTCAGAGTCATTACTCAAATTAATTATGAAAACAATCTTCCTCTTCACATTCCTATCCGCTTTTTATCAAACTATATGCAGGATTTAAAAATCACTATTAAAAATGTATGTATGCGATCATCAGGGTGGGAGAGGAAAGAAAAGCAATCTGGAAAATATGTTCAGAACACACTGATTTCCTGAACATTCCTTCTTTCCTTGGCTTACCTCATCTATTAAAAGTCTGTTCTCACATTTTATGGGAAGAAAGTCCAATGAGAGATAACCCTTTGGAAATGGAATTTCATTTTTTCCTAAGTTATGTTTAATATGTTTTAATGGTTTTAATTTGTGTTTATATGTCTACTGGTTTTTAATTATGTCATGTATTGCTTTTTCTTATGTATAATGTGGCATTGAATTATACCAAACCGTAAGCCACTCTGAGTCCCCCTCAAGGTGAGATAGAGCGGGATAGTAATATAGTAAATAAATAAATAAATAAATATGTGAAAATAAAAATAACTTTGTGGCCACAAGATCTGTCCTTATTGCCACATTCTCTTTTTGATGAAAAGTAGAGATTAACCTTTCTCTACATGATCATCTTCAAATGTCACCTCTATGTGGTTTTAGGAACTACATATTTCAATTTTTTTGCACAAATATGAACTTATTTATGCACTCCCTGACACAAGTACTCGTATTTACTTGAGTCTCGTGTGCCATCGAATCTAGTGCATGCAATAATTTTCAAAACCCTGAAATCAAAAAAGAAGAAGAAGAAGCTTTTGCTGCTGAATGTAACACACAGTGGCAAAAAAATATGCTCTTTGTAATTTGGCCAAAAAGGTGTGTGTTCCTGTTGCTGCTTGTTTGGAGTTTCTTCATTATAAACAATTGTGTTAGACAACCAAAAATTCTAGCAAGCCAAAAGAAAACCTTGGAGTGCATCTATCCTGTAGAATGAAAGCACTTTAACTGCATTGGTTCATTGCTATGGAATCACGGGTTCTGTAGACCTTGAGTCGTCTCTGCCAAAAACTACAGGTGCATCACTAAACTACAAATCCCAGGATTGCATAGCATCGAGCCCTGGCAATAAAATTAGAGATGAAATATTTCAAAAAGGAACTCCAAGTACAGCTCCTGAAACACCTTCCTCTTTTGCTTTGGCTCAGCACTAAGATTACCATATTATGCGAATCTAGTGCACACTCTAATTTTGGCGAGGTAATGTAGCCAAAAAAGTGAGTATTAGATTCAAGTAAATATGGTGTTACTGTCCAGGGAAAAGCAGTTGACTGCTAGGTCTAAGAACCAATGAATCAATGGAACTTTAAGTCAACTTTAATCCCATTGTATTGGTGATCCATAGCTCCAGCTCACCTTGTAGAGACAGAATGAGAGGCTTCCTTTACTCAGAATACAAGGCAGTAGTTCTTTAAGTGGTATTTAGTTATAGCTAGCACTTGTTGCATAAAGCCCTAAAGCCCTAATTATGATGGCTGCAGTAGAGCAGTAGTTACCAACCTTTGCCAGATGTCAGGGAGCTGAAATTCTGGGAGCTGAAATCCAAGAGTTTATTATTTATTTATTTATTTATTTATTTCCGGCATTTTACCCCGCTCTTCTCAACCCCCGAGGGGGGACTCAGAGCGGCTTCCAAAAAGGCACAATTCGATGCCAACACAGTAAAACACATAAAACACAGTATAACCCCCCCAAAAACATTGCACATTAAAATACAATTACATCAACATATAATACACATTCATTTAAGTTAATAAATAAATAAATAAATAAAATGTGATGCCTTGTGCTAGTGTGTAAACGCCTGGTCCCATAGCCAGGCTTTTACTTTTTTCCTGAATGTCAGGACCCTCGTCCCCACCAGCCGCATTTGAGAAGTCGGCGGGAGCGAGAGCAGGGCCTCCCCAGATGATCTTAAATTACGAGGTGGGATGTAGCGGCAGATGCGTTCGGACAAGTAAAATGGGCCAGAACCGTATAGAGCTTTAAAGGTCAAAACCAGCACTTTGAATTGAGCTCGGAAGTGGATAGGCAGCCAGTGGAGCTGACACAACAGGGGGGTGGTATGCTCCCTGTATGTAGCTCCAGTTAGTAATCTGGCTGCCGCCCATTGGAGTAGTTGTAATTTCCGAACTGTCTTCAAAGGCAGCCCCACGTAGAGTGCGTTGCGTGAGTGAGTTACAGTTGAGCACTACTGTAATAGAGCAATGTGCAGAACTCACACATTCAATTTTTAAAAGAAGTAGAACAAAGGTAAAACTATCTGAAACATAGTTGAATGCTGTGCCCTTTTCTCTTTTCTAGTTAAGATATCTTCATTTATTAAAAATACTTAATCAAAATCAGGAGATAAGCTACATGGTTGACAATCCCTTTGCAAAAGGATGATGTTGCTTTACTTGCATTTAAATACATAGGAATGTCCAAAGTGTGACAGTCTCCAATTAGTCATCTTGGCTTCAAGGGAGAGTTGATATAGGATCCATTTGTTTATTCAATTTTATTAACAGTATTTGATCAAAAGCATTACACGACTAGTAAAAGAATAGGCTTGGTTGATCAAAAAATGGTTTGAAACTCATTTCGGGTGTAGGGGGCACTGGTGATTCGATTCAGAAATCATTTCCAATTTTCACAGAAAAAAATGTTCAAAATTTTCCGAAACTTCTGAGACTTACAAATTCTGAATAATGGTTCAACAGTGTTATTTCCTGTTTCATTGGGTGGTCTTTACTTTTAAAGTAGTTGTTTTACTCCAGAAAGTGGGGGCAAAAGGAGGAAATTCATCCACGCTGGTTTGAAATGGCTTCTCTGGCATAAGACTGAAGCAAGAGGGACAGCAAAGCGAGGAAATTCATCCACTCTGTTTTAAAAAGCTTGCCAGACTCCAGACAGAAGCAAGGGGTGAGGAGAGACACAGGAAATTCACCATTCTGTTATAAAATGCTTGCCCAGACTCCAGATGATCATCCAGCCTCAATAATAATAATAATAATAATAATAATAATCCCTTCTGCCTTCGTGCAGGGAAAGCACAATCAAAGCACCCATGACAGATGGCTACCCATTCTTAATAATAATAATAATAACCCTTCTGCCTTCATGGAGGGAAAACACAATCAAAGCACCCCTGAGAGATGGCCACCCAGCCATAATAATAATAATAATAGTTTTCACCTCCTGGCCCAGGAAGTTTAGGCAGGCAGGAAGGCAGGCAGGTCGCTGTGAGTGGAGGACCTCCACTGCACCTGCCGCATCCTCCGTGCCCAGTGCAGGCCAGCGTGAGGAAGGAGGCCAAAGGTGACCTTTGAGAGCTGCGTGGCATAGGACAGATGTTCCGTTGGGCTCCAGTTGGGCCCAGGAAGGACAGAAGAAACATGTGGAAGAAGGCAGGGAGCAGCGACGGGCACACTCACCAATCGCTTGACTCAGCCAGAGGTGGCTTCGCCATAAGTGAAAGTAGACTGGCCGAGGAGGCCCAGTGGTCGGTCAGTGGCGCACGGCCCCTGGATGCGCACTCCTAGGGCCTCTTCCTGTGCACACTTACCAATGCTGGGAGAGAGAGGTGCCCCGACGTTGGCAAGCATGCGGGGGAAAGAGGGCTGAGAGCACACACCCAGGGGCTGGTGAAGCACGGTCCCTGGATGTGCACTCCCAGGGCCTCTTCCCCGTGCACTTGCCAATGCTGGGAGAGGGGTGCGCCCTGGCGTTGGCAATGGGCGCACCCCTTGGGCATCGCACTTCCCTGAAACGCTGAATCATTTCCGACTCACTTACTGCTTCGGAACAGAAATGGCAGAAAAAGCTTTGGAAAGGCATAGGGACTTCCGGTTTCCTTAAAAACTTTGAAATTTCTTCAAAAAGTGAATCTTTCCGAATTTATTCCAAATTCCGACTGAACCTAACCATGTCTATAAAAGAATACAGACATACTTGCACATATGTAGAAAAAGTCAAATGAACAAGCTCCTGGCACATTCTGTAGTAAGTAATAGCTGTCAGAGAGATAGCAGAAATGTTTTTACTATCCTTATCAAGGATGGTCACAATCTGAAAATAGCCAGCATATTTTCACATAAGAGCTCTCATGCTGAAGGGAGACAAAATCTGCCCCAGGAATCTCTTCCTGGAACGTTGATATAAGTCAAAATAAAGTACATTGTGTAAAATATCCTTTACTTTTGCCACACCACAGATACAAAGCATTGAGTTTCTTGGAATGTCTCTATATCTACCATTCATTTATTTATTTAGCAGTCGATGGTATCGCTAACACCACATATGCAATCAGTGAATTTTCTTCCTATCAGCTTTCTTCACTGTCCAGATTCACAATCAAACATAGAAATTGGAAATGCAATGCCATTAGGACAATTCTACATTTGGCCTACATCTAGTCTACACATAGGAAGAGAACACATTACATAACTAACTTCACATAGGATAGAATAAATTGTGATGATTGGATTTATCCTTTTCTTCTTTGTAGGTAGCCCAAAGTATGGCATCTGTTGACATAGCATTCACAACTCCTTAATAATGTATTTAAGGGCCCTAACACTATGTTGGAATTCCATAAATTGAACTCCCTACTTTTTCTTCTCAAAAAAGCCACTTCAGGAATCCTGATTTGAGCCAGGACTGTGAAAATAGGTATTTTAAACTTTTTCATCCATTAAGTTCATTCAATGAAAACAGACTCCCAATTTCCAAGGTATTTTATTGTAATTGACAGAAAATGAGTATACTTTTGCAACTTAGCTGAGCTCAGTACCCAGGAATTGTTATAGAATATAACCATGTATTTGCTAATAAAACTATTTACTATTACTGTTTTACACGAAAACAAGTTGTATTGTGTGAATAAAAATGCAGTTCTCTAGAAAAGCTACTGCATAGACTTTCAATCATTATAAATATAAGCAGTACACTTTTTATAGTTCAAACATCGTTTTCTTTATATGACCATAAAAAAGGTTGTGAAGTGTTGAAAACTGAATTAAATAGTTATTGAAGTATGAAATATCCACTTTCAATAATTTATTTTTAAAACAAGTGGAAAGAGGGGAGAAATATTTGAAAAGGTTAAGATAAATTACTGAAAAATTGAGTTCAAAGTTGCAAATGTAGTAAGAGAGGAAAGAAGAAGAAAGAGTAAGTTTTTGCCCTTCCAGTAGGCTCGGGCAAATGCAAACTGCTGCAGCTTCTTCTAGCTTGTGTGTCCTTAATTGTTAATTAGCTTTGCCCTTTTGGGACCAGCCTTTGCAAGCATCCTAGGATGCCTCCTATCTACAGAGCCCCATGCCACACATCACATGATACACACTCACCTCCAGCAGGGCTCCATACATGAACTGTGCTGGAAGCATCCTAGGAAGCTCCGCCCAGAACATAGGAGGCTCCCTGTGTTCTGTAGGCAGCAACAGGGCCAGCATAGGGGAAAGCTGTACAATGATGCTTTCCCATATTGGATTGCCCCGCTGCCTCATGGATACACTATGGAGGCTGGCAAATTCCCCCGCTGCCCCTCATCAATGTGATGAGGTCCAAAATCACGGTCTGATGTTACTTGACCACATGTGTCTTGGTTTTAGTCTGTGAAATATTTAGGAGTATGTTGGTAGGCCCAAGTCATGCCCTCCTTATAGAGAAACAAGCAAATACAAGTGAATAGCAAAATGAAAGAAAGCCAGCATGTTGTAGCAGTTTGAGTGTTGGACTATACATCTAGAGACCATGCTTTGAATTCCTTCTTGGCCATGGACATCCAGTAGGTGACTTTGAGGAAATCACTTTCTCTCATTCATAGAGTAAGGCAAAAACAGACATCCCACTGAACAAATTTTGCGAGGAAAATCCCATCATAGGTTCACCTTAGGTTATCCATAAGGAGAAAGGTCTTGAAGACACATGACACCTAAGCAAAATTTCAGTGAAATTGAATAATAAAGTGGGGGTGATATCTTTAGCCCTAATTCAGTACAATGAATTTAAATTTATTCCCATCCTTTCTTGTTACTACGACTCCTATATATGCATGCGTGTGTGTGTGTTCACTGAACAATGTACACAGAATTTTAAACCTGCTATTATATAAGATTCCTGCACATTAACATTAATGATGAGATAAACCATGTTGTAGACAGATCATTCAGCTATCTAGATAAGTGAAATTAGGGAGTGTACACAGGTTCATTTTAATGTCCCACAAGTCTTTACATTAATGAACCATAGTTGTATTACACAGCATTATTTCCTATTCTTATTGTAGATAATTTGCCTAGTTTTGTATTTATCTGAGTTCTTGCTCAGAACAAGCCACAATGGGCCAGTAGTGTATCCTTCTTGTTCTGCTCATGGTAGATACTTATTTTGTATCTGGCAGTTTCTGGCTATCTGGCGAAATGATGGCAGTTTCCTTGCCATCATTTAGCCTTTTGTAAGGGTGACATGGAATATTACATATTCCTTTTGTGATAAATTTCTTGAAAGAGCAGAAAGCTGGGATGAGCAGTTACAAGAGTGACCAGCTTCTCTTAGTCCTCCAAGGAACTTTCATTTTATGTTTCTATTGTTTTGATCTGAGATGTTGCCACCTGTTTTCTGAGTAGTCTAAATAATGTTTATGTTTGCTTTCCATTTTAGCTCCCAAACTTTATCAACACTACTCTCCCTCCACATGAGCAAGTGACAGCACAAGAAATTGACAGTTATTTCCGGCAGGAACTCATCTACAAGAGGAATGAAAGAATGGGGAAAAGAGTGATGGCTCTCTTAAGAGACAACAGTGACAAGAGCTTCTTATTTGCCTTTGGAGCAGGTTGGTGTCTAAATATATTATTTTGTTGATTTTCTTAATCACACTCAAACAAACAAAAATTGAGAAATAACTCTATTTTTTTCCCTGAGACTATCACATTTTGGAATTCCACCTCACCATTGTCCATCTCCTCCCCAGTTAAAGTCCAGAGCTGAGTTTTAATTTGTGCCGATTTCCATTTGGTTAAGTGGACATCAATTTGAGCTTGCAACCTTTGAAATATGAATTCAGTGTTCACTAGACCATGGATTAATCATTGTCTCTCTGCCATAATGTTCGTTCATCAGTTGGCATGCTAGTGAGATTGACTTACTTCATATAGCTACAGAGTGACTCTGAAGACTGGTAATGACTTCACTTTGTATGTAGATGTCATGAACAGTAATAATAGCTCACCCTTTATCTTTAGACTTCAGAAAACTCTGTCCAATGTTTAAATGTTACCATCGTTATTTGCATTGCTATCATGCAAAAAACAAAAACCCATAAATGAAACAAATCCTTCCTACTTTATTTAATACACAATGCAATTTTTTTCTAAAACTGATGTGACTAGGATGTTGTGTCTTGTTTGTAGTCTGTAGATGGAAAATCCAACTTGTCTCATCTGTGTTATGTAAAACTTCTGTATGGTCATTTTAAATAGTGTTATCCCTGACAAGCCTCTTATGTCATGACAACAACCTAGCAAAGGATTTGCATACGATTCCAAATTATCATTGTGATGTTTCAGAAGATAATGTAGTCCTCACACTACATTGCTGGCATGATGAACTCTAGGACTGAGTCTTTAAGCCTAAGGGGCCTGGACTTAAGTGGACTTTCCTAAAATTAAAAGCTGTTCCCCATTGCTGTAAACATTTTGAAGCCAAGAAAAAAAACCTGTTATCTCTCATTTCCTGTAGGCCGTAAGTAGTACACAAGTCTGTTCATCCTTCCTATGGTGTCTTAAGAGGGAATGCATTAGGCACTACTTGTAATAGTGTTTGCTTCACAATAAGACTGTTGCCTGCCTATGCACTAATTTGCAGCAGACTTATATGAAGCACAGTGTTGTGAAACACATCCCATTAGCTAAAAGTGGATTCAGGTTTAAGTCTAGAAATGCTCCTTTTGTTAACTTTGTTGCCAAGAAAGGATTTGGAATGCCATACTCAAACAGGATCCAGAATTTCACAGCTGGCAAGTATGTTTCCATTGAAGTGAAGCAAAATGAGCAATCTCGTGTTTAGAATATTGACAGAAAATTGGACTCAAATTCAGCCGTTTAGACCTTTCATTTTGAGAAGACCTTACAATGAACTCCTACCAAAAGAGGGGAACAAGCATGAAAGTGAAGAGGGGAGGATATTTTGAAACAACATATGTACTGCATGTGGGAATACACACTAGTCCCCTGTATGTATTCTGGCCTCAGTCCAGTATTGGAGTTTACAATTTATTATATGCCTCCCATAGAGCCAACATGTTTCTACAATAGGTACAAGCCTACTTCATGCATATCCACTTAAGAGTGTCAGGTTTCTGCGATCTGCTCTGCCCTGGGAGAATGAGATGATCACAAACAGTTGGAGTGATTCCCCCTCCTCCTTCCCAAACTCAAAACAGATGCTGTTTATTGAGCAGCATCATTTCAATAAAGTGTGGAAAAGAAAGCTGTGCAAAAAGTTTGTTCTTCTTTGGTCACAGCTAATGTAAGCCATGTTGTAAAGAAAACAAATGGTAATTCTATCATCTCTTTATTGCCAGGGTATGGCATGAAAGACAAAAGGAACCAAGTGGTATGGGATCATTGATTTATCAGTCAAACAGGCTGTCTCAGTCTCTACAGTTGCCAGCATTTCATACTTCAGCCAGTGAAACAGCAGGAACACCATCCTTTTAATTGTGGGGTATTTAAACCATTAATAATTAACAGCTGTCAAGGTGGGAGGTTTGTGATTTTGTAACACATCAATAACATATTTATTTATTTACGACATTTTTATACCACCCTTCTCAGCCCAAGGGCGACTCAGGGTGGTTTACAGTTGGCAATAATTCAATGCCACAACACAATAACAATTAAAAACAACTAAAAAGAATTAAGCAATTAATATACAGTTAACAACGTGGCTGCCGCACTTTGGACCATTTGCAGCTTCCGAACAGTCTTCAAAGGCAACCCCACGTAGAGCATGTTGCAGTAGTCTATACAGGATGTAACCAGAGTTTGGACTACCGTGGCAAGTCAGACCTCCCAAGGTACAAGCGCAGCCGGTGCATAAGTTTTTACTGTGCACATGCTCCCCTGTTCACCACTGAAACCTGGAGCTCCAGGCTCAGCGATGAGTCCAGGATCACACCCAAGCTGCAAACCTGTGTCTTCAGGGGGAGTGTGACCCCATCTAACACAGTCTGTAACCCTATGCCCTGTTCGGCCTTACAACTGACCAGGAGTACCTCTGTCTTGTCTGGATTCAATTTCAATTTGTCCGCCCTCATCCAGACCGTCACAGCAGCCAAGCAC
This sequence comes from Anolis apletophallus, assembly GCA_030556195.1. Lineage (NCBI taxonomy): Eukaryota > Metazoa > Chordata > Lepidosauria > Squamata > Anolidae > Anolis > Anolis apletophallus. Next base: position 85,872,900 of record JARBWK010000005.1, on the reverse strand, counting down.
TGGTTCAGGACCTGAACAGTCTCCTTAGTAGCAGGTGGAAAGGAGTGACAGAGTTGGACATCATCTGCGTACAGATGACACCACACCCCGAAACTCTTGATGATCTCCCCCAGCGGCTTCATGTAATGTTAAACAACATGGGAAACAGTATAGAACCCTAGGAATCCCACAAGACAATGGCTGTGGGATTGAGCAGATGTCTCCCAATAACACCTTCTGAGATCAACCCTCTAGGAAGTATTGGAGCCACTGCTCAACCCCAAGGCTCATTACCGCAAGGCGTCTCAGAAGGATACCATGGTCGATGGTATTGAAGGACGCTGAGAGGTCCAGCAGAACCAACAGGGACACACTCCCCCTGCCCAGCTCTTGCCATAGATCATCCACTAAGGCGACCAAGGCTGTCTTGGTACCATGCCCCGGTCTAAAGCCAGACTGCTCCGGATCCAGATAATCCGTGTTTTCCAAGAATGCCTGGAGTTGTGAGGCAACTACACGTTCCAGGACTTTGCCCAAAAAGGGGAGATTGGAAATAGGCCGATAGTTGACCAATTGAGTGGGGTCAAGGGATGATTTCTTCAACAGCGTTTTTATCACAGCTTGTTTTAAGATGGCTGGAATCTTGCCTTCCCGAAGGGAGGCAGTAACCACCACCTTCACCCACTCGGCCAATCCCCCTCTGGCCTCTTTTAGAAGCCAGGATGGGCAGGAGTCTAGGATACATGTAGTCACTCTCATTCCTCCAAGTATCTTGTCCACATCTTCGAGTTTCAGTAATTGGAATGAATCCACCAAAACCGGACAAGCAGATGCTCATGTTACATCCTCAGAGATTGCTGTTAACATGGTGTCCAGGCCAGAATGGATCAAAGTGACTTTGTCTGCAAAGAACAGAGCAAAAGCTTCACAGCGAGCTGCCGAATTGTCAGGGTTCCCATCCTGGATGGTGGGATTTAAAAGGCCTCTGATAACTCAAAACAGCTTGCAAAATCCAGAATATTAGCAATCCGCTGGTAGTAAAAGAAGCCCGCCTCTGACAACTCAAAACAGCTTGCAAAATCCAGAATATTAGCAATCAGCTGGTAGTAAAAGAATCCCGCCTCACTGCTTCTGGCGTAGAATGTTCCAAAATACTAATATTCCTGATTTTGCCGATCTTTGGGACGCACTCTGGAAACCGAAGCGTCCAGGATTACCGAGGCTCCACCCTCTCTCTGGGCTTGGAGATGGTGGACTTCAGCATGTAATACTTTTCGTGGGACTTTTGCTGCTTTGAAAGGACTGAACACACGTTCATGGACTATGAGTTTTTCCGTGGCTGTGCACCTCTGTTTCTAGCCTTCATTTTGATGCGGTTAATTTTGATGCAGATTATATTGTCTATACTTATGTTTAATGTTTGATACACTCAATATGCATTGAATCTTCTAATACATGATTGGCTTCTGTACTCTTGTGTTGATATACCTTGGTACATTATTATTGAGTATATTTTGAGATTAATGTTGAGCTTTGGATATTCTTATACCCAAGTTTTGTGTTGTTGTTTAGTTCAGGGTACCCACCCACTGTTTCTTTTGCATTCTTCCTCGGTGCCCTCCTCATAGTTTCTTTCCTCCTCACTCCGGGGCCATTCCCCAGCTGCTGCACCAGCTCCTCCTCTTGTTGGGAGACTTGGCCAGCCCCAGGAGCGCACATTTCATGCCCGCCGAGGCCACGGCTTCGAACCTGGAGCCCAGACACAATGGGACACCTCCGAGAGCCAGGGCTGCCTCGCTTGGGAGGGAGGGGCTCCCGCAGCCCCTCCTCTCCTCTTGCTCTCCCTCCTCCCCTCTTTTTCCCCCCGAGCACGAGCGCCAGGAGTGGAGCTGATCCCCTCCACCCCTGGCCCCTGGGAAGGAACCAACGCACATACGAAAAACCTAACGAAACCTACAACCAGGGCTTCAAAACTAAAAGGTACTTCCAGGTTGCTTGACACACTTCAAAACCATTTCTAATATAAGTTTTTAACGAATTTAAAACAACATTATTTGACTAAAGAGAAACCTAACCAGGCCTACACTGTATTAAGTTTTTGTTGTTATTGTGTGCTTTTATGTTGTTTCTGATTTATGGTGATCCTAAGATGAACCTATCACAAGGTTTTCTGGCAAGATTTGTTTCTCTGAGGCTGAGAGAATTTACTTGCCCAAGGTCACCCAATGCATTTTCATGGCCAAGTGGGGATCTGAACTCTGGTTTTCAGAGTTGTAATCCAACTGCACCACACTGGTTATCTCCCTGTAATTAAATAGTATAGCAAAACTGCCAGCTTTTATTGCCTCCACAGCAGCTCATACACATTTTAATGTTGCAGTAGTGAACTTTTGTTGTAACACAGATAGCTGCTGTAGTTATTGACAGGACAAAAGTTGCAAACAATGTAAGTCTTGGCCAAATGAAGTCTCAACTGACCATGAGTTTCTGCAAGATTGCATCTTCAGAAATAGCAAGTTCTTAATTGGTTATAATTTCCAATTAGCAGCACTGGAGCCCTTAACAAGATCACTCCTCTCGCCTTCCTTGGCCTGTCAGGGATTCCTACCTAGGATTTTATTCTGAAATTGCAAGGATGTAAAGACCAGTAGAGCTAATAGCATTGTGAATTGCATTCTGAAATTTAATCTAGAGAGGACTTCTTATAACTTTAACTACTTAACAGATTTTGGAGCTTGATAAAGTACTATAAAACTCCATGGGATGAAGATATCTATCCTCTTTCACTTTTGACTGCATGTTCCTTCAATGTAGCTATTGCCTTACTGGTGGAAAGCAAAGGGACAGGGCAAAAGGACCTGTCTCTGTTCTTGTCATTGGACACACCTCTTCTGAGTACGCCCCCAAGGTCTTAGCAGTCTTGTTTATGTTAACGGAAAATTCATTCCTGTATATCTCTCTTTTGCCTCTGAGTCAACAAGCTTGGAGATCCAGATAGCATTGCCATTTTAGATTAGATTTTGTAATATAATTGTTTTCCTTCCTGAAATAAGCTATAACTGAAGATGCAAAAAGATTGACTGAGTAACATTTTGTAGCAGAGGTCAGTGGGTGCAATATAGGTCTGGCTGGTCACTCATCACTTGGAATGATACTGGCTGGAGCAACAAGGTGATGATCAGAGAAGAGGGATAGTTACCCCTCTCTCATATCCCTCTCTCTTTTCATTTTTGATATTTTTGTATACAAGTGAGTAGTGTAAGCAAAAATTACATTAACTATTAAAACAGGTACATTGTGACATTCTAAGAAATCATTTCACTCCCAGTCATGAACCCACCATCCATGACCCCTCCTTCATCTCTCTAGGACCCTGGCCGATGTCATTCTAGGTGACAAACAACTGGCAGGAACCATATTGTGTCCACTTGCAACCGTAACAGTGAGAATGGGAAGGAATGGTAAAGGTGACCATTGGACAGTCAGTGCTCTTTCCCACCTTTGCATCTTCTGGGAGGGTTGGCAGTGTATGTAGATCAACCCTCTCCATAGACACTCGGGCAACAGACTTTAGCCTGAACCTTAAATGGGCTATCCAAGATAATAAATCAATTACACAGATAGGTTTCAGCACCTTAGATAGTTCCTCTGAAATTCTGGCTAAAACTTGAAATGAATTCACTACTCTGTTGGCACTGAAGTCCCAAGTCTCCCTTGTCCCTACCAGTGCTTTCACTTCTCTAATCTGAAAGGAGGGGCATGATCCTCTAACTGATCATAAATTTGCTGCCAAAAATACCAGAAGTAAAAACCACACAAAATCAACTAACCCAAAGTCCCTCAAAGCAGACAGCAATCTCTTTGATCCATTCTGGCCTGGACACCATGTTAACGGCAATCTCTGAGGATGTAACATGAGCATCTGCTTGTCCCGTTTTGATAAATACATTCCAATTAGTGAAACTCGAAGATGTGGACAAGATACTTGGAGGAATGAGAGTGCAAAGCAGACAGCAATCTCCCAAAGTGGACAAGAGCACACGGCACTGAGGCTTTCCCTTGAAGCCCTAAAGCCCTGAACACTCTGGCTAGGATTCCCTCTGGCACTAGCACTCCCTCTGGTTCTAGGTCTTAACTGAACACACTGCTCTTATGTCAAAGTGAAATTGGGCTGAGTGACAGCTCTTGACTCAAAATGCTCTTAAGTTGGGAAGCTCTTAAGTAGAGGTTCCATTGTACTTTATATTAGCATATTCATTCATGTGCAGCTAAAAATTGCACATACATTACTTCCATAACCTTTGTACTTCTCTGTAAATATACTAGCATTATTTCCTCCATGGTACAGATAGAAAGTTGAGGCTGGGAGAATATCGACTTTCCTAAGACCATCTTTTGAATTTTTAGAAGTTAGATTTAAATTTAGCTTCCCATTCTACCCACTATTGTGGTTTGGTATCTTCTTCTGTTCTTTCACCTTGAATAATCCCAGGTGCTTGTACATTTTTAAAAATTTTCCAATCAGCTACAATGCAAACATTATTGAACTCCCATATTCTGCTCTAAAATGCCTCTATTCCCCAAAGCCATGTATTACATGAATGCGGTGCGAAACCATCATTACAGCTGAGCTCAGATTTCATTTGTTGGAAACTCATAGAGTTGCTTTCCAAAACCAAACTCTGCACTGAAGTATACCACACTCTCATGTTCACATAAAAATTGAAAAGTTTCCAAAAATATCAACAAGACTGAGTCAGAATCTGGAAATCATGCCATATGGCAACAGATATGTGATTGGATCTGGGCTTTATTATGAGCAAAGAGGGCACATGAATATCTTGGACTGCTCAGCCAGTTGGAAATTGTTCTGTATCCCAGTTAGATTAAAGTACTTGGAAGATTATTTAGGCCCACTGGATCCAATCAGATTGGACAGGCTTTGAGTTTATCTAAGGGCTTTTGCAGATATTATTTTACTAGAGTAGCAGGATAAAGAAATTTTATCTTTTCTGCCTACCCTCATATTTTAATTGGAAAGGGGAAAAGATAAGATCAGCATGTTTTGGTCATTTCTCCTAAATATGCTTTATTATCCTTGCTTCTTATCATCCATGTTGTAATGCTGCAATATCAATATTCAGTTGGCAAACCATATTTCACTTCAACGCATTGTGTTAAGGAGGCTCCAAGTATAGTGAAACTCCAAAACCCTAAGGATTATAGCTGTACAATAACAGTAGTCTGCTTTGGCATTAAAAGATACAATGAAGTAGGCTGTGCCCATGAAAGCTAAATCTAGAAATCTCACAGTTTCAAAAAATAGATATATTGTGGGTATCTATTAGGGGTGGATATCTCCAATTTAAAATACTTTGAAATCCGTTAATTTTCATATTTAAAATTAATTTCAAAGTTTTTTTACCCTCGGGGCCCAACCCAAAAGTGTAATTTCTATACTGAACCTGGGCGCCGCCATTTTTCTAAAGGTCACGTTATTAGGTCGTATTTTCCCCTCTCAGTTCTCAACTCGCGAGAGGAGACTGGAGGCAGCAGCACCCTCCCTTCTCCTCTTGCCAGCTGAGAGCTTCTTATAACAGGAATATCAATCTCCTCAAAAATTGCTTCTCAGGGTCACTTATACACATCATACTCCTGCAGTTCTGGCTGCTCCCAAGCAGGCGCAAAAGCAGGCAAAACCTTCTCCCAAACACAAGCCGCAGACCCGACCAATCGATGCCTGAAAAATGGACCCGATCATGGATCCACTTTTCGGGCATTGATTGGTCGGGTCTGCGGCTGTGTTTGGGACAAGATCGCGTGCTTTTCCTCCCGCTTTGGAGCAGACAGAACTGCAGGACTCTGATGATGTGTGTGTGTGTAAGTGACCCTGAGAAGCAATTTTTGAGGAGATTGATATTCCTGTTATAAGAAGCTCGTACTGTATCTGTGAATTTCATTTGCATTAATTGATTATTTGTTGATATAGCTTGCTTCTATCATGTTGTTAGTGGGCTTTAGGACTTATTCATGTTTGGTGCATTGCCTCCTGTGTTTCGTTGGAGTGCATGCGAGCCATCCATCCCTGGCTTCCTTCTCTCGCCAGATCAGATGCCATCCCGGGTTATATCTGCATGGCATCTGATCTGGCAGGGGAAGGAAGGGAGCGGTGGATGACAAGCCAGCTGGCATAAGGAATAATAACGAAAATTCGTTATTAATTATGTTTCAATCATGAAATTTATTTTTAAAAATTTGTAATAATTTCTATAACGACCCAGCAACGGAAATCCCCCCTCACATGAGTTTAGAATCACTTTTTTAATGGATCAACCATCCCTAGTATCTATGTGTTATATTAATTCATGCTTCTCCACTATTTTGAAGATGAATAGTTGTTAGTGTCAGAGGGTTTTTTTGGTAACTATCATCAAATCAACTTCAACTTGTGACAATCTGATGAGTGAGATATCTCCAAGCCCTACTCAGGTCTTGCAGATTCAGAATCATGGCTTCCTTAATTCACTCTATCAATTTGACATTCAGTTTTCTTCTTTTCTTTCTGCCTTCGACTTTACCAAGCATTATGGTCTTTCCTAGGGAGTTCTGTCTTCTCATGATATGGTCAAAATACGAGAATCTCAATATAGTTATCTTGTTATCTAGGAAGACTTCTTGTTGGATTTGCTCCAGGATTAATATCTTCTCTAGCACACATTTCAAATGAGCTGATTTGTCAAAATAGTGGACCTCAACTCCAAGAAATCAAGATGTGGAACCCATAACTCAAGCTGTCATGCAACTGAAACTGCATTTCACTTTACCAGATGTTAACCAGTATCATCTGCATAAAAGGGTAGAGTTGGAAACAGTTGGATAGGGCCTCAGTGGCCCTATAATATAGCAGTCTGTTGTTGTTCAGTGCACCTATGAAATATGCAACTGTATAGTGGAATATGGTAGTATTGTCATTCCTTGGTATTAAAAGAGATTTTTAATTAAAATTTTGCATATAATCCCTAGATGTAGAATGTAGCTGTAAGGTATAGGATGTTGGTCATTTAGCTTTGTTTACAGCCCTGCTCACTGTTCTTCTATTCACAAATATACAGCAAAGACATGGAGTAGAAAGAAGAAACATAGGCTCTGGTCTTGCCTCCAAAGTTGTGAGTCCATATATAATGAACAGTGGATGCTCCCCTTATATATGTTATAGAAAAGAGGATGAGGTATCAGATGCAGTTCTTTAGTCTTATATTTCAGCTATTTGCATGTAATGAACAAGACTCATGTTTCTTTATTTGCATAATAATAGAGTTTGGTATGCTGTATTTATCTATACATACTGTTATTTCCCAAGAGTTGTAGGCATACATTTCGCACCCCTAATAGCAACACACTTGTAAACAATGAACTAAAATAAGTAGACTTTAAAAGTGTTGCAATTGTGAAACTTGTGTGAAACATTTAAACTTGGTAGTAGGCCTATTAAGTATAACATTCTATAAATGTGTTCTATTGCATGACGGTGTGTTTATAGAAATTGGCTTGAGTGCTGACATCATTTGGAATATTTTTAGAGCACAATTCCTGGGTGTCTGAACTTAGTATGTGTGGTCTTTTGAAACACAATTGTTCTTTCAGGGCATTAGGCTAGATTATTATTCTGTGCAGATTAAATAAATGACACTGTTTAAACCAGGGTTGGGCTTTGTTGGAAAGCTTCACCTTTCTGAACCCAAGTGATTCATTGACAATACATTATACCAATCAAACTTGTAAGAGCTAAAATGAACAGGGATTTTCTGAACTGCTGTCTCCAGCTGAGAAATAGCTAAGCAGCCAGGAGCCCATATCCCATTAAAAAGAGTTAATATTTTGGCAACAAAGAATACACACATGAAAGCAGTGTTTAAGAAAAAAATACGTCTTCTGGTTTATTTCATTTTTATGGTCGAATCATTTGAAAGTAACACATAACAGAATTTATGCACACTGTTAGTTTGGACTTGATTTTTCTTAAAGATGCTTTACTTGTTTGTATTCATTTCTACATTGCCTTTTATTTAAAAGCAATCTTGGCCACTTTCGGACTTGGTGGTTTTATTTATCACCTCTGAAATTCTGACCTAGTTCTGGGACATGATGTTTGTTAGCAGTTTTATTATCATGGGAGGAAATCATATTGAGCTAAGAAATAGAAGAATGTGTTCCTAAGGTCACTGACTAACCAGATGTCCCATAAATAGGGCTTAAATTTCAGAGATGGGCCTGCTGTTTCAGTGCTATATATCCAACAGTCCAAGAAATAGCCATTCCATTTTCATGTTCTTTCCTCCATTCATTCAATTTATCCAATACATTCAATTGAGGAAACAAACTTTTATTCTAACTAATGCCACACATTATAGATACCTAGAATTTTCTAATCAGCACTAATGGGTGTTGATCAGTGAAGCAAGGGAATAATGGAAGTGATAGTGCTGATAGTACTAGTCATTAAATGATTTGAGGCTATAAAATGGCAATGCTCTTTTTGTCATAGGAAAAATCTTGATAGCTTCATTTCAGTTCTAGGCACTTTCAAGGCAGTAATCACAGGTGAACCTATTTTCATCATAGTAGTTACGTAAGTCGGAGACATGCTGTCCTTAACAAACAGTCATATTTTTATCAGGAAGTCAACCACGTGCATACTATTCTTTATGTGATTGCCCCTTTTTTATTTAAAATATATATATAGTAGAGGTGGAAAAACCTCATAAATTGAATCCACCATCTGGATAGGCCATACCCAATTTCCCATGTCAGTGTTGATTGATGCTTCTTCAGTTATATCAATCCCATTCTATATTCTTTCAATCCCTACCAATCTGCATTTTGCCAGATCATGCTAAATGTTAATTAATTAATTAATTAAAATGCTAGTTTAAGGTTTATTTAAACAAATATTGCTGTCTTCCCAACATATCATCAGTTGTGCAAGAATTCTTTCAGGGGAATCCCATATGTCATTATCTATGGAAGGCTCCTCCTGGCAAATCACAACATTAAGGAGGCAAAATTGCCCTGAAAAGGTTAGCTGATTGACTGTAATTAAGGCAATCTGAAGAAAGGAAAGGTGGCAAGTTTCAGAAAGTACAATATTGTCAAAAAGCATACACAATATTGGTCCTAAAATAAAATGGATGAAGACGAACTCATTTAGTCAATATCCTGGGAAACAGGAAAAAATAGAGTAATTCTGTAAATTCTGATGAACAATGCAGGTATTTGTATAGGATTACAATGACTGTGGCTGGGAAATACAATGAATTCAGGTAATAACAATCTCTAGCTATGCTAATTATAGAACTGGATTACAATGAAGATGTTTTGGATGATTGAGATCAAAAAAGAAATCGCACTGCATTGGGATTCATGGGCAGAATCTTTACATTGGGTTTAGGCTTAACTTCTTTCACAGGCTCTATATTTTTGGTCCAATTTTAACCATGTTTTTTAAAATTCTTTTGCTGAAAGATACCAGCTGTTTGAAAGAAATTAATCATGCTGAATGACTTGATTTAAAAACAACAACAGGACAAGAACAGCCAGCTTGAAAACACAGTGGAAATACCATGTCATTGTTAGCAATATTGAATGCCTGCTTGCAATGCAATGTGAGTTTCAGCACAGGGTAAAAGCACCATCATATGTGAGCATCTCATTCTGCTGGCATACTTACAGACATTGTGGATGCAAACAACCAATTAGGTGATTAGTCTTCACAATGTGGATGTCATTATAAATGCAAATTAGGCATGAAATCACTCACACATTTTTGAAGGAGGTACTGGATTTCAGGGTACTTGAGTTTTGTTTTTGGAATGCTACAGTGCTTTTGAACCATTTTTCTGTACTTTCAACACAGGGGAGGGAAAAGAAGGGGGAGATGGAAACGATTGTGTGTTGGGGCAATTATGTTGAATGACTCTGCCTCCCGAGACAATTTCCATTTTTCTCACTTCTGACATAACCATTTCAGGTAATCAAAATATTGGTTGGGCAGATGAGGATGTTGGCAACCATGGGCTGAACCTGGAAAACCTACAAAAGAAAGAAAGAATTAGCATTTCACAACTGCTAGGAAACAATGTGATTGTGCTTGTTTAGGAAACCTGTAAAGTATATTTTCTCAAAGATCTTACACCTGCCTGCCACCTCAGGAGGAGAAGGAGGAACACTGCTGCTCCCCCAAGGCCAGCTAAGAGGAGGAAGGGGACTGAGGTAGAGACTTTAAAAACTCTTGTCTCCTGGCTGCTGCTTCTTACACCTGCCTGCCACCTCAGGAGGAGAAGGAGGAACACTGCTGCTCCCCCCCAAGGCCAGCTAAGAGGAGGAAGGGGACGGGGGTCGGGACTTTAAAGTTGGCGGCGCAGGGCCGCCGAGGGAACGCCGAGCTCCGGTGGGGCCTGTGCAGTTCTCCCTGGAAACCGCTCCTCCCGCCTCACCAGCCACCCCAGCTGGTGGCCCAGGTTGGTGCGACTACAGGAGCCACCTCTTGGGATCATTCCTGGAACCTCCGGAGCCCCCGGGGAGGCCTCCTCTGCTTTTGGAGGTCCTCCAGTTGGAAGCCGAGGAGGTACTAGAGGCCCGTGAGCCTCCCCACCCGGCCAGGACGCCGGAGGCGCTGAGGCTGAGGGAGACCCTGAGAAGGACCCTGGAGGCCGCAGTACATCGGCGGGACCGGCCTCCCCGGTCCCCGGTGCCCTGGCCGGAGCTGACAGAAGGAGAGGACCGGGAAGGGCCGACAATTACCTTCCCCCCAACTCCCAACCCCGACGACACGCGTGGGGACTCACCAGGCCTCCCTTGCTTGGCAGGGATAGCCGAGCGGCTGGCGGCTTGCTTGGGTGAGATTGGGAGGCTCAGCCGGGAGCTGGCGTCCCTCACCCATAGGAACAGACTCTGCAGCCCGGACCCCTCCCCTGTGACGAGGGGAGCCCCCCCCTTACCTGACCCCAGGGTCCCCCGCTGCCCAGCTGGTGGCGAGGGATGCGCCTGGCAGTGGAGGAGGTGGGCCTGACAAAGACGACGAGGGTCCCAGGAGGAGGGCGAGCGGAACATCGGTGAGTGATCCTCGGCGCGAGCGGCGCCCAACCTCACTGGCCCCGGGTATCCATGGAGCTGCCGAAGCCGCCGCACGATCAGCGCCTTGCCCAGAGCCCCCTGCCCCGACCATGGGACGGAACCTCCCCCCGGAGGAGAGGCCTCTGCTTGGTGGCGAAGCCTTGAAGAGTCCCATGCCGGGCCCTTGGTGGAGCCCCTGGAGAGCGCTGGGGCGCTGGACTGGCTTCGGCGGGGACGGGAGAGCGGGGGCCGAGTTCCAAGATGGCGAGTCTACCAAAATGGCGTCGAGCACGGCCAGCCCGGCCTCTATGACCCCGCCCACGATGGTGCTCCCACCCCCGCCCCCCTCCGACTCTGTTCCTGACTTAGACCGATCGCCCCCTGCTGGACCAGAGCGATCCCTACAATTGAGAGTGGAGCCAGCATCTCCAGGGCTTAACATCTCCTCGGTGCTGGCCAGGGCCCCCGGGGCTCAGCCCCGACGCCGGGCCTGCCGGCTGCTGCGGCCCCCCCTGGCGCTGCCCCACTACCAAGACCCTGCCCCTTCTCAGTCCGCCCGGGAGAAGAAGGGAAAGAAAAAGAACAGGCCTGGACAGATGAGACGCAGGCGCCAGAAGGGAAAAACCTCAAGGAGAGCTCAGAGCTACCAACTGCCATCTCCGTCACCGGCTGGTCAACGTGTGGCGCCGGCTAACACCAGCAGCCAGGCGCTGCAACGTATGCCTAACCCTTCCCCGCCGTTGCCTATCACCACAGCTGCGGTGGGAAGTAGGTCCTTGACCCTGACTCCAGCAGGGGTGGAACCGGTTGGCCCCAAGAACGGCAGGAGACGCGCCACGAGGGCCACGAAGAAATTTGGCACGCGGACTTTTGGCCCAAACAGAGGTCCGGCACGCAGAGATCCGGCAAAGCCACCTCCCCTCGTGGCCGGTAGGAGTGAAGTGGCCCTTGGTCGACAGACGCCCATAGTTTCCACCTTGGCCTCATGTCCTGTCCTACCCGAGGAAATAGCCACCGTCAATACATCCACCGGCCTGTGCGGGGTGTCGAGAGCTCCTCAACGTCGTCCCCTTTTCACAGGATTTGCCGGAAACTGAGTCCCCCACTGGCCGCCAACTTGTAAGCTCTCCTACTAGGGGGGCCCCGATTTCAGTGATCTCCGGCATGGGGTATTGTCGCAATAGGCACAGGCCGAGTGCGAGAGGCTCTCTGAGTCGTGTCAAGACCCGGCCTGCCTCTGACCTGCGACCTATCCCGAGGTACACTGATGTCAGGCCTCCAACTTCCTCCCCCTCCTCCCTGGTGTTAGTAAATGCGCGCTCAGTCCGGAATAAAACGGCAACGATCCGGGACTTTATTCAAGACAGTCGGGTCGATATTTGCTGCATTACGGAGACCTGGCTCCAGGACAGTGATATCACCTGCCTCCAGGAATTGACACCTCCCGGCTTCGCGCTTACTCACCAGAATAGGACTGGGAGGTGGGGGCGTGGCGATTCTCTCCCGTGACCTATTACACCTCAGAGCGGTCCCTGCGTTGGAGGCAGATGGGATTGAAAGTGTCGGCCTGATGTGGGGTGCCCGGAGAGTACTGCCTTCCTGCTGGTGTCCCGTGCACCTAGCGCACCAGCGGGGAGCCTGTCCCTGCTGCTGGAGACTGTGGCGGAGTGGGCGTTGAGGTTCCCTAACCTGGTTGTGCTGGGGACTTCAACGCCCACTCCGCCACAGCCTCCTCACCATCGGCAGCGGGGGACCTTGTGTCGACCATGGCGGCACTCGGCCTCTCCCTCTGCGAGTCAGGCCCCCACATCGGGCCGGTCACCCTCGATCTGATTTTCCACGCAGGTGTCCAAGTGTCCGTCACCTCTGTCACAGAGGTGCCATGGTCGGACCACTGTGCTCTGGGAGTCCGGGTCGAGCAACCGCGCCTCCCGGCAAAGGTGCCGAACCAATTTGGGTTCGCCGAAGGGACCTATGGAACCAACTAGGTTCCTGAATGCCTTGAGGGATTTGGAGCCTGCCAGCGACTCGCTCGGTGAGCTGGTTACCACCTGGAACCACGCGCTGTCCTCCGCTCTCGAGGAGATCGCCCCTAAACGCCCTCTAAAACCCGCGCATCCTGTTCCCCCTGGTACACAGATGCACTAAGATCTATGAAGCGGGAGAAGAGACGGCTAGAGCGCAGGTGGAAGAAACTCCGTGACGGGCCATCGACATCAGCTTATAAGCTTTTTCTTCGCAGACAAGATTGCGTTGCTCCGCCGGGACCTTCTCTCCACACTTGATACAGTCCAGGAGCTGGAGACCCCCGTGGCCCTCCGCCGGGTACACCTTCGACCGGTTTCGACCACTGGACGCAGAGGATGTTGACAAGATTGTCGCAGCCCTTAAGCCGACCACCTGCTCCCTCGACCCGTGCCCCTCCACGCTGATTCGAGCTTGCGTGGAGGGGTTACGAGGCCCTCTGTTGAAGATAGTCAACTGCTCCCTTGAGCAAGGGGCTTTCCAGAGGAGCTAAAAGAGGCGGTGGTCAGTCCATTGCTGAAGAAGCCCGGATTAGACCCGCGGCTCCCTCAATTACCGCCCAGTGTCGAATCTTCCGTACCTGGGCAAGGTGATTGAGAGGGCAGCAATGGACCAGCTGCAGACCTTCTTGGATGACGCAACCTGGCTAGACCCCTTCCAGTCCAGCTTCCGTTCAGGCCATGGGACGGAGACTGTCTTGGTCTCCATCACAGATCTACTCCGCTGCCATTTGGACCGAGGTGGATCGGCGCTGCTCGTGTTATTGGATCTCACGGCAGCGTTTGATACCGTCGATTACCAACTTTTGATACACCGCCTGGCGGTGGCGGGGTGAGGGGACAGCCCTCAACTGGCTGTCCTCCTTCCTCCAACGCCGCCAACAGCGTGTGAAGTGGGGGTGGTCTCCGGAGGCTCCCGCTGAACTGCGGGGTGCCTCAGGGGCTATCCTCTCCCGCTATTATTCAACATCTATATGCGACCACTCGCCCAACTGGTGCGGAGTTTTGGGCTGGAGTGTCATCAGTACGCTGATGATACCCAGCTCATTCTGAGGTTGGACCCGGGGCAGTCTCTGTACCCGATAATTTCCATCTTTGCCTTGTAGCCGTCACTGGATGGCTGCGAGCCAGTAAGTTGAAGGTGAACCCGGCGAAGACGGAGATCTTGTGTCTGGGCCTCCCGGGGTAGCGACCCAGTTGCCAACTTTCGATGGTGTGGCCCTCTGCCCTCAGCCATCGGTAAAAAGTCTAGGGTCCGACTGGACGCCCACCTGTCCATGGAGGAGCAGATCGGCTGCACCTGCAGGACAGCATTCTTCCATCTCCGGTTGGCTAAACGCCTGGCTCCCTACCTCTCCCAACGCGACCTGGCTACGGTGATCCAAGCCACGGTCATCTCGAGGCTTGATTACTGTAATGCGCTCTACATTGGCCTTCCCTTGTCAATGATCCGGAAGCTTAAGCTGGTGCAGCACGCCGCAGCTCGCCTCCTCCTGGGTGCTGCAAGATCTGACCGAGCGACTCCACTCTTGCGCGAGCTGCACTGGCTTCCGATTGAATTCTGGGTCCTCTTCAAGGTGTTAGTCCTCACTTTCAAGGCCATCTATGATTTGGGGCCAGTGTACTTGAGGGAGCGACTTACCCCTATATGCCTGCGAGATCACTACGCTCCGAGGAGCTCAACCTCCTTGTGGTGCCTCCCCGGAACCTGCCGACTAGCCACTACACGGCGGAGGGCATTCTCTGTAGCCGCCCCAAGTCTCTGGAATGGCCTCCCGGAGGAGATCCGCGCCATCCGCGCTCTCCTGCCCTTTCGCAAGGCCTTGAAGACTTGGCTTTTTAGGAAGGCGTTCGGCTCTTAATTCAACCACATTGCCCGCTTGCCGCCTATGGTTCCCCCCAGATTTTTATCCCGTCCCCCCCAGCCTTTGCTGAGGGTTGTGCTCTTAATATGTTTTAATCTGTTGTGATGTGTAATATGTTTTTAACTGCTTAATTGTTTTATTTCTCGGTGTTTTTGCTTCTTTGTAAACCGCTCTGAGCTCCGGAGTGAGCGGTATACTAAATCGAAGTTAATAAATAATAAATAAATAAATATTTAAATTTTTTAAAGTGGAATAAAAATAGACAAACCGATGTAAATTTGGGGAAAGCTATATAAAGAATCGATGAATATCTGTGAATGGGAAAGTATGCATATCTTGTAAAATATTTATTAATATTTAGGGAATGGTTCAAGATGAGAAGAATTTCACCCCACTGAAATGTTAATGTACCAGCTAGTTTAACCTTAACCTCATGTCAAGACTTGGACATAACTAGACTTGATGCCAAGGTAAACCTTTACCTTTACATAATAATACAAATAATAAAGCCTGCAAAACTCAAAAATTGTTGATTCAAACATTGATTCCAATCTGTTTGTTTGTAATGCTTGAATGAGCTCTAACTTTAGTCCAATTGACTTTTGTAACATTTGCCATTCATATCAAATTCCTTTGTATTTTCTACAGTTTCCTCACCCTGCCTGCCTGCTTGTGTGCGCACATGTACACATGGAAGGGGGTTAAACTTTTAATGTTAATTCATTGCTTTAGTTGTTTAAATTCTTTGAAGGTCATGGGCTGATGGGAACAGGCAGGCCTTTCCCCTGTAGCCTTGGAAACAGCATTATATAATCTTATACTGCTGAATCTATTTTTAAAGTCTGCAGTACATGCAGTGCTCCCTAGCTTCCAAGAGATACTTTTAACACTAAATAAATGATTTAAAAAATAAACATGGAAATAGTTTTAAATCACAGGCCATCTTGCATTACCTTAAGTTTAAAATTATTTTTGGTTTTATTTTTTTTACATATAATAAAGAGCTTTTACCTGAAATTTCCTTTGATTCCTTACATGGGGCCCTTATACTCTACACCAGCGTTTCTCAAATTGTGCTCCTCCAGATATTTTGGACTTCAGCTTCCACAATTCCTAACAGTTGGCAATCTGGCAGGGATTTCTGGGAGCTGAAGTACAAACACCTGGAGAAGCACAGCTTCAGAAACACTACTCTACAGTGTTAGAGCACTGTGGTTCCTCTTTAATGGTCATGACTGCATAGTATTCAGTCCTTGAATTTGTAGTTTGAGAAGACAATAAAGCTCTCTGGCAGAAAATACTTTCTTGCTAAACTATTGATCCTCCCCTAGAACTTCATAGGATGTTGCCATGACAGTTAGAGGATTATCTCTAACTGACATTGAATTACTGCTGGATTTTGTAAGCCACCTTGAGTCTCCTGTGGGGTGTGAAAAGGGAGAGGGATATAAATGAAGTAAATAAATAAAATAATTATCTATATCCATTCCTGTCAGGCTGGTAATGAGACAGAGACAAGTTTGGTGGATGACCAGTGCAAGGAATTGGACATGGAGAGTATTTCTCTGTTGGATCTTTAAATACAATTGACTCTGGTATCCTTCTGAGCTGAAGCTCTGTGATGAGATCTGGGGTTCCTAGCATGCAGTGATTCAAATCTGTTCCCGAGGGGAAAATTCAGATAGCAGTGCTGGAAGACTCCAGTTCAATGACCTGGTGGTTGAAAGAGGTCATCCAGAGTCTAATTGCAGCCAAATCTACATTTCCTTCTTATTGGATCCAAAGGGAACTGTCTTATTACTGTGTCAATGTCTGCTGTCAGAAATGGACTGGATGAAATTGAAATTTAATCAGGACAAGCCAGAGTGTTCCTTGTCATTCAAAGGGCAGATTGGAGAATAGGGACTCTGCTTTTTTGGATGGGATTTCACTCTCCTTTATCACTCAGGCCTACAGGTTTCATATTCTCATGGACTCAAAATCTCAGCCTGAATGCCCAAGTTTCATTATCCTTCTACACTTCCCTATAGCTCATGATATGATTCCAGATTATCTCCTTAACCCACACTATCTGGCAGTGGAGACTTGTATAACCCAGTTCAAATCCGATAACTTGGGATCAGATCCTGTGATATAAGGTCACTTTAGAAGGGGCCTCTGAGTCTCCAGGAGTGCATTCCCATAGCTAAAACTAATCTTGTATAATGGGACCCCTGTCACATTTTCAGGGAAAAGTCTCAATAAGCCGCCTCAACCCGTCTTTCCTCATGGAAAGACGGGAGGCATCCTGTTGTGCACTGCCATCTTTTGTTCAGGGTGTTTTTTTTCCAGTTCAGCCACAGAGTGGCCCCAGAAGTACTTGCAATAGGTGTGATGGGAGCTGTCGGGATCTGTGCAGAACTTGAAAAACCCAGTTGCTGCCACCGAAAAGAAACCCTTGTGAAGAGGTCCATAGTGTAATAAGACCAATTTAAGTTACATTAATTATACAGTCACAATAGGTTGCTCAAAATATGATGAGTAAATCTGGAATCAATTCTAATCGCGTAAATATTTAAATTGTTTAGCCTTATACAACCCAGTTCACCCCAGAGGTTTTACTACAAGTTACAACTGCTCCATTCAGCTGTCTACTGATTGGTGATGATGAGATTTGTACTGAACCTTCTGGGCGAGATGAGTTTGGAAAGGTTGCTTTAGATTTTTAAATAAATCCTGAAATTAATCTAGGGCAGAATCTAGGGAATACATAACAGCCAATCAGCCATATCATTATATTAGATGTGTAGGTGTAATAATGTTTAGTTAGAAAGTACATCCATTTTATTGGAAAATGTGACAATGCTGTATCTCTATAGCAGAGTAATTAAATTCACAACGTAGCAGCTGAACAACCTTTTCCTCCCATAGTACCAAGTAGAAAAAAGGATCGAGCTTAATCTTAGACTGTATAAAAGTGGGTTTACTTAACATTTCTTGAACAGAGTCAAATACATGGTCTAATACAGTGGTTCTCAACCTGTGGGTCCCCAGATGTTTTGGCCTCCAACTCTCAGAAATCCTAACAGCTAGTAAACTGGCTGGGATTTCTGGGAGATGTAGGCCAAAACACCTGGAGACCTACAGGTTGACAACCACTGGTCTAGTAAAAAAGAGATAGAAAGAAGATTAAAGGGAGCTGCATGTTAGAGTGACATCGGAAGAGTGTGTGAGGAAAAACAAATAAATTTAAAGTTGCTACAATGCAAACAAGCAATTATTGAGTCCACTCATTAAGAGATTGCTACTTCTAAAATTTTAGAATTTGGATATAAGTTATCAAGCTTCTTCTGAATTATTTTTGCATTAATCAATGATTGGGCTGTTTCATGCTTGCCAGTGGGTTCCATGCAGAACCCCGACACTTTAGATTCATGAATGGGCTCTCTTGAGTAGAAAGACTTTTGTTTGAAATACGGTCAGCCCTTTACATTCACTAGGGTTAGGGGCACAGGCTGCATATAAAAACACCACACACAATTTTCAACCTGAGAGAGCACCTTTCAAGGTATCTCTAGATCTTTCAGTGTAATTCTATGGTCTGCTGGAAGCTAGAGTTGCATTGGAGGACAGAGATTTCTATTGATATGTTTTCTTTCGGAGTCTATACATTGTGTAGCATTGATTTGAAGCAGAAGCTTACCATAGAGTTCCAAACAAATACCAATATGAAAAGTCAATCCCCATCCTCCCTGCCATTATTATTTTTCTGCAGAAAAGGTTAACAGGATCTTGGAGAAGTCCAAAGCCTTTCCATCATTCTTCACCTCTCAACAAGAGGGCAGTGTTGGCTCTTATTTATTTATTGATTTATTTATTACTTCATGCTTATAGACCACCACTCCCCGTGGGCTCGGGGCAGTTTACAACAGTGACATGACACAATTACAATATAGATATAATTAAAAAACAGATCATTACCTAATACTAGCTACAAACACACAGCACTAACTACAACAATAGGGCTAGAATCAGTAGTTCAGGTGAGGCCCATCGATTCTTGGGGGGCCAAGAGGGAAGGCGAGATCCAAGGGGGCAGACCTCCAAACCTTGTGGGGTGCCCCTGAGTCCCAAGGAGAGTTTATAGCACCTGATGATTAAGAATAGGATCTGACTAAATTAAAATTAGCTCCTCTCAAACTGAAATTGTTAACTTATTTCACTGGGCCCAGTGAAAGTGAAAAAGCACAAATTTAAAAAATTGATTTTTTGTAACCTGAGAAATCAGCTCTCTGTGAATTCCTAGGTCACCTACCAAGACTCTATGGACAAGTTCTGCTGGTAGCTGGCCATATAATTTCACTCATGATTCTAGAGCACGGGTGCTCACACTTTTTCAGCATGCGAGCTACTTAAACAACCAAGTCAAAATGATCTACCTACCCACTACTCAGAGAGCCATAAAAGCAAAATATTTGGAAATTTATTTCAGTGAGAGCCATATAATATATTTTAAGACTGAATTCAACTAAATGTGAGTATAATAAGCCCCTGAATTTATTCATAATAATGATGATAATATTCATAATAATGATGATAACAACAACAACAACAATAGGTTCCTAGAGTAGAAGAAGACCTCCAAGGGCCATCCAGTCCAACCTCCTTCTGCCATAAGGGAAAAACACAATCAAAGCATTCCTCACAGATGGCCATTCAACCTCTGATAATAATAATAATGGGTTCGTAGAATAGGAGGATACCTCCAAGGGCCATCCAGTCCAGCCTCCTGCACCTGGGCAGCGGCGGGAGCCTGCGGGCGGTGCTGAGCCTTCCTCCTGCCCTGCCTGCGATCTACCAGGACGCCCTACGTGATCTACCAGTAGATCGCGATCTACTTAATGAGCCCCCCTGTTCTAGAGATTCCTAGATTGTATTCTCTCAAGGAATATCTAGGTTCTCAGCATGACAATGGAACTTTACTGGAGGATGTAGATATTCCTAGAGAAAATATTTTAATAAAATCTGTAAAAATCAAACCTGCAAATGTGATGGGGTTACTCTATTCAGTGTATGCCAGGACAAGATCAGCTATGTAACATTCTAATTTGGTTCCTAACAAATTATATAACTTGTGGCTAGTAATTCATCTGGGTTGTCAGATCTTAGTCAGGAGACAATCAAAAGATAATCTTATAGGTCAGGGCTGTCCAACTTCTACCGGACCGGGGGCCTGAATTCTGATCACTGATCACCTGGGGGGCCTTAGAGTCTGCCCCCGGCCCCGGCCCTGCCCCTGCCCTGGCTCCGCCCCTCCCTGGCTCCACCCCTCCCTGGCTCCGCCTCTTCCCCGGCCCCTCCCCTTCCCAGCTCTGCCCCTGCTCTGGCCCCGCCCCCTCCACCGGCTCCGCCCCCTCCCTAGGCTCCAATTTATTTACAATTACTAGTTGCATTATTAATTATAAAATAAATAAAAAATTGGAACTGAATGAAATAAATATAAATAAATATCAGAAGAGAGATGGATTTAGGAAGGGAATATATATGGGAGTGAAATAAATATAAATAAATATCAGAAACACACAAAGAGAGATGGATTGAGGAAGGGAATATATATGGGAGGGAAATAAATATAAATAAATAACATAAAAGCAAGAATTAAAGCAAGGAAGAAAGGAGCCCACCCCACCAAAACAGCCCTCAGTTCCAAATCAAATACATTATTATTATATTTCTGCCCCATATAAATACATTATTATTATATTTCCGCCCCGGCTCCGCCACCTAATTAAAATACAATTAAATATAATTATAACAGAAAGGTGAAAGGTTGGAGGTTGGGAATAAATTAGGGAGGGATTAAAACACAATTAAATATAATTATAACAGAAAGGTGGAAGGTTGGATATTTAATATTGTATCCCCAGAACAAAATTATATTAATGAAGCAATCCATTTAATATTAGATATCCCAGAACACAATTATATTAATGAAGCAATCCATTTAATATTATATCCCCCAGCCCAGAACATTTGGGAGTTGTAGTTGCTGGGATTGGTAGTTCGCCTACAATCAAAGAGCATTCTAAACCCCACCAATGATGAAATTAACCAATCTTGGCAAACAGAACTCCCATGACCAACAAGAAATACTGGAAGGCTTTGATGGGCATTTACCTTGAGTTGTGGAGTTGTAGTTCGCCTCCATCCAGACAGCACTGTGGACTCAAATAATGATGGCGGGGGGGGGGGAGGGAGGGGAGGAGGAGGAGGCGGGGCAGGGAGAAGGAAGGGAGCCAGCTCCTCCTCCCTGCACCTCCCTCTTCTTCCCTCTCTCGCCAGCACCGATGCGATCCGGTTTGCATCGGCAACTGTGAGAGGGACAAGGGGGCGGTGCAGGGTGTAGGAGCTGGTTCTCTTCCTCCTCCCTGCACCGCCCCCTTCCCTCTCTCGCCGGCACCGATGCGAACCGGATCGCATTAGTGCTGGCGAGAGAGGGAAAGGGGCGGTGCAGGGAGGAGGAGCTGGCTCCCTTCCTCATCCCTGCACCCCGCCCCCTTCCCTCTCTCCACGGCACCAATGCGAACCGGATCGCATCGGGGCTGGTGAGAGAGGGAAGGGGGCGGTGCAGGGAGGAAGAGCTGGCTCTCTTCCTCCTCCCTGCACCCCGCCCCCTTCCCTCTCTCCACGGCACCGATGCGAACTGGATCACATCATTGCTGGTGAGAGAGGGAAGGGGCCGTGCAGGGAGGAGGAAGAGAGCCAGCTCCTCCTCCCTGCATCGCCCCCTTGCCCCTCTCACCGGTGCCGATGCAAACCGGATTGCGCCGGCGAGAGAGGGAAGAAAGGGGCGGTGCAGGGAGGAGGAGCTGGCTCCCTTCCTTCTCCCTGCCCCACCTCCTCCTTCTCCCCTCCCTCCCCCCCACCACTGCGATCTCACAGCGGCGGCGCGGAGAGAGGGACGGAGGGGGCGGTGCAGGGAGGAGGAGCTGGCTCACTTCCTCCTCCCTGCCCCGCCTCCTCCACCCCCCCCCCCCGGCCGCCATTTTTTTTAAAAAAAATATTTTTAAAAAAATTCATTCAGGAGGGTAGCGGGGGCCGTGTCCAACAGGCTGGGGGGCCGTGTACGGCCTGCGGGCTGCCTGTTGGGCAGCCCTGTTATGGGTCATTCATTTCACTTCCAAGGGTAGTTGCCTCTTTAAACTGGTGTTTGGAAAATCTATATCTATATCTCTATACCTTAATAAAGCGGAATGTTTGTATGTTTGTGGGTTTGTATGTTTGTATGTTTGTATGTATGTGGCAGCATTCTGATTGGCTCCCGGCCTCTACATTCTGACAACATGATTGGTTGCCAGTGAGGGAGTATTTGCATAACGCCTCTATTGGCCAGCCAACACGAACATTCTGACCCTCTAAACTGGCAGAGGAGGATAAGGCAAAGGCCTGAGGCAGTTGCCAACATGAACATTCCGACGCTCTAAAGTGGCAGAGGGGGTAAGGAAAAGGCCTGAGGCAGTCAGGCATGGTGGGAGTTTAAGGCCAAAACACTTTGCGACCTCTTTGCAACTCCAAACAATGAGAGAACAAGACCAAACTTGGCACACAGAGCCCTCAAGACCCACTCTACATCCTGGTGCAGTTTGAGGGAGGATGGACCATGGATGACGGGACTTGCAGTACTTTAACTCACTTGCTTAGAGCACTGTGGCCCACGCCATAGAAGGATCAGGACCACACTTGGCACACAGATGCCCACTGGCCCACTTTACAACCTGGTGTGGTGTAGGGCAGGATGGGCCACAAGTGATGGGATTTGCAGTACCTTCACCCGATTCATTTCCCACAGAACATTGAAGCCCCTACAAATCACAGACGAGGCCCAAACTTGGCACACAGAGTACCCATGACCCACTCTACATCCTACTGCAGTTTGGAGGAGGGCAGACCATGGATGATGGGACTTGAAGTACCTCCAATCACTTCCCGAGACCGCTACAACCCTCATCCACTGACTGATCAAGACCAAACTTGGCACACAGAGCCCCCATGACCCAAACCACATCCTACTCCAGTTTGGAAGACATTGGACCACAGATGATGGGACTTGAATTACCTTCACTCACTTCCTGAGACCACTGCGAGTCAAATAAACAACTGATAAGGACCAACCTTGGCACACAATGCCTTTCTCAATTAACCCGGGCAGGGCCGTGTCCCCAAGCTAGTAAATAATAAAATAGAATCCCAACTATTGGTTTTTCTTTGTTTTACACATTTCATGCATATATTATTGTCCCCGATATTCTTCAATTGTCTTATGGAGAACATCCATAGAAGGGTGATGAAAATGGTAAAAGATCAGGAAGTCAAACCCTCTGAGGAGCAGGTTAAGGAGCTAGGTATGTTTAGCTTGGACAGAAGAAGGTTAAGAAGAAGGGACATGATAGCAATGTTTAAGGATTTGAAAAGATGTCATACTGAGGAGGAAGGAAGCTGCCTGCTGCTTCACAGACTAGGACACAGGACAATGGATTCAGTCTGTATAAAAGTAGAGGCTGATGTTTCGAGCTGTTTGACAATTCTGTAACCTGTCTTGGATTGTGGTAGAGTCTCCTCTCTCTATTTTTAAACAGAGGATGGATGACCATCTGTCAGGAGTGCTTCCTGCATGTGTTGGACAAGATGGCCTAGATGTCCCCTTCTGGTTCCTTCTATGATTTTATAATAGGTATATCAACAAGCGTTAAATCATTTTTGCTAAAGTAACGGTGTTCCAGATATATGCCAAGTGATTCATGTGAGCCATTTGAAAGCATTCCTTCTGGAGGAGTTTGCTTACCATATTGAAAAAGCACTCGGTCTAAGCAATTAAAAATGTCAAGGTTTTCCTCTGGCTGTTTCTTACTTCTCTTCTGTCAGACTGACAACAGTGAGTAGAAACTCTTCCTCTTAGCCTTTCTGTTTTCCTTGAGGCTTGCCAATCATGCTGCTTGCCTTTGCCCACAGTTTGTTGTCTTTGCAGATGGCCACAGCATGAGCTACCAAAAGCTTCAGTGAGTCTGACAAGAGATTCTGTTAACCTAACTCAAGTGTGTGACCCGCCATCCAACCAGAGCACAAAGGGGCTTTTCACAGACATGTTGCTGCCTCAAATATTTCATTTCATGGGTTTCAATTAATCTGTATTTATTGCCACTTATCTTAAATGGCTAACAATATCAAGAATTTAGGGAGTGCTTTTAATGTCAAACTGGGTCAATTAAAAGGCTACTTAAAATATTTGCAAAACTTTTCATCCAAAAGTTGGCCCCTCAGTCTGCCTCTAACTAATATGGTTTAAACAAACACTCCACTTATGAAGAATGACATTGAGTACATTTTCCCCCTTTATATCTTTCAAGATCCTGGGATCAATTTCCTTTAGTTTTGCGCTTTTACACTTACTGGATTTAGGTAGGACAATTTAAATATATCTGTAACAAAAGATGCATTCAAGACTTTCATAAGAAGAAGGCCAGTTACAGTTTAGATTGTAGGTAGCAGTGATACAACACTATTAAAATAAAGATTGAAACCCAAACCACTTATTCACGAGGAGCCCGATTGTCTTCTGTTCAAATGAAAGCGTTGTACCATGTTTGCTGTTCCTTTTACTATTTTCTGCAGCAACATGAATGTTAGAACGTTTGTTAGGCTGATCTTAAAACATTTTTATTTCCTTATTAAAAGGCATTAAAACTAGATTTTAGCCACCAGTGGTGTGTAAAACATTTTCAATTAATGAAGAAGTGTGTTTACATTAATAAGAATACACTGTGGGTATTTTTTTAATATATGGCTTTAGCTGTTCATGTTTTAAAGGTAGCTCTTTAAAAACTAACTTTTAGTGCATTTCATTTGGGAGTATTTATTTTAATTTGCATACATTTTATTAGGATGTGCATAGACCAAGAGCCTAAAAATTGTAGTATAGCAGAGTTACATCACATTCCATAGTTTCACAAAGGCTTTGAACTTGTAACATAGCTGATTAACACTCCAACCACAAGTCAAAAGTGAGAGAGGTGGGTTGCATGTGTTTTTGCAGAATGATGGATTGCAGATACATAATGTTGGAGAAAACACAACTATTTGCACATTAGATGATGGTATTTATATCTTTTATCTCAAAAACCCAAAGTGGCTGATAACCTTTAAGAACTATACAATTTAAAAGCCTACAAAATATAGATATTAAAATATAATTAAATATCACCCATTATTCAAACAATTCAGTTAAACTACTATAAAAACAAATGCATATAAAACTGTTTAAAAATTCAAAGAGTGCCTAAGCTTCTTGTAGTTGTGAGTTCTATTTTCCTTTTAGGGAGGATAATAAATAAAATATTATGTTTAAGAACAAAAAATTGATCAAGAAATGGCCTAAGCAAATACATGGCTTGAGTGTATAGCAGAAATGCCCAACACTAGCAATTGTGCCTAATCTCAAATGTATTAATAAATGCCCATGAATATGTTAGTTGTACACACATCTACTGAATGAATTATTTTAATGTGTAACATTTTGTATTTTAATGTCATGTTTGGGATTTTCATACTATGTGGTTTTAAATAATATTATGTTATCTTAGTTATATTTCCATTTTAATGTTGTGTTGTCCCACATTGAGGGGTAAGAAATCATTTGTTGTTTTTTCCACATGGAGAATGACTTTCCTCCTCAGTAAATCCAGCTACCAAGTGAAGTGAAGGCTGTGATCCAGCGGGATTATTGGACTGGGGGGGCGGGAAGACAAAGACTATTGAACTGGGGAATAGAGAGCTCTTGGACTGAGGGATGAAAGGTAGAAGGCTATTGGGTTGGGGGATAAAGGATAAGGAGCTATTGGACTGAGGAAGAGAAGATTAAGGGTTACTGGACTGGAAAGTAGGGGGTAGGGAGCTATTGGTCTGGGGGATAGGAAAAAGAGAGCTGTTGGGTTGAGGGATAGGGGAGAGGGAGTTATTGGGTTGGGATGCAAAGGGTAGGGTACAATAGGCCTGTGGGGTAAGATGTAGGGAGCTATTAGACTGAAGGGAAGGGGATAAAGGAATGTTGGACTGGGGAGTAGGGAGAAGAGGGCCATTAGGCTGGGGATAAGGAGTAGGAAGCTGGGGGGCAGAAGGTCGGAGGCTTTTGGAAAGGGGTAAGGGGTCTGGGGCTATTGGGCTGAGGGATAAGGGATAAAGGTCTGTTGAACTGGAAAATAAGGGAACTGTTGGGTTGGGGGATAGGAGATAGGGGAGTCTTGAGCTGGGGGATAGGAGATAGAAATTTTAGTTGAGCTAGTCAATATTGTGTTGCTTGACTCCCATCAAGAAATTCTGACGATTCTCTTAACAATAATCGGATAGAATCATAAATGTCATGGGAGAAGAGCTCTATTGACTGTTTCCTTGGATTTGAAAGCTGGTTGGCTGTTTGTTCATATCTTCCTAGTGAGGCCACTGTATTAAGCTGGAGGAAGTTGAAGTCTACTACCAGCTGTGAGACATTTTCATTTGGTCTCTGGGGAATAGGAGATTCAATTTTCTGATCTGAGTCCCTAATTTTCTGATCTGAGTCCCTATTTTGAGTGTGCAGGGGACGGGGGATGAGACTTCTAAGATTCGCCTATTTGAAAATTGATTGTCCCGGGGAATTATCCAAGGCCTAATCTAGATGCATGGCTAAATTTCGAAACACTCTCTTTACTTTAATCTCCCAACTTTGAAGGGAGTATTAGATCAACCCCCTTCCTCCTGTCCTTCAGAAAGATGGTAGAAACTTGGCTGTGGAACCACGCCTTTAGGATACTGCAATAAGGTAATAAAAGGAAACCATCTGGCATGGTTGGTTTGAGATGGTTTTAACTATTTGATTATAAAGTGGATACATCTGATTTTAATGTGTGTGTATATTTATAGTTTGCTTTATTCCGGCATTGAATGTTTGCCATATATATGTTGTACTCTGCCCTGAGTCCCCTTCGGGGTAAGAAAGGCAGAATATAAATGCTTTAAATAAACAAATACATAATGTAGGAGGTGGTAGCCAAATGGTTTCTCATTACCATTCTGATTTAGCCCATATCAAAATTGATAGCAAGAAATTCCTCTGCACAGGCCTGTCAAATGAATGAGTAAAACATATTTGTAATACTGCTGAAAGGGAGGACTAGTATCTCATCCAGGGCTATTTCTAGCTTCTGTTTTATAACAGAAATGTTCCATGTTACCTCTAAATCTGTGACCCAAAATATACTAAATAGGTCCCTGTGAATATGGCAAAGATCAAGTGTCCCTTCTGATGATTTTTGGCCTTTCTGCTGACAATATTTGACAAGAGCTACTGCTGATTTTCCTGTGGTCCAGAGTGCAATAGCCATAGCTGTCTGAACTTTTTATTTTGTTATTATTATTATCATAGGATAATAATAATACTTTATTTATCTTCTCTATCTCCCCAGAGGATCTCAGGGTGGATTCCAAACATAAAAGGCAAACATTCAATACCCAAATACAACAACAATACATCCATACTAAAAAAAAATTAAACAACCCAACATATGTACAGGATGTACAGGATGAAGGCATTCCTTCATTTTATGTGCTCAACTCACTTGTTCTTATTAAGATAACTTAAAACACAGTGAATACTGTGCTAGATTTTCGAAACCAATAAAACTATATCCCAAAAGTTTTTGCATGGATGTAGTTCTAAAAGAACATGTATGTAGTGCTAAAAGGACATATATAAAAAGACATATGTGGTGGGAATGTGATAAATTATAAATATTTTTGCCGGAACATGTACAAAGAATCAATAAAATATTGAGGGAATGTCTGTTTTGGAATAGGGAAAATTATATAACATAGTGCTTTTGAACTGTGGTGTTGGAGGAAAATTCTGAGAGTGCCTTGGACCACAAGAAGATCAAAGCAGTCCATACTTCAGGAAATAAAGCCTGACTGCTTATTGGAGGGAAGGATATTAGAAGCAAAGATGTAGTACTTTGGGCACATCATGAGAAGACAGGAAAGCTTAGAGAGGACAATGATGATGGGAAAAATAGAAGGAAAAGGGAAGAGGGGCTGACCAAGGACAAGATGGATGGAAGTGATTGGCTTTGACTCTGAAGGAGCTGGTGATGGTGACGGCTGACAGGGAACTCTGGCGTGGGCTGGTCCAGGAGGTTACAAGTAGTCGGAAGCGACTGAACGAATAAACAACAACAAATATAACACAGAATTTAGAAATTGGAATTGACTAAGGAAAAAAGTAATAACACACTTATTAAATGGTGCAAAAGCAGTAATAATAATTATAGTTGGAAAGAGGTGCAAAAGTGGGATTTATGTAAGTAGAAACAATAAGTAGTAATGTTTGATTTTATATTGGAAAGTAAAGCTACATATAATGGTCAGAGAAATGAAGATATATAAAATAGAAATTGGGGAAAACGGGTTGATTATGTAAATGGGACAGAGCAGAAGACGGAAATGAAAGATACAATTAATTTGATCTTCCACATGAAAGATAATAGATATTATAATAAAGAGAAAGGGGATTTATGAACGGGAAATGAGATAAATATGGAAGAGTTTTATGCATAGAATATTATGTTAATGAATGATGAGTTGTTGAATTTTACATGTGATATTGTATTTTTATTTCTTTTCCTCTTTGGAAAAAGACAGCACATACCAAAGTTTCTCCCCCTCTCTCAAAAATAATGTGAAATGAAGTGTCACTCCTATGGTTTATAATACAGGGCAAATCCTGGGTGGGAAGTATTTGCAGTAGTGGACATACGTATATATCACTGGGTTATATATGTGAAGATATGGAAAAACTGGGATGGAAGGAGGCAGTCCAGGAGGATCACAGAGATGGGTACATGCATGTAAAGAAGTTTAAAATTGTGGTTAAAAGAAACATGGGTTGGTTTTTTTTAAAAAAAGAAGTAAACCACAATTACTAGCCATTGGGATTTGGCGTTAACCCTAGGCAAAGATTTCCTAAAGTGGTTCAACCATAACTAAAAAGCTAGAATAAGATAGCCAGGGAGAGAAGCAATGAACATGGTTAAGAAAAAAATTGCCTGGCTCATCCATATTTTGTTGCAAGTCTGCAGACTGAACTGACGACAAGAATTTCCACAGACAAGCAGCAGTGTTACAGAAAGAAATATATACTGAATAATAGCCTGTTTTTAATACTATGCAGACAAAAGAAATATGAATTAATTTCCCAGTTGCATGCCTCCTCCCCTCCCCTTTCAGCACAGCAACCCAGCTGCATTGATGTTCTAAGAGGAGAGATTAAGGCTGTCCCGGCCTGGTGGGAAGGCGTATGGCTGATAGAAGTCCTGGATCTTCCTTTCCTCTCCTCTTGGCACAGCGACCCAGTGACCCTTTGCAGGGCTTCTACCAGCCACGCATCTTCTTCTCTTCACTAGTCACACATGAACCCCCCATCCACACCAACTATCACTCTCTTACCTCCACATCAACTGCCCCCACTATGCTACCCACCCCCTCCTGGCCTGGCCTGGCCTGACCTACCTGCCTCCACCTGGACCAGCCCATGGCCCCCAGACTCAGAAGTTTGCCCATGCCTGCTTTAGCTGGAACCATGCTTCCATGGGGAAGGTGGTAAGTGTGCACCGGGAATGTGGCGCAGCTGGCTGGGAGTCAGCTGCCTAAGATCTCTACTGACCTGAAGGTCATGAGATCAAGGCCTGCCCGGATCAGGGTAAGCTCTTGACCAATTGTGTAGCTCGTTGTCTGTCTATATATGTTGTATGTCTATGGCATTGAATGTTTGCCTGTATATGTGCATTGTGATCCGCCCTGAGTCCCCTGCAGGGTGAAGAAAGGTGGAATATAAATGATGTAAATAAATAACTAAATAATGTCTGACGAGACATTTACTTGGGCCATATAGAAACATAAAGAGCATGCTTCCTGATTTCACACATATGCCAATAACTGAAAATTTAATTGGCTGATTCATGGACTAATTGAATGAACCTGATTTCTTTAACTAACTGTCCGTTCTAATAGTTTTCCAGTAATATTTTTCCAATAGCACATGCTAGTGTCATTTTCCCAATAGTTTGTGCAACAGCCACTCTTGTGAAATTCTGCAATTACAAAAGTTTGATGAGGGAGCAACAGAAGCACAGACCACACATTTCCACTTCCAGTCCATATTTAAAATAATGAAAACTGATCTCCATGCACACATGTGCCTTAGGTAGGAAAAAATTTCAAGAAAGGAAAATTAGAACATCAGACAAGGAAGAAGCATCTCTGTTTAAAGTCATGCTGTGTAAACATGTCATTCTTGTTCTTGGTGTGTCATAGCATGACACACTGTTGTTGTTACCAAAGGGGAGTGGAAACTAGGAGATAGCAATGTATCTGAAGTTCAAACTACTTGTTTAATTCTTTCACCTATGTTGTTTGTTCAGTCCACCCAAGCCTCACATTCAATATATGTGTTTAGTCCTATAATGATGGTATCTTTAACCAATCAGGGCTATCAGTAGTTTTGGAAATGGAATGATCCCAGGGTAATTGACAAACATCCCATCGTACAGTATCGTCTTCTACTAGATGCCACAATGGGTGCTTTCAAGTAAAAGCATCAGGAGAACCAATCATGGATCTCCTGAGTGTAGTTTGGTCTTAAATCTGTCCATGGCATGGATGAATACTTGAGGAATTTAAATCCTTGCTTTGCAGGTGTTACACAGCCCTTCGGCCTTATTGGAGCTCTAGTGAGCTAGATATGGACACTTGAACAAGCACAACTGTGGGAAAATATGATGAAAAAACATGACTAAGTACATCTGCTTTTCCTTTGTTAATTCTCCAGTGCTGCACATAAGCAGGCAATGATGGAGTATCCCTTGGTTTGTAACAGAAATATTGAAAGACCTGGATTTAATTGTCCTGCATTTATTACATGAAAGGAGTGAATTATGGCCCACTTTACAGAATCTCAAGTGAAAGTGAATATTAACATTGCAGAAAATGGTTCTTTGCCAGAGATATAACCCTGTCAAAACAGCTCTCTCCCTCTTGCTGGGCTGTACTGGGGGGGGGGGGAGCTACCTCCTGCCAGTTAAAGCTTAGGATGAAATGCAAAACCAAAAGCTGCCAATAGTTACATATTTGATTCAGATGTTATGAGACATGTTTTGTATGTCTATGTGTGTGTGTTTATTAAGTGTGAGATCAGTCAGGAAAAAGGAAAAAATGCAACAATACAAATAAAAGAATTAATGCATCTTTATATGTCTTTGATATTCGAAAAACACATTTTTGTGAAGATAGTTTTTGAGAGCATTACACTGCAGTGTCGGTTTTTATTTTCCTATAGCTCGCTGGCCCTCACACTTCTAAATCAAAGAATTTTGCATTCCACTGAAATTGATTTCTCTCACTCTAACTCTAACAGTTTGTCCGTGTTGTTTTAATTGTCTTGAATTGCATAGCAGCAGATGGCTCATGAAAACTTTACTATGGGAGTTGGGTTGGAACAGTACAAATACCAATTATGATCCTCTCCCTCCCTTTTTCTCTCATACACACGTACACACACTTATACATACATACATACATACATACATACATACATACATACACACAGAGGCTAAGAATATATTTCTGTGTTTTACACACACAAACACCCACACACAGAGTATGAGAGCATGTAGTGCTCTGTCCCCCTCTTGTGGTCACTAAACCTTATAGATTCTGAAGAAATGTATTCATTTTAGCCTCGCAGTAAGGACATTTAGTCATATTAAATATTTCACATTGGTTCTATGTGCAAACCTCATCGGGAAAGGATGACTATACAGGTGTATACCCTGGTTTGATCCTATTTGTCATGAATATTCAAAAGGCATGATAGAAACGTCATATGCGTGTAGAATTTTGAGTCAACAACTTTTTAAATTCATTTTATTATTTTATTATAAGACTGTTAGATTCATTGTGCAGCTGCTTCCTACAATACAGTGCTATCTTGTGAGAAGTAAATCCAGTGTCAATTAATCAGTCTTTATTCCAGGCAGGTGTATGTAAGTTATGACCCATTCTGTATGTTGAATGGAATAACTTATTGGCTGGTGTATGAACTAGAAGTTTGTTAGTTTCAGTCTTAGCTCTGAACACATTGGAATTTTTTTAAGAAACCCTAAATTACTCTCAATTGTTATTGTTACTGATGCTGTACTACTGAGTAAGTGTGTTGGATTGTTTTTAAAAAGATAAGGCATCCGACAATTAAAGTATATTAACATTTAGAACAAAGGACTTCATCATACTAGCGAATGAATCCACTTTAAATCTGGTTGCTGCCTCCTGCAGAATTCTGGGGTTTGTAGTTTAGGGAGGAGCCTTTAACAGCCCGACTAAAGTATAAACCCCAGAATTCTGCAGGAGGCAGAAACCGGATTTAAAGATGAAGTAGAAAATCAAACAGCATATAATAGGAAGTCTTATATGTAGTATTTTTATTTATTTCCATCAACAAAGTGCTGGTTTTAACCTATAAAACCCTATACGGTTCAAGCCCAGTTTACCTGTCCAAACGTATTCTCCCCTATGAATCATCAAGGGTGTTAAGATCTTCTGGAGAGGCCCTGCTCTCAGTTCCGCCACCTTTGCAAGCGCGTCTGGTGGGGACGAGAGACAGGGCCTTGTCTTTGATGGCCCCTCGGCTATGGAACTCTATCCCGAGTGAGATCAGGTCTGCCCCCTCCCTCC
Organism: Anolis apletophallus; assembly: GCA_030556195.1. Lineage (NCBI taxonomy): Eukaryota > Metazoa > Chordata > Lepidosauria > Squamata > Anolidae > Anolis > Anolis apletophallus. The sequence continues at coordinate 85,840,130 of JARBWK010000005.1, read as the reverse complement.
TGTCCTTCAGGAGGCTAGTGGAATCCTGGCTATGGAATGAAGCATTCCCAGAATAATGGCCAAGACCTGTTACAGACCAAAGTGAATGACCACATATGTGGACTGAGTTGGACTTGATTTTATCTTGACGATTTGGCTTTATGTATTTTTATCTCATAGATTTGTAATCTTGTATTGTTATATGATGTTTTAGTCTGTATTATTTGCATAGAATTCTTGCTGTGAGCCGGTCTGAGTCCCTCTACGGAGGTGAGAAGATCGGGACATAAAAGTTTTAAATAAATAAATAAATAACAATATCTTATAGGGATATCTTCATGAGATATCACTCACCAGCTACATCTAGTTCTTTAAAAAAAACACACACCAAAGTCATGGCACTTATGGGAGGGATAGCTTGAAATTTTAAATCTTGGAAGGAGGAATGTTTCCAAGCTATCCTTCCCAAAAGTGACTAATTTTATAGGACACCCACTCACTCCCAATCAAGAGCCTGTGTTGATAACATAGCTTCCCCTGGTTTTAGGTATTCCCTGCTGCTATAGCAATGGTCGCAGAATAACCCACTGTGCAACATTTCAAAGATAGCAACATCATGTCTAGACAGGATTCACTGGAGATATCTTCACTGGACTTATCTACATTATACTCATCCTGATTTCCTGGTTGGAAATGCCATTGTGTCCTTATGGACCTGCCCTCTGTTTTCCACAGGTTTTTTTCTAATTATTCTGGCACCTAATGGTTGCCTATTGCAAGCCACTCTGAGTCCTTCTTCAAAGGTGAGAAGGACGGGATATAAAAGCAAATAAATAATTACATTTATATTTGTATTATTATGTTTATAATTTTACTAGGTACTCAATGTATCTAATAAAAAGAAAATCTGGAGTAAAATGCAATTAAAATAATGGGGTAAAATACATTGTTTTTGCATATACAAATAATTTAAAATTATGTCCTTTTTAAAAAAAGTTAAAGTAGAAAATGTTTTAATTGAAGAATTTTCTTTTCTTTTTTCTTTTCTTTTCTTTCTTTCTTTCTTTTTTAAACATTGCTCCTGAACAAATGTTATTTTCTGTTGGTGGAAAGACAACAGGGAGGATGGCAGTACAGTACAACTCCCATGTCAGCAGAACCTGCATTTACAGTTTCAGTTAGCCACATCTGACAAAATATATCCTTTTTAGGCATTGTCTAGGTCAGGGCTGTCCAACTGGCGGCCCCGGGGCCGGATCCGGCCCCGTAGCCTGTTGGACACGGCCCCACCTATGCCCTCAGCCGCCATTTTTAAATTTGAAAAAAATCGATTTTTAAAAAAATGGCGGCCGGGGCCGGGGGAGGGGGGTGGCGGGGCAGGGAGGAGGAAGTGATCTAGCTCCTCCTCTTTTTCGGCCCCCCCTCCCTACCTAGGGCGGGGGAGCCGCGAAAAAGGGCAGAAGGCGGGCGCCAACAGCAGCGCGTCACAGGCCTGGCGTGACGCGCTGCTCCTGGCACTGCCTACTCCTCCTTTCGGCGCCCTCCCTTCCTAGGGCGGAGGGGGTGCCGAAAGGGAGGAGTAGGCGGCGCCAAGAGCCGCGCGTCACAGGCCTGGCGTGACGCGCTGCTCCTTGGCACCGCCTACTCCTTTCGGCGCCCCTCCCTTCCTAGGGGCGGGGGGGCGGGAGGAGAGGCGGCGCCAAGAGCCGCGTGTCACAGGCCTGGCATGACGCTGCTCCTTGGCACCGCCTACTCCTCCTTTCGGCTCCCCTCCCTTCCTAGGGCGGAGGGGGCGCCGAAAAGGAGGGTAGGGCGGCGCTAAGAGCAGCGCGTCACGCCAGGCCTGTGCCGCTCTGCTCTTGGCGCCGCCTACTCCTCCTTTTTGGCGCCCCCCCTCCCTACCTAGGGCGGGGGAGCCGAGAAAAGGGCAGAAGGCGGCGTCAAGAGCAGCGTCACAGGCCTGGCGTGACGCGCTGCCCCTGGCGCCGCCTACTCCTCCTTTCGGCGCCCTCCACCCTAGGAAGGGAGGCGCCGAAAAGGAGGAGTAGGCGGTGCCAAGGGGCAGCGCGTCACACCAGGCCTGTGACGCGCGGCTCTTGGCGCCGCCTTCTGCCCTTTTTCAGCCGTTTTAGGAGGGGGCGGGGCCTGGGGTTGGGGGCGGGGGTTGGGGCGGGGCCTGGGGGCAGGGCCGAGCGGCCCCCTAGGTCATCAGTGACCTTTTATCCGGCCCTGGACCCCGTAGAAGTTGGACAGCACTGGTCTAGGTCCTAGAGTGTAACTCTATTATATTTGAACCAGAAGTCGTTAATTTCAACAAGGTTAGCTACTATCTGCAGTTTTGCATAGCCACATGAAGTCCAGGAATCTATTCTTCATGGATTCAAGGACAGTCTTTCTTTTTGGGAAGTCCTGGACTCTGCAAGCAGCCAGGCACTGTAATTGTCCTGTCAAATATGAATATCAAGGTGATGTAGCTGAGAGAAACCTCCTTCTGAAGATCTTGAAACTTGGCAGGCTCATAAAGCAGGATGGTATTGTTGGTATTTATACGCTTATGTCTCTCCTTTGTCCTAAAACTGGGACTCTAGATAGAGAAAAAAATTAAAACAAATAACAATTTTTTCAAAGACATAATTGAAAATATATAAAAGTACTTGTTAAGATTCAACTCTCTGTAGAATTAAAAATGGTGAAACAAATCTATAAAAGAAAGGATGAACAGTCAGTAAAACAGCATATTTTTGAAGGTCATTATGATGAGTTCCTAATAGTCTCTCAGACAGAGAAAGTTTCATTTGTTGATGAAGGACAGCAAGAAGGTAACTTATCCTAATCTCTGTTGGGAGGGACTTCCAAAATTGAAGCAGTGAGGAGGCAATGTCAGCATCAGGAGCATGGAATATGTTGACACTCTCTCACCTTGCAATTGTAGTTGTCTGAGAATAAAATGCCTGACAAGTACTTACCTATTAGACTATTATCCTAAAATATTGTTTTCTGGATTAAAGGAGAGAAGTGATTTTGCCATCCTTAGCTTCATAGAAAAAGGGCAAATGCGGAGTATTTGAAGTGGGAAAACTGTACATTATGTGAGAAGGAATGAAAGTGCAGCTATACACAATCAAGTGAATATGTATCAAACATATGTTCATATTCTTACCAGTGAGATGTAGCTTTTTATGTGTCTTTGTAACCTCCACTTTTGATTCCTTAAAATGCATCATTTGTTTGACTCAGAAAGAACACTTGTTAGAAAAGCATAAGTTCCATTGTGTTTTGCTATAAAGGGTACAAACAATCTGGAAAAGAATGAATTAAACTTTTAAGTGCACCATTCTTTATGAATCAGGTAGCACTTTATTGGTAAACTACATGAAACTTTTAAGTGGACCATCCTTTATGAATCAGGTGGCACTTTATTGGCAAACAATGCAAAAGTGTAAAGTAGTAGAACATGGGCGTGTGTCATATCCATCCAAGGTCTGAATTGTACTACACCCCCTTCCTCCTGAATTCTTTTCTCTCTATGGCCCCTTCTACACTGCCATGTAAAATCCAGATTATCTCATTTGAACAGGATTATATGGCAGTGTAGACACATATAATCCAATTCAAAGCATAAAATATGGATTATCTGCTTTGATAATTTGGATTCTATGGCAGGGCCTATCAGTTTCCCCCAATTTTATACAAATCTTTGGCTGCTATTGCAAGGGTGGTGTAAGATGTATCAGGATCACTGTCGCACTGCCGGTTCGTAGACCCTCTAGATCAGTGTTTCTCAACCTGGGGGTCGGGACCCCCAGGGGGGTCGCGAGAGGGTTTCAGAGGGGTCGCCAAAGGCCATCAAAAACATATATTTCTGATGGTCTTAGGAAGCCCTTTGGCAGAGAAGGTTGAAGATCTCTCCGCTTGTCCTTCTCTTTCTTTTTGGAAATTCTCTGCGAATTCTCCCACCTTAAGCTCTCCTCTGCTGTGATTGGCAGGCCTCCCAGCCAAGGGGAGGGCTGTTTCTGAGACTCCAAGCAGGGAGGGGAGAGCAGGCGTGCTTGGCACATGGCAGCATGATGCACATGTGTGGGTAAAGGAGAGTGTGTGATGTGGGATGGAGGCTCACACCAGCTAGTTCCTTCAAGGCATGAGGGTTCTGTATAGGAAGTTTGACCCAATTCTAACATTGGTGGGGTGCAAGGGGCTTTTTGATTGTAGGTGAACTATAAATCCCAGCAACTTAATGTGTGTTAAATGTTTTTAATTGTGTTTATGACTGTCCTGGCATCGAATTGCTGCCAATCTGTAAGCCGCCTTGAGCCTCCTTCGAGCTGAGAAAGGCGGCACGGAAATACCATAAATAAATAAATACTCTGTACGAACTGTTCTAAATGCATTACTCTTCTGCCTTCTTTAAGAACCTTTTCACATGGCCCCTGAGGCTGTGCTGTTTTGCCAGCAGTCACCAGTGAAATGGCAGGTATGTGGGGCATCTCATGGTGCCCCGTGCACCCTCCCTCCATCCCCCATCACATGGTGGGGAAGGTACAAGGCCCGCTGTCCCCATCATATGGGTGAAAGGGTAGCAACACCCTTTGCTGTGTTGCCCTTTCCCCCATCAGATGTAGGAAAGGGCAAAAAAGTATCTTGCGATTCTTTCCCTTCATTATGGGAGGAATGGGGGCAGAGCCAAGCCAGCATCGTTTGATGGCACTTTGCAGGCCCCATCCAGAAGAGGAAAAAGGGGCAATAAAAACCCCAATGTGATGAGGTCGTTAAACGGATTCTTAATTTGGTTTATGTGTTATATGGTTTTAACTGAGGGTTCATGTATTTTAATATGTTGCTGTTCCCTGTGTCAATTCATGGGGAATGTAGGTAAGAAATAATAACAATAACAACAGCAATAATAAATCCACAGGCAATGTGGTGACCTTTATGGTAAAGGTTCTGGCTGCACGTACTGTTAGACACCCTGACCTGGTTTATCAAATCCAGAGAAAACATACATTTAAAGCATAGGGGAAATAAAGGTCTAGAGCACCATGATTAAATTAGTTTTTTTCCGTAGCACCTGTTTGAACTCTCCTGTGTCTGATTAGCATTTGATTAACCTGCTCTTGAAATACCTCCAGAGATGCTGTATGATTGGTACTTTGCAAAAGTGTTTCCTCTCCACATTGATTGCATCTGAATTAATTAAATTGAGTACTGAGACAGGAACAATATTGATGTAACAGAAGTTTATGAGGTTGATATTGCTATTCAGATAAGAGAGTTGTAGGGGCATCACGTACTATGGATTTGTCCCCCCAGTCATTAAGGAATGTCACCTCCATTAATATTCATTGACCTGATTTTGGTAATTTCTGTTGCAAACTAATGAATTCTGCCTTGCAAAATGATTATTACTCTGTAGACTTACTCTTTCGAGCCTGTTCAATGGATTTTTCTGGTGTAGCGCAGGGTGCACAGAACTGGCCTCACCCTTTAAACCAAAGGTTCGTCTGCCGGGGCCTAGCAAGCTTGGACGGTGGCAGTGAGGTCCTCAGGTCATAGGTTTGGTTTGAGTTTCCTTCTCTTAGATGGTTCACCTTACAGGGTTAGACAAGCACCATCTGCCCAGGTTTGAAATTAGAGTTTTCCTTCTCCTAGGATGGTTGCCAAAAGGCTAGAGAGCCCATCCTGCCCATTGACGCTCTTTGTCAGACCCTTCGGTTGTGACCTGTCTGGCATGGGAGGCCCTACCAGTGACTATTATGCCACCGCCAGCATAGCTCACAACTTCATTAGGGTACACAATCCTCTCCCCCACGGCAAGGGGGCGCCAACAAAAATAACAACTGCATAGGGATTGGACAGAACCAGCCGAAGAAGCTCTTGGAAAATGTTTTGGCTAGCATTATACACCCATTAAAATATTTTCCTAGAAAAGTAAAATATATAACAAAACAATCACCATTATTAGTTAATTGATAAAATAATAAAGTACCGTATATTCCAGAATACAAGGTGATGGGGGATATAAGACGACCCCCCAATTTTTCAAGATAAAATACAGTGTTAGGGATATACTCGCCATTTATGACTACCCCCCTCTTCCAAGATTATGCCCCCGCAGCCCCCTCCGCTTTCCATTCAAGGACCTCCTCACTCTCACCGCTTACCTTCTCCGAAAGCCACTTGTCTTGCCTAGGCCCAAGGAAGCGCCCCCGGATTCGGACTCCCAGCAATGCCAGGCGATGGTGTGCCCTGGATGTGCTCCCAGAGACTTACTATAGATCTAATTGTTGCTAAGATAATTCGTACAAAAAATCTGAGTCTATATTTGGGACATCTTGAGACAGAAAGAAAAAAAGAGCCCTTCCTAGCAAACTGCTTTCATACCTCAAAACCATCCTGTGGTTTTAGTCCAAGAGATAGAAGCTCACCATCTCTATCTGATAAGTTTATAGAACTGTATAAGGCCAAACATGGCACTTCTGAACTTTTTCTACTTCTCACCCAGAAAAGCAGGCTTCATCAATCCAGCCCCCTGTTATAATTATGACTGTGCAGAGTTGCATGTAGTGAGCTGTCTTTGTTTGGCATGCAACCTTATCTCAAAGTACATTGCACCACTAACACAAAATTTCTGAGCTGTGAAGAGCTGGCTACTTTTGAAAAGTTCTCCTTTAATAATGTTGCTGCTTGAGACAAGTAATGAAATGGCAGGTTTGTGCACACTCCACATATAGAAGAAGCTGAATGGGATTGCGATTTTATCTTATTACATTCTCCATCATGCCTAAGGGGAGCACACTAGCTCAAGGCACTGAGAGAATGGGCTATGTTTCATATAGCTTATAATATCATCCTAAACACGCTCAATTTTGTCTGAAAGAACTGGTTAGTACGTTCATGGGTGCACAATCCATGTGCCACCAGGACTACAATCTCCAGGTACTATTTCCAGGTAAAGCTGGGACAAAATCCTAGGTAAGTCCTAGGTAAAGCCCTGGGGACCCCCCCCCCCCCCCAAGTTGACAGAAATGAGATAGGTGGAACAATGGTCTTACTCATTTTTGCTTGTCTTTTGTCTTTGTAGTACAGGCAGTCCCCGAGTTATAAACATCTGACATACAAATGACTCATAGTTCTGAATGGCGGTGAGACAACAAGAAGTGAGAGAAATCTACCCCTCAGAAGGGAAATTCACTCCTGAAAGAGTTATCATGGAGAAAAAGGTGTCTCAACTGAAGCTTTAGCTTCACATTCAGCAGAATAAACACCACAGGGGTGTTAACCTTTCCCTATGCTATCCATCTCTCTCTCTCTCTCTCTCTCTCTCTCTATATATATATATATATATACACACACACACACACACACACACACACACACACATATTGAACGGTCGTGCAATGTCGTATATAAACAACGAAACTATAGATCGCAGAAGCACCAAACTCGGCAACACTATTAACCATGCCACGAGGTACCTATAGGGCCAAAAAAACAGGCCATAGGTACCTCACAACACCCCAAACACCAGCCCCCAAAAACAGGCAACGTACCTGCCATCCCGGCCTCTTCACTGCCAGCACGCGTTTAGAACGTTCGCGCATGCATGGCAGCCAAAGCGCAGCGGCTCTTTCCTCCTCCTCTGCCTCCTTTTCCTCCTCCTGCTCCACACACCCGGTCAAAGCCAGGCCAGGCTGCCTGGAGGAGCCACGGGAGGAGCATGGCGTGGAACAAGAAGCCCTGTCAGCAGCAGCAGCGACCGGCCCCCTCACTCCCCGCCACACTTTCTGGGCGGAAAAGCAAAAGCCCGGAGGGGAAGAGGCATGCTGGCTTCCTCTCCCCCACGGCGTCTCCTCAGCCCGCGGCCTTGCTCTTTTCCCGAAGCTCAGGCCTTTCCTAAGACGAGGGCCCGCCCAGGGCCTCCTCTTAGGAAAGGCAGGGCCTTCGGGGAAAGAGCAAGGCCGCCGGTTGAGGAGACGCCCTGGGGGAGAGGAAGCCGGCCCGCCTCCTCCCCGGTCGCCTCCTCCCTGCTCCACACGCCCGATGACGAAGCCCTGGCGATGGCGGTGATGAGGAGGAGGCAGAGAAGAAAAAGGTAAGGAGCGAGAAATGAAAGAAAATAAGGATTGAAGGGGGGAAGAAAGGAAGAAAAAAGGAAAGAAGGAGAGAAGGAGGAGAGAAAAAGAAGGAAAACAAAAGGATACACAACATGACTGGATGGACGGAAGGAGGGGGGGAAAGGAAAACATAGGAGGAAGGATGGATGGGAGGAAGGAAGGAAGGAAGGAGGGGATAAAACAGCAATAAAATAGGAAGGCAAGCAGGAAGGATGAGCAGGGGAAAGGAAAGAAAATATGGAGGGAAGGAAGGAGGGGAGAAGAAAGGAACACATACACACATGCACAGAAATATACAAATATGCACATACACACATACATACACACATATACACGCATATACATATACAAACACACATATATATAACTACACACATACACACATAGACATATACACATATACATAACAACACACACATATGCACACACACACACATGTACACATAGACACACATCCATATCTATACATACATACATACATACATACATACACACACAAAACACATATATACAGACTGGGCCACAGGAAAGAAAAAAAGCCACAGCAAAGCGTGGCCGGGTCAGCTATGTGTGTGTGTGTGTGTGTGTGTGTGTGTGTGTGTGTGTGTGTGTGTGTATATATATATATGGTCCACACAATGCATTAATAAGGGGTGACTTGGCAGCCGAAGCGAGAAAAAATCAGGAAATGCAGATATAGTAAAAGAACATCCTTGAACAACATGTTCACTGGGTTATCTAGCCTGGACAAGGTTGTGAAATTCGAAACAGCATGTTTTTGCAACTTGATGATAACAGGATATAAGAAACCTGGGTTTCCCAACTGTCAATCATGTCTCCCGAACCACGTCTCCAGAACTGCGGCAATGGAACATCTGACCATTTTCAGAAAGACTGATCACCTTTTCGGGAGGGGCCTGCTGTGAGTATGGTTGAATGAATATGTGTGTGATTGAGATCTCTTGATACTGAATTACAGGCATGTAGCCCGGGGGGGGGGGGAGAGGCTTGAGGGGCTTCAGCCCTCTCCGCCCCGCCAATTCTCAAGGTGGTCCGCAAGATTGCCTTACTGGTACATTATTTAAACTGTTACGTGTTTAATCATGTTATGGTATCATGATCCGATTACCATACTCAAAATATTCCATATGCATGGGGGTATTGGGATAATGATACAAAAGGTTTGCTGGGGTAGACCCTCTCTCACTCAGACTCAACCCTCCCGAATCAAACTCAGCCCCTCCCGAATCAAAATCCTGGCTACGGCCCTGCTGAATTAAATGTAATGTCTTATTTCAAATAAGCACAGAGACACACATACTCAAAAACACACACACTCTCTATATATATATATGTGTGTGTGTGTGTGTGTGTTACACTTTAAAATGTACCTGTCTCGACTTACAGAACTTATCTTATTCGTAACTTGGGGACTGCCTGTATGTCTTCCAGCACATTATCCCCACGCATTATCCCCAAATATCCTGCCTTCTGGTACAAGTATAGAGACACTTATGCTTCCTTCAATGGAAGCAAACAGTAGCCAGTTTTGCAAACCTCATGGAAATTCTATCTAACATGAAAAGTAATTGCTTGTAATGGGTTACACAGACTTCCTTGACTTCCCATAGCCAGAATTCCAGGCTGCTGTTTGCTTCTTCTTTCCAGGAAGCATTATCTGCCCTTGATGCTCATATCTGGCAAGCTCCTTTGGCATTTCTATTTCTATCATTGCAGAGATTAGACAAGCAACTGTAGAAGAATAGGAAGCAAAATCTAAAATACTGAGAGTTTACTTTCTTTGATTTATTCATAATTAATTGGGAAGGTAATATGAGAATTTATTCTTGAAATAAATATTGTTCATTGTCATGTAGCCTTGTTGTTGCACAAAACTATGTTCCACTACCTCAGAGTAATATAATGCTACATAGTTTAATCTTGATTCCATTCAGGATCAATCAGGACACTGTGTTTTTTTGCTTTGAATATGATTTTATGGATTTTAACTGTGAATTTTTTTAAATACCATTGATATTTAATTTTGGATTTTTAAATTTGAAGAAATTAAATATATTTGAATGTTTTGTGTGGTCTTTCTGTGAAAGAAATGTCATCAGGCACATGGGTGGCCCAGTTGGTACTTTATTTTATTTATGTAACCATAAATCACTGAAACTTCTGAAGCAAAACAAGCAAAGGAATGAATAACAATTACTCCAAGGCATGGATAATTAGCACTGATTTCTTTACCCCTGTTGTTTCTGTGTCTAACTTGTTGTTTCAGTTCTTTATTCCAATTTGTTTGAAATTGGTAAGCATTGCAGTTGTCATGGTGATTTATGTAGATACAATGCAGCATATTTTTTTCCTTGTGTATCATTGTGCCTCTTTCCTTCATCATGTTGCACATGTATCTGTAAGCACCTGTTGCTCCCTGGTCCAAACTGCCATCCATTTTCCTTTCAATTCCCTTTCAATTTGTCAGATTTGTTTAACACCAGATCAATCTGCTCTGGTTCAATGCCAGTGCTATGCTTTTCTTTTCAAATCATTTTGCCACCTCTCATAACAGCACCTCAGTCATTCCAAATATTAAATTCATCCTAGCCAATGTATTTGTATGCCACGTTTCCACAAAAGATTGTTCATAAAACATTTCTCACAAAGAAATACAATAACAAGAATTATGATGACACATTTAAAATAATGTACACTTCATTTAAAACATATGAGAAATTTAAATTACCATGTGGTTATTGTGTCCTTTTCTGATTTCTTAGCAAAGTTTGTTCAAGGCATTGCCTTTGTCTTTCTTCAGAGGTCTTAATTCCATTCAAGCCATAGGTACAGCTAATGTTGCTGTTATTTTCCTTTGAGTTGACTACCAATCTCTTTACATGTTCCACCAAGGATCATGGGGATTCCAGTGGTGCATATCTGAGGACACAAAGAACCCATCACCCCATGCCCTGCATCGCCTGATTTGCCCATGTTCCCATCTCATGGGGAGGGGGAGTATCCACCACCCGGCTTTTCCCCATTGAACTATGGCAGCATGCGGCACTTTGTCTTCTCCTTTGAGATGGAGTACATTATGTAATGGGAGCCAGCAGGCTCCGTCTTAAAACATAAAGTGAACCGGTGCATGCCACTGATTTCACACTCATGTGATGAAGTTGGTACTCATAACAACCCTATCTTGGGCAAAATGTATCCAGGGGCAGGTTTTCAGTGTCTTCCTCTATGGCTGTGAGAAAGTACAGCTTGGCCAAGGTCACCCAGTGATTTTTTATGATTGAGTGGGGATTCAAACCCTGGCAGAGAATTCTGGCTCCTGTAAATTAATATATATGTTTTTTATTGTTTAGGTTTTATGGCATTATATAATTTATTGATTATGTTTTGTTTAATTTATTGATGTGTTCTAATGTTGCTTTCATATGTGGGGTTATTCTGGATTATTTGTTGGCACTGTTTTGTTTTATTGAATGTTTGCCCTTTTGTATGTTGGAATCCACCCTGAGTTCCCATGGGGAGATAGGGTGGAATATAAATACAGCTTTTAGATTATTACTAGCTGTTCCCTGCCACGCGTTGCTGTGGCCTATAGTAAAAATGTTTGAAATAGAGGTAGCTATCTGGACTATTATGAAAAAGAGGTACCCCTTCCCCCCCTTTTTCTTCCCCTTCCCCTTTCTCTCCTTTCTTCCTTCTCTACCTCTTTATTTCATTCCTTCTTTCGCTCTTTCATTTCCTCCCTTCACTTTTTATTTCATTTTCTCCTTTCTTTTCCTTCCTTCCTTGCCTCTTTCCTGCCTTTCCTCCCCCTTTTCTTTCCTTTCTACTTTCTCTTCGTCCTTCCTTCAGTACCTCTTTCCTTCCTTCCTTTCCTTCCGAATTCTGAATTCCGGATGTCATTTCCGAATTTTCTTGCTGATTGCTCATTAGCTGATGGCTAACAGCTGACTCTCCCTTCTGCTGATTTTTTTGTCCATTTTTGAAAGCAGATGCCATTTTTGAAGACTTCCGAATTTCGAAAATACTTCCAAATCAATTCCGAAATTTATTGAATTTTTTTCGGAAGTCTAAATAATCTGAAACGCAATCTATGACTACATCCGAAACGAGTTTTTAAACTTTTTTTTAACAAACAGCCCGTGTGTGTGTGTATCTCTGGCATTACTTTGCGAACAAAGATACTTAGGAAGGACTCATCCTACTCTTTCTACAAGCGCGTTGATGCTTTTTCGGAGGTTGGATGTGTCCTTCGAGCCTGTGCAATGGATTTTTTTGGTGGAGTGCAGCATGCACAGAACTGGCCACACCCTTTAAACCAAAGGTTCATCTGCCGTTTTCCTTCTCCTAGGATGGTTGCCAAAAGGCTAGAGCCCATCCTGCCCATTGACGCTCTTTGTCAGACCCTTTGGTTGTGACCTGTCTGGCATGGGAGGCCATACCGATGGCTATTGTGCCACTGCCAGCATAGCTCACAACTTCATTAGGGTACACAAGCCTCTCCCCCACAACAAGGGGGCGCCAAAGGAGAGGATACACACACACACCAACCAGTAATCCAACATCCATCCATATGTGTGTGTGTGTGTGTGTGTGTGTGTCTACACTGCCATATAATCCAGTTCTAAATAGATAATCAGGATTTGACATGGCAGTGTGGGAGGGATAACTTAGGGCGCATCTACACTGTAAATTTAATGAAGGAGGATGATGCTGGTGAGGGGAGGAGAAAAAGAAGGGAAGGGAAGGGAGGGAAATAAGGAAGGGAAGTAGAGAAAAAAACAGCAATATACAGCAGTTTAAAACAGATACAAGTCTGAGGAAGGCTCAGACATTCAGAGGTACCGATCAGGCCCCAAACGCAAGGCAGAAGAGCCAGGTCTTTAGGTCTGACCGGAATCTAGTTAGGGTCAGAGTGGCTCTGAGGGCAGGTGGCATTGAGTTCCAGTTACTGTGGGCCGCCACGGAAAAGGCTCTTCGCTGGGTTTCCATCAGCCGAGCCTCTCGCACCCCGGGGATGGTCATGCGATCGCCATTTATGGCACGTGCTGGCCTCACGCTGTGTTGGACCGTCAGCCGGTCACTCAAGTATGCTGGCCCAATATTGTGCCGAGCTTTAAAAGTGAGAACCAGAAGTTTGTAAAGCACTCTGAACTCTAAGGGCAGCCAGTGGAGATCTTTTAAAATAGGAGAAATGTGGTCCCTCACTGATGACCCCGAGATGAGTCTGGCTGCTGCGTTGTGGATGAGTTTCAGCCTCTTGGTTGTGGAGAGGGAGGCCCACATATAGGGCGTTGCAATAATCAAGACGCGAGACAACGGTGGCATGTACCACGGTTCTCAGCGCCTCAGATGGTAGGTAGGGGGCCAGCCGTCGGGCCCTACGGAGATGGAAGAAGGCGCCTTTTGCTGCCGCCTGGATCTGGGCCTCCATCGTTAGTTTTTCGTCCAGGATCACTCCCAGGCTTTTCACTGCCGGAGCCGGGGATAAGGGCTCGCCCTCAAAGGGTGGCAGTGATGGGTGAGAGGCGGGTCGGCCAGGCCAGAGGATCTCCGTTTTGGCTGGGTTGATTTTGAGTCTATGTGCTCTGAGCCAGCTCGTCACCGCTCTCAATCCTTGGCTGAAACTGTCCGGCACCGACGATGACCCTGGGTCAAGCTTCAGGAGCAGCTGAGTATCGTCCGCATATTGGTAGCAGGAGAACCCATGGCCCCTGGCAATGCTAGCCAGAGGCTGGACGTAGATGTTAAAGAGGGTGGGAGATAGGATGGCACCCTGGGGACTCGGCCTCGCAGGGGAGGAAGGCAAGGAAGGAGAGAGGGAAAGAGGGGGTTGGACTGGATGGCCTTTAGGACTCCCTTCCAACTGGTTGGCCATCTATTGTTAGGGCTTTGATGTTGTCTTCCTTTACTGCCAAATGAAGTTGGGCTGGATGGTTTTTTGGGGCTCCTTTCCAAGCAATGCCAGTTTCGTGTGTGTCCAGTTGGATTGCAAGCCCTATTTCCCCCATCATGACACCTTCCTTCTTCCCTTGTGCTGTGGGAGTGTGTGGGGGAGACAGTCAGAGTGTGGCCTCCCTCCCTCTTTTTTCCCTCCCCCCCCCACCACCTTCTCCTCCATGTGTGTGTGCACAGAGTGTGGCCTGACTCCCTCTTTTTTCCTTCTCTCTCTCTCTTTCTCTCTCTCCTCCTCCCCTTCTGCCCTTTGATCCCTTGCTGTAGTGTTCGTTAGGGAGGACTACGAAGGCAAAGGGGAAGGGGAAGTAAAGTGGCCTCGCTGGCTGTGTGCTCGTGCGCCGAGGGGGCCCCCCAGGAGAGGTGTGTTTTCTCCTTCCTTTGTTATTTTTTTATGGAGGTTTTTCAGTGATGGTCACACCTTGGATTCTGAGGAGTTTTGTTGCCAAATTTGGTGTGTTTTTGTGTTCAGTGTTTTCTTTTGTTTACTTCAGCCTAATTATGGACAGAGCATGTATATGTATATGTATCTCTATTCATTGTTTCAAAATAAGGTTGACTTTCTTGACCATTTTACCCCATCAGGTCTCACAGGACTCAGTAATGCCCCCTCTTTGTAACAACTGGTAGAAGTCATCTGGAGTTTGAAATTTGGGTATGCTTATGATGCCGAGTTGTACCTCTTTTGCAACTGATAACAAATGCGCTGTTGAAATCCTGTCATTGTCTAGAGATAGTGAAGGATTTTATGTAGATGAATAAATTGAGGTTTAAACTGGCAAAATGGAAGTTATGTTGGTCAGGTAGAAAGGCTATCCTGAGAATGCACTACAGTCCCTTCTGGATGGAGTTGGTTCCCTCTGAAAGATCATGCATTTTTTATTACGTTGTGTCATATGGTTGTTAACTGTCTTGAGTCCTTATGGGAAGAAAGGTAGGACAAAACTTAATATATATATATATATATATATATATATATATATAAATTATTATTAACACATTGACATTCTGTGCAGTTGCCTGGAGGCTCTATAAGCATAATGGCATATGAATCTGTGCAGATCAGAATTTAACACCAACTTTCCAGTCTGCCACCACAACATTCAAATCTTCTACTACCTTGGTAGAAGGAGGAAAAAATATAAATTGTAGCTGGCAGTTGGCATGTCTGCATTCATGTGAGAAATTTTATCATTTTGATTGCTTGCAATGTTATGGAAGCAGAATATTGAAACAGATTAACAGAAGGCAATTAACAGCTGGAGACAACAATTGCTAACAGTGTGCCTTTCTATTTTTGGAGGCAGAACTCCTACTGTTTGTATTCCAAGAATTCTATATGTGTATGAAGGGTTAGGGGAAGTGTAAGAAAGTGAAGAGAGTAAAAAAGAAACATGTAGACTAGACTTGTGCAATCTGGGTAAACCTTGACCCATTTCATGTCCCGGCTTTTGGTCGGGGCCCCGTTCCATTTTTTGGGATCCTCCTGAAATTGGGAGGGCAGATATCTGGCTGCTAAAATATTTGTTTTCTATCAGCCCATTATTAGGGGTGGGGATGCTTCCCAGGTTCCCCTTCCATTCATTTTAGTCATTTAAGCTCTATCTACTCTAGAGGAGAGGCACTCAGCTGCAGGCAGGTATGTGCTTTCTGGGCTTGCACATTACACACACACACACACACACACACACTTTCCAAGGCAAATGATTGGTTCCTGCTTGCTTTTGTGTCGAGCAGATTTTGTACCGGAAGGGAGCTTCCCATTACATTCTCCTGAAGGTAACAAAAGTAATGAAAGAATGGATGTAACAAAGGAAAATGAATCCACACACAACTCTAATGTAGTCTGATTACATTTTAGTGAAATTTGTAAATAACCCTTTGAGCAGAAATGTTTTTGAATGGAGCACAGAAGAGGAAAGAAGCTGCAAAGGAGAAAGAGAAAACTAGTACTGATTTTGTTGGAGGTAATAGTAATAATAATACACTTTATTTATATTCCGCTCTTCTCACCCTGAAAGGGACTCAGAGCAGATTACATCATACATACGGCAGACAGTCCCTGCCAGTTCCACATACAATTACATGCAACATAGAACATATAACAAGTACAATTTTTAGAAGGATTTTTCTTCAGGCTGTGTCACAGGGTCACAGGGTGTGTCACAGGGTGAGATTGCATCATTACGTCACAAGGGGGTGCTGTTGCTTCATCCTCATGACGGAGAGCCTCTGTTTTCACATTCCAAAGATCGGCAGCCGATCTTACTTTATTTAGGCGTTGTAAGTCCTTCTTGAAAAAACCTTCCCCGCTAGGTGGTTCCCAGTTTTATCTAATCACAGCTGAGCTGTTTTCGAACTGTTGGGGGAACAGTGGACAGGGCTCACAGCTGGTTGTCCAAACCAGCCCGGGATTCGAACATGCAACCTTCAGATTGCCAGCACAGCGGTTGCTACCGCTGTGCTATCTCTCCCAATCCATGTACATTTATTTTATTGATAATGTACCTTTTTTCCTGTGAGTGGTTGTGTATGCAGGGGCTAGCACACTGCTTTGCCTAGGAACCTACAATGCTGTTAAGACAGACCTGAACTCTGACTTCCGGTGAGCGTTTTTGAAGGTGGCAGGCACGGCAGCTTGGGCTCCCAAGCATGCCACCCGATCTCCACGGTTTGGAGGACCAGACGGTCCCCTCTCGGCCCCCGGATTGAGTGGGAAAGAGACGCGAAGCTGGCAGGTACCTTCTGTGCCCCTCAAAGCCCCCAACCCTCAAGGATGGGGGCTAGAGGGGGGGAGGCTGTACCGTAGCAAGCGGACCGGGAGACGGGAAGTGGGACTAAGTCCTGCACCAACTGCCCCACGCTCATTCCCAATTACAAGAAATTCTACAAGAATGGAGTGCGAAGATATGTAAGTCTCTCCGCTTTTTTTGGTGAAGAAATTCTAGATTCCACACTAGAGAGGAGATCCCTACGAGAAAGGGTTGGATGACATCTGAAACCCAATAATAAAAGAAAAGAGAGATAAAGAAAGCATAGAACTTTGCCATATTACTACAACCCTACAATTCTACCATTTAAAGAATAAAGAAAGAACTTTAAAAGAACTAAGATGTCTCCGGAGGGGAAGGAAGGAGGGATTGAAGAGAAATGCTTATGGGCGAGTCCGAAGCCGAGAATGAGAAGCCGAATTGAACAGCCTCTTTTTGAGAGAGTGCCCTGGAGAATAAAATGCTAGCGAATTTGTTAAACAGCCTATAATTAGAGGGAAACGGCAGTAAGAAGGCAAATAAAAGATGGCGTTAACTTGAAGCTGCTGCTCTGTTAAGGCTTTGTTATGGCTACGGCCCTTCCTTCTTCATAAACAAACTGGATTGACGGAACTCCACCCCCTCCCCTGGTGAGTGAATGCAAAAGCGGAAGGGAA
Source organism: Anolis apletophallus (assembly GCA_030556195.1). Taxonomy (NCBI): domain Eukaryota; kingdom Metazoa; phylum Chordata; class Lepidosauria; order Squamata; family Anolidae; genus Anolis; species Anolis apletophallus. The sequence continues at coordinate 85,822,640 of JARBWK010000005.1, read as the reverse complement.
AAGAAGAAGGAGAGACAAGAAAGAAACACACACCTTAGGGAGGGGCTTGGGAAGACTAAATGGTGGTTGAGAAAAGGAAGGAGGAAGGAAGATAATAAGGAAGGGACCGGAAGCAGCAACTCGGAGACTGAGAATAAGAGAAACATCACAGAGAAACAGCAGGAAGAAACCAAGTATGATAAAAGACAAAAGATAAACAATTCAAGAGAAGCAGAAACCCCTGGAGGAAGCAGACGACGGCAGGGAAGGAGACAGGAGCCTACAGGACCAAGAAGAGAAGCAGACGGGTATAAGGAAGCAGATGACAGCGAGGAGCTGAGGAAGGAAAAATTAAAGAAACCTATTGAGGACTAGAGTGAAGAACTTTGAAATTTGGGGCTCTGAGATACAGGAGGAAAGAATGAAATAAAGGCAATACTGGCTCTGGGGAGAAAGGGGAAGGCTTAAAAGTGGGAATAAACCTATGGGGATCCAGATCCTAAATGAGAGGGGAGAGTTCTAAATTAAAGAGTAGCTAAAAAATAAGAAGATTGATAATAACTAATTGTTGATACAGGGGGGTCTATATTGGGATGGATTGTACTTAAACTTACTTGGGAATGAATCGTGGTTACAACTAAATAATTATTAAGAGATTTTAAAGTGTAAGAATTGCCAATTGCGAATCGTTAACCCAAGTGGAATATTGATTGATTGATACCCTCCTGGAACAGGTGAGATAGGTAAAAGTCTGTTAAATTAGACTCTAAGTATAAAAATTCAGAAGCAAGCTTGGGAAAGGGTAGAAACCATAGAAATGAGGAACATAGCCATGGAAAGAAGGTAGGAAAGTCTTGATTTCAGTGAGACGGAGTACTAATCCACATTAAGAAATGCTGGGGAACAAGAAGGAGTAAATATTAAAGAAACATTAAAGAAACGGTAAAGCTACCGATCTTAAAAGTAAGGGGAAAGTTATAGGCAGAAGTTTACAGGGAAGTGGAAAAAATTTTCAGAACCCAGACTAACCACACAAAAAGAATAATGTCCCTAGGGACACCAAAATGAATTTATATGAAAAAGAATATGTGAGGTGGTCTGGAGGAAAACTAACTCCTACCCTACAAAACTTAGAGAAGTGAGAGAACTGACCCTTCGAAAATTCCCTACTAGTATGTAAAAGAGAAGATGAAAGTATCTCTCTCTCACTAATGAACTCAAGTAACTGAATACTAGCCCAGAGGGGGTAGAAATGGCAGAGATATGATGATTTATAAGGATGAGGAAACCTAGTCCAAAGAAGGAAGGAGATTAGAATAGGGAAAAGGTATGAAACTTGCCCAGCCCATCGGGGAAAGAGAGGCTTCAACACTTCCCAAGTCCTGAGAGGCGGTTGTCTCGGAAGCTGCCCTCGAGAGCCCACCAGAGGGGAAAGAAAAGGAAGGAGAGGGTGAGGAGAATATCTGAATCTGAGATAGAAGATTAAACAATGAATGAGAGCTGTAACCTTGTGATGATTGGCAATTAAAATATACAGAATGATAATATAGAGTAACCTTTGTGCCCCTCATATCAGAGGCTAGGATTGTATTTGTGAAGTTGCACCATAAGAACCTCCTATTCAAAAAAGAAAAAAAAAAGAAAAAAGGAAAAGTAGAAATAATAGAGAGAATTACGGAAAAAAAAAAAGAAAAAAAGAAATGTATGAATTAAAATATGGGTTGTGATAGAAATATGGTAAAGGTATTATAAAGACAGATCGGATTGTGATTAATGAATATCTAGAGAATATTAAATTAGTAATATACCACTGTCAGATATTTATTAGTAAGAATAAGAGCACTGGGGATGTTCTGTGTTTAAAATGAAATTGAAGAATATAGCTAACAGTGTGGAACTAGAATGGAAGTCAAAATACTCCTTTTTCCCTTTCCCTTTCCCCTTTTCCTATTGTGATCTTGTATGTTTTATAAAATGGAAATTCTTAATAAAAAGTATTTCAAAAAAAAAAAGACAGACCTGAACTCTGACCTTCCAGAGTCCTAGGCCAACACTCAAACCACTAAATTATGTTGGCTGGTTCAAATTATTCTTTAATTAGTTAATTAACAATTTCCAGTACCAATCATATTATCACTGTGTTTACTTTGATCAATTCACACAAAAGAATCAGATGTCAAGACACCTCATCTGTCAGACAGCAAAAAAAGGGAACAAACAAAATAGTATGGTACAACTCCTGTATCCATGCAAGATACTTTCCTGAACACCCCATGGCAATAGGAAATCATGGGTAATATGAAAATGAATGAATTCTGCTGGAAATTAACCACAGAGTAGCCTTGATGAAATCTAGAAAATGCCTATATAATTACCATATCTGAAATTTGCTAAGCCCTCAAGGGTGATTTTATGGTAACTTCTGGAGGAAGACTGCAGGAGAACCAAAACATTCCTAGAGAGAACGTTTTAAAACATGGTTAAGTGAAACTGCTGCTACTGTTTCCATGTGTGTGGGGTCATAGTAATTCAGTAGAGGGAATTGTGTCCTGAAACACAATTTCTCTTTATGAATTTAGTTTGCAGAAAGATGAAAACATACTTTATGTTCTACTACACTTTCAGAAGGACAAGATTATAGAATAAAGGATATAACAAGGCATATATTTTAATAAATTATCCATACATTAATGCAGATGCAAATTTGGAAATAATGACCTGAATATCATTTCAAGTTCTAGCTGAAATATACTAATTGAATTACTGACATTTATATACATTTGAGGGACTTAATTCAGCAATCAAGCTAGTGGGTCTATTGGGAATTAATATAGATGTAGGCTACTGATTATATAAAATAGAAATATTACAGAGGAACCAATTTATTCAAATATTGAGGATCTAACACATTGCTTACTACATTGCCCTCTGTATAAGGATCCCAGAAAGAAGATTCTAGGAGGGCTTCTGGAGGATAAGGTGGCTTGGTAGCAGATAGCAGTGATTAAGGATTTTCTAGCAGACTACTCTAAAGATATAACAATAAAGGTTGCCACTTTTGCAGTGGCAGCTCAAAACATCCATGCGAAACTAGTAAAATCCTTAGTGAAGGAGGGGAAATAGCACAGGATGATACAGTGTGTTGTAGACATGACTGGGATTTAAAGAGTTAGTTTTAATGAGTTTTAATATTTGTACTGAAGTTTTATATTGTGATGTGTACTTTGGATGTCGCTAATATGTGCGGTTAATTTGTCATGGCCTATGGGTAGAACAATAAAACTTATTCATTCATTCAATATTAAACAAAACTTGACAGAACTATCTCAAAGAATCTGACGACAAAAATAAATATGGCTCTGGTAAATACACAGATTTTTCTACCTAGAGAGACCTGGAAGTTGTTTTTCTTTAACATTTTTTGTTAGTTTGTTCATTTGTTCACTGTTTTTGTCCCTAGGATTTAAATATACTACTAGCTAAATTTTCCTACTGTCCTATGACTATTGTTCCCCCTCTTTTTATGTAACACAACAAAATATCTACAGCTTTCTTTCGCCTTCAGGGTTGCTTCTACACTCCAGGAGCATACCTCTATTCTCAATAAGGAAATATGATTCCTCTTGTTGTGGTAGAAAAGACTGTGACTGACTGATCTCTGTGCATACTTGACCAATATCCTTTTCAGCCTTTTGCTGTCACTGGGTGCTGGTTCTCCTTCTTAGGATTTTTCTCTTTAAATTTGACTTTGAATGAGCTGCTCTTTTAAACAGGGGAAATTTTCAAATAGAGAACTCTTTTGCTATAGTCCTTCACAAGTAGGTTATGCAGCCACCCAAAGAATGTTACACAAACTATCTTTGCAGAAAATATTTTTCCTTCACTTTGCAGGTGTGAGATGCATTAGTGTTCTGGAAGCCTTAGCAATAATTAATGCCTTTGACTTTTTGGACTAGTAAGTATTCCCCCTCACGGCTACAGTTTAAACATTCTGCCAGAGGTTCATTACAGCAGACCAGAACTGCATTGTTGCTCCTAAAAGCTTACTTTTCACTTTTTACATATTCCCCTGGTTTTAAATGTCAGGCTAATATTTAATAGAAGATTATGGTTCAGTTCAGCAATTTCTGTCAGTCATTATCAATTACCTAGTTCATTAATAAACATATGCTCCTTCAAATTTGGTTGTGGCTATGGCTGAAGTCTACCAACAACCATCCAAGAGGAGAATTTATAGTTATGGGACTTTCCCTCCTGCATATAATGGTGTGCTAGGTTTTGGTCTCAAGTGTAATTTTCTGCAACATTTAAGCCAGATAAAGGGTCCTTAGCAGCCAAAGGAAAGCTCCAAGGTACCATTATCTAACTCAAAAAGGGATGGAAGATTTAACATTCTTGTTAGTTCCAGTTTTGGAATATAGCCAACGCATGTTAATGGGTTTTTAAGCAGTCCTCCATAATAGAGCCAGGGGCAGGTAAAAATATATGTTGTGGAGGAAACACCTATTAATATAAGTACAAGCTAAGAGGTGGAAAAATTAATATCACGAAGGGAAAGCATTTTCCACTTGAAATACAGAATTCCTAAGGGGGAAAATAAAACAGCTGAGATTCTTAGATTCAGATACATGAATGGATAAAACCTTGATGCTCAGCCCTGAAATGAGATTCCATTTTTTTTATAACCAAGGTTTGGATCCTGGTTGGTTGTTGGCTCTCTCCCAGTCCCAACAAGTCAGCAAATATGATATAGACAACATGAGAATGTCTTCTAGAACAGTGTTTCTTAAGCTGTTTTTTTTCTAGGGCAAACGCAAAAGGTTTTATTTTTTAGCAAATTCTATCATGTAACATAAAAACATCTGTACATTTGCCATGATACACTCAAAAATGAAATAAGATATAAATACAGATATGGATGTAACATGACAAAAGCGCAAAAAAACCCATGAAATAAAATTACCAACCCAAAAATAGAAATTAAATACATGCGCATGAACACTGTTTCAGATGGCTGACGGTTTTGAAAGGCCTGTCACAATGCTAGAACTTGGCCGGCCCCTTAATCACACACACAGAGACGGTATTCAGCTAACTACTTTATTGAAGAATAAAAACAGTAGAAAAGGTAATTGTCCAAAATGCAAAAGCAATCAAAGTAATAGGTATTGTCCAAAAACAACTTGGCATGAAAGTTTCCAAGACTTGGCAAGGCTCCGCTTAGCAAAAGCGAATCAGGAACAAAACAAGGTACAAGATCCAAGGCTCCCTTGGCAAGGCTCCGCTTAGCAAAAGCGAATCAGGAACAAAACAAGGTACAAGATCCAAGGCTCCCTTGGCAGGCCACTAGCCCAAACTTAGCTCCGTGGTCCAGCCTCGCTAACACATCTGCATAGGATAGACGTGGCCGAGGTACTGAGGATCCGTTCCCACGGATCCTCTACTTAATCTTCGTGGCAAGGACCCCGACGCTCTAGGCTTCTCCTTCTCCAATCTGTGGTGCGGGACCTCGGTCTGTCTAGGCTATGAAACCAACCCCTCCTGCTAGACTCGATGTTCCGTCTCCTATCAAAGGTTCGGCCTTGCCTCCCAGCACCTGGGTCTCTATCTCCGAGAGAGTCAAACTCCCTATCTACTTCCCAGCTATCCTCCTCCAGGTCTTCATGCATTCTTTCTTGCCCCCGGCCATTCATACTCTTCACTATCACTGCTTTCAGTTTGCACCTGGCTTTCCATATCCTCGTAAGGATCAGGCCAGCCTTCATCCCAGGCTAGGCTCTCTGTGGGAGAGGAAGGCCCAGCTATGGCAAAATCTCCTTCTTCCAGCCCCTCTAAATCCTCTTCAGAATCTATCTCAGCTGCTGCTGGCTCTAATGCAAGTGGGACCCCTGGCGCTGTCCCATGCCCCCCAGGCACGGACGAGAACTGGGTTGCTACAAGGCCTGGCAAGCCCGTCCTTCCCATTTAAAACATTATTATAATTAGCAAAGTCCTGCTGCATTCTTAAGCTGTTTGATATGGCAGACTGGCAAGTATTTTCCCTTAGAGGTCCATACCATATTTGTGCCATATTATATTTGCATAGTTTTCTGGAGACTGCCTGCAGAACAACAGTTATTCATGGGCCAGTAGTCTGTAGACCACCACATTGAGTAGCACTGGGAAGGAGAAGTCAATTGATTTTTCAAAGTAGTACATTTCATTACCTGAAACTGACCTATTGTTTCACCAGGGTGTGGTTTTAGACCAGAGATGGTTCACTGGACAGAGCTAAAAAGGCATTGGATATTTTTTTTTACATTTATGGTTATCATGTGCTCCAATGCCCATGAAAGTCGCATGCCTACTGTACTTGCAAATAGCAAGTCGCACGACAATTTGCCAGATGACATTTTCTAGAGAGAAATATTTCCTTCAATCTCTAATTTCCATTACAATATGTATTTCCTCTTTTACTGTTTATGAGGAGATTCATGCTGCTGGATGAAATTGATCCAAAGTGCGCTGTAAAGCAGATTTTTCAGTCACCTGTTTTCAAAAGAACAAAGGCAGGATAATATCTTTACAAATCAACTTCTTGTTTTTTAAAGGAAGTCTATTTTTATTCCCTTATATATAAGATATTTCAGCTGCAATTCTGTCAAGTCAATATTTCACATCCTTTTAGAGCAGGTGTTATGAAAAAATATCTGAGCCCCTTAAGCAGAAAAAGCATAAGGTGGAAAGGCAGTAACCCAACAGCTGTCTTCCTTGATTCCAAAGTAATTAGAAGCAGACACTGGAATTTTGGAGGAACATATGGAGTAACTCTGGATCAGCCCCATGTTCAGACACTTAATTTATTGTTCCCCCGTTCAGGAAGGAAAAGCTTCTGATGGTATGTGCCAGGGTAGTCTCATCCAAGATAGTCTCCTGTGAACAGACATCAGTCATAAACACTTTGGAGTATGGGCACTTCCTTTTTGAAGGGAGGGAGAAAATGTAAGTGCATGGCTCATTTCAGAGATGTATGGTTTGGAGAATGGCCCGGAATGTATGGTTCTTTATTTTCCATCCTGATCTTGTGTGGAGTATTAATATTTTCTTTCTATTGTTATGCATGCATGATGTGTATGTTCTGGGTATGTCAAGAAGCTCTTAAATCTAGTGATTGGATCTTGTAAAGTACCACAATATGAAAGCAGGGCTGGCCAGCCCATTAGGCAGGCGTCACAAACAGCAGAGTAATGCACTGATCAGTCCAAATAATGGAATGTGCTGGTGGGTCAAGCAAAGTGTGATTCCCAATTAGCTCTGCCAAAGCATATGGCCTTAGCAATGCAAACCTATTTGTAAAAGCAGTGAGTCTATGGGCAGGTTTACACTGGCTGCTTAATCCAGAACCTGTCCAGAGCATTATGCCTGCTGCAGTGGCATGTTGGCATCCAAAAGGGCCAAGACAGCATTGGCTCTGCCGGATGGTCACCTCAGTCTGTGTGTCACCAGTGCCAGCTATATGTGAACTCCAGACCATCACCTGTTAAATCTTTAATGTCATAATGGGGCATCAGCACAACCAATAGGAAGGGGAGACATTTATCCCACCCTTCTTGCTGGTGATGTCGGCACCTCATTCTGATCTCACTGGTGTAACTGTGGTGGTTAGGCATTCACATGGAGCTCTGTGGCCAGCAGAAAGCATCAGTGGTTTTTATTTATCATGTCAGAAGCAAACCAAGGGTACAATTGTAATGTATTTAAAAAACAGAAAGTTTAAAAACTTGACATTATATTTAAATGTCCTTTGACCAGTAGCTGGCCATTTGGAGTGTCTCTGGTGTTGCCTTAAGTGGGTCCTCTATTGTGCATGTGTCAGGGCTCAGACTGCATTGTAGTAAGTGGTCTGTGGTTTGCTCTTCTCCATACTCACATGTCGTGAACTCCACTTTGTAGCTCCATTTCTTAAGATTGGCTCAGAGCATAGTCTGTTCAGTGCCTTCCCAGTTGCCCAGTCTTCTGTGTGGCCAGAATGGAGTCATTCGGTATCAGCCATGGCGTGAGATTTGGGGGTGTGCCTGCCACTTTTGGACACTTGCTTGCTGAAGTATTCCTGTCAGTTCTCTGTAGATCTTAGAAAACTATTTCTTGATTTAAGGTGTTGACGTGCTGGGTGATTTATCAACACTCTTTTAATACTTTGTTCCTCAATATATTTTTTTTCTCTATGTCAGGAGTGACTTGAGAAACTGCAATTCACTTCTGGTGTGAAATAATTGGCCGTCTGCAAGGACATTGCCCAGGGGACACCCAGATGTTCGATGATTTACCATCCATGTGGGAAGGTTCTCTTGTGTCCCTGTATGGGGAGCTGGAGCTGGCAAAGGGAGCTCAACCTGTTCTCCCCAGATTCGACATGCTGACCTGTCAGTCAGCAGTCCTGTCGGCACAAGGGTTTAACCCATTGCACCACTGAGGGCTCCACTCAATAGTAATGGAAAAAATTCATAAGTTGAACTGTTTCTCTTTTAAAAACAAAATTTGTTTCAATCTTATCTAAATACTCTATCCACATATATCTCATTGTGACACTGATGTACTGTAAAAGAAAAAGAAATGTATTTAGTTAGTCAATATTTACCTTGTTTGCTGTAGGTTTTTTGGGGCTATATGGCCATGTTCTAGAGGCATTCTTTCCTGATGTTTCGCCTGCATCTATGGCAAGCATCCTCAGAAGTTGTGAGATCTGTTGGAACTAGGAAAATTGGGTTTATGTATCTGTGGACTGTCTAGGGTAGAACAAAGAATTCTTGTCTATTTGAGCCAGGTGTAAATGTTTCAACTGGCCACCTTGATTAACATTTGATGGCCTGGCAGTTTTTTGGTGTGGCTTGTTAGTGCCTGGGGGAACCTTTTGTTGAGAGGTGATTAGCTGTCCTTAATAGTTTGCTCTCTGGAGTTTCCCTGTGTGGGGTGTTGTTTTGCTGTTATAATTTTAAGAGTTTTTAAATACTGGTAGCCAGATTTTGGTCATTTTCATGGTTTCCTCCTTTCTGTTGAAATTGTCCACATGCTTATGGATTTCAATGGCTTCTCTGTGTAGCCTGGCATGGTGGTTGTGAGAGTGGTCCAGCACTTCTTTGTTCTCAAATAATATGCTGTGTCCAGGTTGGTTCATCAGGTGCTCACCAAACCACACCAAAAAACTGCCAGGCCATCAAATGCTAATCAAGGTGGCCAGTTGAAACATTCACACCTAGCTCCAACAGACAAGAGTTCTTTGTCCCACCCTGGACATTCCACAGATATATAAACCCAATTTTCCTAGTTCCAACAGACATCACAACTTCTGAGGTTGCTTGCCATAGATTCAGGTGAAATATCAGGAGATAATGCCTCTAGAACATGGCCATATAGCCCAAAAAAACCTACAACAACAATGCAGTGATTCTGACCATGAAAGCCTTCAACAATACATTTACCTTGTTGTCTTCTAGAACAGGGCTGTCCAACTGGCGGCCCGGGGGCCATACACCCCCCCCAGCCTGTTGGACACGCCCCCAGCTATGCCCCTAGCTGCCATTTTTAATTTTTTTTAAAAAAAATCCTATTTTTAAAAAAATGGCGGCCGAGGGGAGGGGCGGGGCAGGGAGGAGGAAGTGAGCCAGCTCCTCCTCCCTGCACCGCCTTTTTCCGTCCTCTCTCCGCACCGCCCGATGCAAACCGGATCGCATCGGCGCCAGTGAGAGAGGGACAAGGGGTGGTACAAGGAGGAAGACGAGAGCTAGCTCCTCCTCCCTGCAGCGCCCTCTTCTTCCCTCTCTTGCCGGCGCCGATGCCTTGCAAGGGAGGGGGTCCCCCGGCGGCGCCTCCCTCCCTTGCAAGGCATTGTGGCAGCAGCTGAAGCCAGCGCCGGCTTCCGCGGCTGCCACAATGCCTTGTAAGGGAGGGGTCCCCGGCGGCGCCTCCCCTCCCTTGCAAGGCATCGCGGCAGCGGCTGAAGCCGGCGCTGGCTTCCGTGGCTGCCGTGATGCTTTGCAAGGGAGGGGGGGTCCCCCGGCAGCGCCTCCCTCCCTTGCAAGGCATCGCAGCAGCGGCTTAAGCCGGCGCTTGCTTCCGCGGCTGCCGCGATGCGTTGCAAGGGAAGGGGGGTCCCCCGGCCCGCGCCTCCCTCCCTTGCAAGGCATCGCGGCAGCGGCTGAAGCCGGCGCTGGCTTCGCGCTGCCGCGATGCCTTGCAAGGGAGGGGGTCCTCGGCGGTGCCTCCCTCCCTTGCAAGGCATCGCGGCAGCGGCTGAAGCCAGCACCGGCTTCCACGGCTGCCGCGATGCCTTGCAAGGGAGGGGGGTCCCCCGGCGGCGCCTCTCTCCCTTCCAAAGCATCCCGGCAGCAGCTGAGCCGGCAAAACCGCCAGCTTAATCTGCGACCAGGATGCCTTGGAAGGGAGGGGGTGCCCCGTGGCTCCTCCCTCTCTCCCAAAGCATCCCGGCAGCCGGGGGCGGGGCCAGGCCGGGGACGGGCGCCCCCCCAGGTCATCAGTTACCTGGAATCCGGCCCTTGGCCGGTTAGAAGATGGACAGCACTGTTCTAGAATTTTTTTCTTTTTAACCTAACAGCTTCCATGGCTGTTTTTTAAAAAAACCACACACAAGCTGGCTTGTGTGTCAAGTGGTTTCTTTCTTGAAAAGACTTGGCTACCGGAAAGAAGTCTGGAGCTGGATGAAATGTACCAAGCAGATGCCAAAGCATTTATATAATGAAACGGAGAGAGAGATAGTCAGCCAAACTGTAGCAAATAGCTTTTATGGGGGGGAAATGGGGAGAAACCCAAATTCTCTTTATGACATTGCCAAAAAATCTAGAAGGCAGGTGGTGAATATTTTCTTCATCAGGTGACATGAATCCTTTCCAAAGAAGGCAGCCGGAAATTTTTGGTAACTCCAGAGGTTTTTTAAAAAGCATATTCCCCAGTGTGAATGGGAAACAAGTCTACCTCCTTTCATTACAATATTTTTCCTTTGTTGTGATGCCCTCTTGAAAATTTGTGTGACATAGGCTATGAGCATACTACAGCAAGTTTATGCTGCTTGCTATGGTTTTTGGTGTGATTAAAGTGCAAGTGTTTTCATTGTGTGCTTCCATTTGCAAATTTGTCCCACATTCAGCTCTTCCTGGTTGAACCTGGAACCAAAAAACATTTTGTACAATCAATGCTTTACAAAATTTCAATTAATTACTCTTCTTTCTCCTCTTCTAATCTCTCCTCATTCTCTTGCACTTTCTGATTCTGTTGGCCATGCCAAGTGTTTATTAACCTTCACCACATCTAATTTAAGTCCATCCCCTTAGTTTGTTATATCCTCAAAGATGGCATCTACATAGTGTTCATATACTACGAAAGGCTTTTCTATAATCAATAAAGCACAGGGTTATTTTCTTATTAAAATATTTTGTTTCAGCCCATTTTCCAGTACAAGTTTGTAGTATGATCCATAGTACATCTTCCAATCCTCAATCCAACTTGGACATCTGACATTTCTCTTTCCATATATGTTGAGCAATATCTAAGATAGACCAAGGTCCTAATAAAAAGCATCTTGACTAATGAGAAATAACTCGGCTTTATCTCTGTCAGAGTTTAAACACACTATCCCACCCAAATGCATCTACATGACTGTAGAAATTGTGCTACAAGACTTTAAAATAACATGTTGAAATTTCAAATAAAAGAACTGACAAAACCATTTCTGGGTGTTTCTTGCATAAGAAAATCCTATGAAATGTTTGGGGACAGCAGAAGACAACAGGCATCTTGAAGGCAAACAAATTAAATACACGCACGCAAATCCACAGTTTAATTCTCAATGCCAGTTGTTAGGGAGCATGAATGAGATAGTGCTTTTCCATTCATGTCCTGAATTTAGGCTTTCCATGGGGATATGATTAGCCATTGTGAGATTAAAATGCTGGACTTTGACTTGATCCAGGACAGCTTTTAAATGTGCTTACAAAACTCACAAAAATGCATGAAGTATATAATATGGCATGCTTCACACAAGAGTGTAATTTATGCTTTTCTTCTCTGGTATAATAAAGTTGAAGTAAAATGTGTATGCAGTGCTTCTTCTTATAATCTAATCATGTACTACAGTACAGTTTCCAAATCATTATTAGTTATGGAGCTCTATTAAACTTTACAAGTTAGGTCAAATTTTGGCTCACTTAGTATTTCATCATCCTTCCTTTTTATTGCTTTGTATCCATTAAAATCAAACCAAATTCCCTTTCCACATACCATTCTTCATGCCCCTTTGTTTTAGTAGTAGAAGACTGTCCCTTTTATTTGTATGAGAGTCTGCATGAAGACAATTGTTTATTTTTCCACTTAGAGATCATTTTATTTATCAAGAAAATATTTATGTTTTTATATGATAGCTCAGTGTAATTTTCTTTCCCCACCTGATCCCAATCCTTACAATCCATGAGCCAGATCCTTAAGTGGGTGCAGCTGGACTCAGAGTAAATGGAGGATTTTGTCCTTTTCTGACTTTCTTAATGGAATGAAGGCTGGATTGTTTTGTTTTCTTTGGCATTTAATTCAGTCCTAGCCTTCCATTCTCTTTCTAAGTACTGCTGTTATTCTTGAGACCTCATAGTATTCTTAGGAGCTTTGGGCAGCTGATGACAAGATCATATGAAGAAGTTAGTCTCCTTGGGAAATGCACAATAGATTGATGCAAAATGCTGCTGAGCACTGTGACCTATGTGATTACAAAGCACTAAATGTTTCATGAAGCTTTCCTTTTCTGTTTAGTTGAAGCAGATGGCAAGTTGGAAGAACCAACAATTGCTTGCAATTGAGGGCAATAGATATAATATATTGAACCTAAACTACCTGGTAGTAAATTCAATTGAAATTAATAGGATCTGCTTCCAGGTGAATAGTCTCACAATATGGGTTGTAAGGCCAGTACTTAAAACTTTTTACAAACAATGTGTTCTCTGGATTTTAATAGAAGTGCATGCTTGATCTCCTAACAGCAGTTATTGACAATATTGCAGCAAATTAGTTAAGTAATGGATTAAGAAAATAATAAAAATATGGATATAAATGATTATTTGTAATCTTAGTGTAGTTAATGATTCTGAGATAAATGCTTAGGTGAAAATTTTGTTTAAATATTTCCAGGTTGGCCTTTAATTAACTGGCAAAATGAATAAGTAGCGACTTTGTTTACATTTTTACCTGCATAACTATATAAGAGTGGTTCTCAACCTGTGGTCCATGGAACATCAGTGGTCCACAAGAACAAAATATGGTTTGCAGCCTCACCATTACTACACCGTTGCCTCGAAACTATGCAGTAATGAGAGTGAGTGGTCTCGCGAAACCCTCTTATAGTGCCAAGGCAATGGTGATGTTGAGACAGGAGAGGCTGACTGCCCACAAAAGATTACTGCTACTACATAGCTCTATATTATTAAATATAGGTTTTTTATAATAAGTGTTTATTGGTTAAAACAAAGACAACACAACATACACTTGGAATCGTAACTGCCGCCAGAATTGTCTTGGCCAGACACTGGAAAAGACCAGAGATACCTGAAGAGAATGAACTGTTATATAAACTATTAGAACTATCAGAAATTGACAAGTTGACATGCCTACTAAGATGGGGATCGGCCAATCAGTTTATGGAGACATGGAAACCCTTTGTTTTATATGTAAAAAAGAAGAAAAAGATAGATATGAAAGGATTTTGGATATAAGCAAGTTGATTGAAGATGTATATGATTTGGCTCTAGAATAATTAATCATACGAATCTGAGCTAGCGGGTGAAGTTAACCAGTGTGTTTAAATATAGTTTTCTGTGGGCAAGCAGATGGTGACTACTGGATGGCACATGTTCTGTATCTGAAACTAGAGCTGATATGGTCTATCCAACACAATTTTCTGAATCGGCACCCCAAATAACCAGATTGAATCTGAAGTTGACCAAAAACTGATTTGTAACCCTTTTGGTACTAATGTTGGAGAGTGGTCACTGGTCAAAGTGGTCCCTGGTCAAAAAAAGGTTGGGAACCAATGCTATAAAGTCTGCTAAACAGTAGTTGTTGAACATAGATTTCAATTGTACTTATTTTGTTTGAGGCCAGATTACATAGCCACAAGATTTTTTGGGGAATGGGTAATGTTTTATCTTGAGGCATATAAGAACATAAGAACACAAGAAGAGCCATGCTGAATCGGGCCTCAGCCCATCTAGTCCAGCATTCTGTGTCACACAGTGGCCCACTAGTTGTACACGGGGATCTCTAGCAGAAAGGAGGGCAAAACCCTCACCTGCTCCCGACCCCCCACAACCAGTACCCGGGGAAAATCCTGCCTGCCTCCATCAACACAGAGGTGGCACTTGGATGTCCGTTTCAGTAGCTACTGATTCCCTTGGTATCCATGGTCTACCTCAGTCTTGACCACTAAACTGTTGCAGTTTAGATGAGAAAAGACATTCGTTTTGTAATTTTCAAGGTCATATTTATGTATTCCTCCTTTGTAACTAGCTGTGGTGGAGACAGTTGGTCTCTGTGCCAGATGCTAATAAACTACTGCTCTGCTCCTGGGTCCCCCATATGAGTCTGGTTGGCCATGTGAAAATAGGATGCTGGAACTAATATGCCTTTGTTTTGATCCAATGTAACTCTTCTTAGATTATTAAATGCAATAGTCATGCAGTTGTGAAATCAGAATAGTTTTGAATAGTGATGCCAGTTGTCTTCTGTAAGAACGGTGCATAAAAAACAAAACATGGGAAAACTTATTATGTGCTTGATAATAGGTTTTTTTAAAAAGTTTATGAAAGGGGCACCTGATTCAATTTTGAGTTTGATTCTATGATTCAAATTGAAATGAATTTGGTGCAGATCATTCAGAACACAATACAATACAAACTGTATTAGATTCAGAAATAAATCTCTAGCCTTCCCCCATTGCATTGGGAAATCAAAATAGCTATAACTTTAGGGAATTATACATATTAAATACACATACAGTCACATACATATTAAAACATGGAAATATGATAGACCCCAAAGAGGGTATTAACCTGACCATATTTCAGAAAATGTGTTTCTCATCAAGGACAGGGCCATTTAGGTTTTTCCATTCCTACCTGGAGTATTCAGCTGGTGTTTTAATGCCTCAGCATGTCATCCATATTCATTTGTTGCCTGCAATGAAGGAAAGCAACAATTGTGGGATGCAGTTCTATTTAAAGTGATCCCAAGCCACTGTTGGGATCAGGCTGTCTGCCTTGTGCCTTCCTTTTCAGAGCTCCTTTTTCTGGTGGTGGTTGTGGTTCTATAGATGCCTCCTATCTTTTAGCTCATAGTGAGTCCTGTTGACAGTGGAAGCAGGCTTACTCCCTCCACCACAACCCTGAGTGCTCTCAGGTCCACTAGGAGTGTAGCAGGCTTCCTCACACTGTCACCAGAACTATTGCGTTGGCATTTACAATCTTACCAGGGGCAAAAGCAACAAGTTTGCCTGCCTCTGACTTGGAATCAAGATGTGGATTTGCAGCATTACCGCTGTGTTTTATTGCCTTGTGTTTGATTGAGAGCCCTTTCACACTCCACACTCATAGCAACATTTTGCCATGGCAACATTCTATGGAATCCTGAGGTTTGTAGTTTGGCGAGGAACTAGAGCTCTCTGGTTGTGAAGTCTTAATAAAAGATAAAGGTCATATCACTCCCTAAATAGTAGATATCAGGTTTCCATTGGTTGGAATTATGACAGTTAAAAGTGGAAAGTTGCTATAATTGTGTAGTCTGACGGGGGACATAAGGTAAAATAATGGTCACATTTAAAAATGGTAATAACACCTGTTTCCAGTCAATCCAACTTGTAAATCAGGAGTAAGTCAAATCAGTTTCACACATCCAAAGATTTTAGCTGAAACATGTTGGTAAAATGGCAGAAAACTAGCCATCTGGATCCATCTGTCTACTTCTCACTATCATCTTCCCAGGTTTCAAGTAGAGGCCTTTCCTATCTCTGCTACATTACAATCCTGGGAAGGCCTTCTATATACAAGGTATCTCACTTACCAACAAGATTTTTTCCCATATGTCCATAAATATGATAGCTTGTCAATATTCCAAGAATATTTCCAAGAATATTGACAAGGTGGAAGGTGTCCCTCGGAGGGCAACTAAAAATGATCAAAGGTCTGAAGACCATGCCTTATGAGGATTGTCTTAAAGAGCTGAGTATGTTTAACCTGCAGAAGAGAAGGTTGATAGGAGACATGATACTTGTAGCCATGCATAAATATGTGAGAGGATGTCATGAGGAAGAGGGAGCAGATTTGTTTTCTGTTGCCCTGGAAACTAGGACTTGGAGCAATGGATTCAATTTACAGGAGAAGAAATTCCACCTGAACATTAATTAGGAAGCACTTCCCATAAGAGCTATTCAGCAGAGGAACTCTTCCTCAGAGTTTGGTGGAAGCTCCTTCCTTGGAAACCTTTTAACAGAGGCTGGATGGCCATCTGTCAGGGATACGTTGATTGTGCTTTTTTCTGCATGGCAGGGGGTTGAACTTGATCTCTTCCAACTCTGTTATTCTATGATTCACTATTATGTAATGTTGTTACATAAAAACTAATTGCATAATCTGGAATTGCTATAGTTGAAGAAGAATCTAGAGATGCCTTAATCTTAAATTAATCTTGATCCACCAATACAAAGTGACATCTGGCAGTGATTTAAACCAAGATGAGTAAGCAACATTAAATCATGGACCTTCTGGATCTCATTTTTATGATCAGCATTCATAGTGATTCAAATAAAATCCTAATCTTAGCATCCTAGGATAAACTTCTACAAGGTGAGATACAATACTTGGAAATCTACTCATTGTTGCATGATATGGTGCTTTCTTTGGCACCTTTTGATGCTGAGGTCAGCTTTGGTTTTATCATTGTATTTGTTTTAATAAACCATACACATTATTTAGATTATCTGCCTCAGTGGGAATTAAAGCAGAACTGTGAGGTTTGGAAAGTGTTCTTTCCTCTTGGCTTTTGGAAGGAATGCCTTCTCCTCTATTCATTTGGAGTTCTTGGGGGATTTACAATGTGATATGAAACACTTCATTTGAATGGTACTTGCCTGGATTCAGCTAAGGGGACAAGTTGATGATATTCATGGAAACTCTGGTGACAGTTTTTCTCCAATACAGTTCTAAAGTTGGACACCTTCATCTCTGAGGGCAGTGAAAATACAGGTGGGGTTGTTATCTTGGATCACTGGTGGTGGAAATTATAGCAGTGAAATCTTACAAAGAGAGGGTGTTACAGAGCTGATAGCAATGATTTAAAGTGGCTGTTTACTGATGTTGGCAGCAACTTACTAGTAGAGCAGAAGGGTCAAGCAAATAGTGTTCCTCACATGTGGTGGAGCGACAAGGAAGGAGCCTTAGACATCTACTATGAGTCCTCACTTCAGAAATTGGATTAAGGATACCCTTGCAGTGGGGAACACAATTCACAACCCTTCTCAACCTCCTCGCTAAGGCTTCAGTTTACTAGTCCTGTCTCTTTCTCCATACATGATTGTTCAATAGAGTGTTCAATAGAGTGTCAAAGACACACTGATGCTTTTCTATCTCAGAAGATCATTTTAACAAATGATTGTCCTGCAATCTTACCTTTTGCTTCTCCATGCAAGTTGAAGTCCCAATGAAAACCACATACACCATACCTAGGATTGCATTGCTCCATTCCTTGGCTGTATCACAACTAACACAATTAGCATACCATCCCATTAAGCCCTAAGCAATCTCTCTATCCCCTATAAGAGAACAAACAATAATGTGTTGAACATTGTTCTAACTCTCTCTCCAAATTTTAGGGCTTTCTCCCATAAATGCAGAATTACACTCTAGCTTGTAATGGGTCAAGAGGATCACAAATTATACCTGCTTTGATCCAAGCAACCCTTGCCAACTCCCCTCTCCCCAGTTTCTCTCCACCCATCTGCAGTATGCCTTCCAATCCAAAATGCAATTTGCAAGCTTCAAACAATTGCAGCATTTGTGTGTGTAGGAGAGGGAGAGTAAAGAGGGGAGGCAATCAAATCTAGAGAAAGAACAAAGAATCAGTCTGCGAGGAATTCAAGTTCAAAATCCTGCCATTTAATTTTGGCCTATTCTCTGCTCTGTGGCTTTTCTTCCAATGACTTTTGTCAGAATGCAGCTATGAGTCAATCAGATGTTCTCTTTGTACTGTAGGGAATAAGACAAAAAAAAAGAATAAGAAAATGACTTCTCCATCTGTATGGCAATGTATGATTAGTACTATATTGTATGAAAATGTGGGCCAGCTTTAGCACATTAGGTTAATCACCAGCTGCAGCGGCAGTAAATCTTGCCAATCAAAAGGTTGACAGTTTGAAGCTGGTTCAAGGTGAGCTCTTGACTTTCAGCCCAACACCCCGCCCACCAAGCAGATCGAAAACACCAATGTGAGTATATAAATAGGAACTGCTACGTGGGGAGGTATTTTAGGCATGGCATTTCAATCAGAAAAAGAAGGAAAGTTTATGAACAAAGAATGCTTTTTGGCAAGGTGATGGAGTGACATCATCCCCCTGTGGCTGGAACCAAGCACAACCTCCAAAGATGTTGAAAGATGGGAAAAACCCTGCATATATACCTCTATCTGTTGTCTGTCTTGTCATTGTATAATCGACATTGAATGTTTGCCATATATGTGTTCTGTGATCTTCCCTGATTCCCCTTCAGGGTGAGAAGGGCGGAATGTAAATACTGTAAGTGCTGTAAATAAAATGTCCAATTTGCAACTATATTGATTCTTCTTTTCACAGAAATAATTTGAGCCACACCAGCTGTCTGACTTTGTAGTCGTCTTGATAAGATAAATGTCACTACATCACAGCCAACTCATCTCTATCCTATACCCATACAGCAAGTATTTGCTCATGGAGAGGGGAAGGACACTCAAGGCAAAAACTACAAAATTACCCTTGTGCTATAGTAGCTGCTCAAAACCCCACTAATCATAGCAGTGGGAACAATTATCTTTGCCCACACTTAACAGAAAAACTGTGCTCTTTTGTGGATAATGTGTTCCTCTAACATTCAGAGGAGATGTAAAGATGCATCATTCACATATACAAGTCATCCCCAACAGATACATTCCAACAATATAAATGTATTTCCACTTGTCCTTTTCATATCAGTTATTTAAAAACCACAATGGCAAAAATCAAATCGGAATTACCATCTAACCCAGCAACCCATGTCTCAATATTCCATTTTTCCTATTTTTCAGTCAATGCTATGTTCAAAAATACCATTTCCAAAGGAGTATTTTGCAGCAAAAAATAAGTAAGCAATCTATTCTTCATAGGACAGGGCCTCCAAGAAACACGCAGGGATAAACAACAGAAATGATCAAAAGTTCCAGGAATGATCTTAGTAGCAGAAAGACCACATGTGCAGTATGGAAGCGCTGTCTTTGTACAACCAGGCCTCCAAGTTAGCAGTGCCCATAGTGTTCTCAACTCGAGTATTTTAGAATGGCTGTGGATTAGGCCCAAGCCATTGTGGGTTGCCTGGTGAGAAAAGAGAAGCCAATATTCCAGAATAAATCTCACCAAGTTGAAGCAGAAGCCACCGAGATGTTTATTTCATTCCAGCTGGAGCAGATGTCAAACTGCAATCATTTGCCAAAGCCGACATATCCCACAAGGCAAAACAATACAGTTTTATAGGAAATATAGAGCTGTTAGATTCAAAAAATCCCATGCCCACCCCTCTCCCTCTCCCAAGCTGGCATTGTTATGATTGGCTGTGACACCAGCAAGCCATCAGGAAAGCCAATGAAGGTCTGAGCCCTACTTTGGTCTCTCAGCCAGTGGGGTGGAAGGGAGGCGGGCAACAGGGAAACAATGAAGAAATGTCCAGTTGACTGGTTTAAATGACTAATGTTTGTAAAAAGGCTCAGCAATTGCCTTTTTAGCCCTCAAGATGCCTTTTCTATTGTACAAGTTCCTGTGCAAGTTCATCTTTGCCTGACCCAAAAATCAGACCCTTGTGTTGTCCTTAAGTGCTGGATATGGGATTTGTAGATGATATCTTGGATCAGTTTTGGCCAGAGGTGTGGACATAAAGAAAAAGAAATGGCGGTGATCCCAAATTCCTCGCAGACAGGAATACACCTTTGTGTGAGGCAATTAAATTGTTCATAGGTCCCATCTCTCAGGTATGCTAGCCTTTTTGGGATAGATAGGAGATTATGGAATCATCCCAGCCTGGTGTGCTTGGTAAAACTATGAATTTCTTGATTTGAACCATCTTTTACAGAGTCCTGGGAGGGGGTCACCTCTGATATCATTAGCACTGAAGAAAATAATATAGAGGTTATAACAGTAGAGCTTAATAACATCGCAATTATCTCTGTGTACAAGCCCCCAAATGAAGAGTTTTGTTTCTCCTCTCTTTGATAAGCACCAAAGGACAGTAGTAATTTGTGACTTTAACAGCTATGCCCAGGAGGATAAAAATGGAGAGGCTGTCCTCTCCTGGGCTGAACTGCACAAACTATCACTTATTGATGATAGTAAGCTCCCACCACCCTACAATAGTGGGAGATGGCACCAAAGATATAACCCAGACCTCCTATTTGTGAGTGACAGCATTGTGTAGCAATACACTAAATCAATGGGACCACCAATGCCAAACACATAGCACCGACCAATAGTATGCCAGTTGTTCCAGACTATAAGGCCTCAGGAAGTTTGTTTTAAACATAGATTCAACTTCAGAAAGGCAGGTTGGATGAAATTCTCAGCCATGTTAGATGACAAGATCATATCGGTCACCCCAATCCCTGAAGAATACAAACACTTTATTAAAACAGTAAAAACCTGCTCACGGGCTTCTATACCGAGAGGCTGCAGAACACACTAACTTCAGGGCATTACTCCTGACACAAACAAAAATTACATGCAGAGTAATAGAATTGATGAATCTACTTTCCTGTCCTACAAATAAAAGTATTGTGTGTGCAAAAATATGGCAGAATAATAATACAATGTGGTTAACAAGGGGTTTTTTTCTGTATTTTGAACGATACTGATCTTTATGTTTTTTAAAAAAGCATATCTAAAATGTTAAAATTGTACATGCTACTGGCTATATACAGTACATAATTTCACAAAGGTACACTATAAAACACTCATTGAATCCACTGAATTCCAGCAGGCCATGACAGTTTTAGAAATGGGTGATTCAAGGTTCTAGTATCTCATGGCAAGAGCATATGTTATTTGTCATGTGCTTTCAAAGTGACTACAACTTGCAGAGACACTTCCCTGAGACATTTGGCCAAGATTTATCTAGTGCCTTTCTCAAAAGATGAGAGAGTATGACTTGTCCAATGAAGGCTAGTGAATTTTAATGGATGAGCAGGGATTAAAATCCTAATCTTTCAAAATCCTACGTTCAAATCACTAAACCATGCTGACTCCACAAAAGTGAATGTTGTTCATGTAAAACAGAGAAGACCAGAAAGAGGATGAATTTCAATAAAGGGCACCAGAGAAAAGGAGTATTTCACCTGAAATGGATTACGGAAGTCAATTGTTTTATTCCTATTTCCCATCTTTTCACCTTTCCTTTTTTCTCCTTACTCCTTACTCTAATACTTAGTCTTCTATATGCATATCTTGCATACTTCCTGTTCTATACTTCTTATCTTCACCTCTAGTGCACTATCTCTCTATCTTTCCCATCCTTCTACATCCCCCCTCTCCCCCCCTCTTTTATCTACTTGTGGTACTGTTGTTATTTTATATATTTGAAAAACTCTCTGAATAAAGACTTTTTTAAAAAAGAGATATATGATAAAAATAAATATGATTATTTCCATCTTTTCTGATTTATGGTGAGCCTAGGGCAGACCTTTTCAAGGCATTTTCTTCATAGGATTTGTTCAGAAATAATTTGCCTTTGCCCTTTAAGAAAGTTGATACAAAATAAAATGTCTTAAATAACTAGCATATAACAGCAGCCATAACATTGCTTGTGTGGCTGTCCCAGCTTCTATCAATGTTACATTGGACCTGTCTCTGAAATATGGAGTTTGAAAAAAGGAGCAATATAGCCAGGTAAATATTTTCTACAGCGATGGACTATACAGAACAACATGCTTTTGTATTTTACCCAGCTGCTTAAGTCAGGCTATAGCAACTGCTGTAGTTGTGCCAAACATGTTGAAGGTGGTGACTGAGGAAAACATGGACAGTGACTGCTGGCTTTACAAAACAAAGAGACCAAAAGGCTGGAAATGTCTGATTTGTTTGGTGGAGAATGTAAAGAATTGAACACTCCTGACCCTGTTTACATTGGCCCTTTTAATGACTAATTGTGCAGAAAATAGCTCTGCTTGGTGTGAGCATGGAAACAGTTTGGGTCTTTGCTGTGTGTCAGCTAATGGTCTAGTAAGGGCAAGAGTTTTTCTCCCCCTCTTCTTTTGTACAGCTTCAAAGAGACTGTTGATGGAAGCCTTTTGTGAAGGAATTACCCATTTCTCCTTTGTATCATTTTATCTCTTTTAATTCCCTTTGCCTGTGAATATTGCAGCATAGCAGGCTAAGGAACCTGAAGAGCATCTCCAGAGCCAGATAAAACACAAAGCCTTTCTTCAAAACCATTCCCTCTTGCCCTGTCACACAAACAAGATAGAGTTTGTATGATCCCATGTGAATGAGAAGACCTAATTTACTGAACTGACTTGGAGATGGCTCTGCATTGTTCTCCACAGCAGCAGTGCCCTTTCACATACTATTGAACTGGATCAAAACCAACCTTTGTTGGGGTTTTATGAGATTCATACGGCCATTTCAAAAATCTGATGTGATACAGGAGGCAAGATCTGTTCCTATACTGAAGCAAACTTGTAAACATGGAAAAAACATGTATTATATAAAAAACTATTTGTACTTCGGTCCTCACCTATTGCTATGTTTCCAGTTCTTCCCTTTGAGAAATTCCCTAAAAGCCACCAAAGGTAGCATTTGCCAGTTAAGATAGAGCTGAAATGATGTGTTTAAAATCAGTAGATCAATGTTATAATCAATGTTGAAAATTAGAAGTATATAAGAATATATTTCTAAATGTTATAACTGATCTTCATCTCTTTTCAACCCTACCCACAACAACATTGTGCATGCTATTCACTAACCCTTCAAACACTATGTGTTGTTTCTCCAGATTGAAACAGGTAATTAATGAATGATTGAAAAATATCTATTTATTACAGTAAGTGGCTGTTTACAAAAATGAGTTGGGAAGAGCGGCAGACAAATAAATAAATAAAAGTAAAGAATTTTTACACCTCTGATCATATTCAGAGCCTTTTAAAATCATTTAATATCAGCATAGTCTGCATCTCTACTCATTTAGAATCAAGAAGTAAAGCCAAAAATTCAATAACTCTTCAGAGAAGAGTTTGGGTAACATTCCAGGTGTTTTCTTTGCTCAATTGTAAAGTGCTTGGATTTGGGAGCTAAAGCTGATTTTATATTATTAGTGGCCATGAGAAGTGCTGCTAGTCATCCATTACCTGATTGATATGAAGGAGTATCAGTGATCAGGTCACCTGTTCCTGTCACATCATAGCAGAGAGTGAGGTTTATTTTTGTTGTGTGCCTTTAACTTTTGGCAACCATAAGGTGATCCTAATACAAGGCTTTCTTGGCAAGAGATGTTCAGAGGGGGACTGTCATAGCCTTTCTCTGAGGCTGAGAGAGAGTGGTTTGCTCAAGGTCATCCAGCGGGTTCTCATGTCCAAGCAGGGATTCAAACTCTGGTTACCAGGATCCTAGCCTAGCCATCAAACCACTATACCACACTGGCTCTATTGGACAGCCAAACAAATTGACAGTGTGCTTTCAAAGTTAAGATTAAAATTATGATTAGCAAAGGCAAAAACAGATTAGCAAAGGCATATAGTGCATTTGGAAGGCTTCACAAAAGAGTCTGGAGTAACAAACACCTGAGACAAAGCACCAAAATCATTGTGTACAGAGCTATCGTACTGTCTATTCTCCTATATGGCTCAGAAACATGGGTCACCTATCGCCAACACCTACAACACCTCGAACGCTTTCATCAGCGCTGTCTTTGCACAATCCTAAATATACACTGGGCTGACTATATGACGAATGTTGCTGTCCTTGAGCAAGCAGGGATCATCAAAGCAAGCAGATTTTCAAAAAGGGAATTTCACCAAAATGAGAAAAATAGTAAAGAACAAACTAAAAGGAACAGTAAAAAAATCAAATCCCTCCAGAATGCTTGGAAACTGTTTAAAAATACTTTAAAACAAGCCGAACTAAAATGCATTCCTAAAATAAGAAAGAGGCTGGTAAAGTCCAAGAGGACATCGGTATGGCTTACAAATGAAGTAAAAGATGTGATTGGAAAGAAGAAAAACTCATTTAAGAAATGGAAGGCTCTTCCTACTGAGGAGAACAGAAAGGAACACAAGCTCTGGCAAACTAAATGCAAAGCAACCGTCAGGAAAGCCAAGAGAGATTTTGAGGCACATATAGCTAAGAATATTAAAAAAAATTAGCAAAAACTGCTTTAAGTACATCAGAAGTAGAAACCCAACTAGAAAAGCAGTTGGGCCACTTGACGAAAATGGTAAGAAAGGGACAATAAGTGAAGACAAGGAGATTGCTGAGCGGCTAAACGACTTCTTTGCCTCCGTTTTCACACAGGAGGACAGACAACATATGCCTGCAGTTGAGTCAGTTTTTTCAGGGAGGGAATTAAATGAATTAAACCAGATAGAGATAAACAAGGAAGATGTTCTCACATGCCTTACTAAACTAAATGTCAACAAATCACCAGGGCCAGATGGCATCCACCCCAGAGTTCTTAAGGAACTCAAGTGTGAAATTGCTGAAATTCTAGCCAAAATATATAACCTTTCTCTAAGATCAGGCACTGTACCCGAGGACTGGAGGGAGGCAAATGTAACTCCGATCTTCAAGAAAGGATCCAGGGGTGATCCAGGAAATTATAGGCCAGTTAGTCTAACCTCAGTTCCAGGCAAAGTGATGGAAACCATTATTAAAAAAAAAATTACTAAGCACATAGAAGAACAGGCATTGCTGAAGGAAAATCAACATGGTTTCTGCAAAGGCAAATCATGTCTTACTAACTTGATAGAATTCTTTGAGGGTGTAAATAAACACATAGATAAAGGGGACCCAGTCGATATTGTTTACCTTGACTTTCAAAAGGCTTTTGACAAAGTCCCTCACCAAAGGCTCCTAAATAAGCTCTTCAGCCATGGAATCAGGGACAGGTCTTGTCCTAGATTGGAACCTGGCTAAACTGTAGGAAACAAAGGGTGGTAATAAACGGACATTTCTCTGGGTGGAAAGAGGTGAGAAGTGGCGTACCCCAAGGTTCAGTTTTGGGTCCGTTACTTTTTAATTTATTCATTAATGATCTGGATGTAGGAGTGAATTCTGAGGTAGTAAAGTTTGCAGACGACACTAAATTGTTCAGGGTAGTTAAAAATGAAATTGATTGTAAAGAGCTCCAGAAAGATCTCTCGAAATTGAGTGAATGGGCAACAAAGTGGCAAATGCATTTTAACCTAAACAAGTGTAAAGTCATGCACATTGGGGCAAAGAACCCCAAATACACTTATCAACTGATGGGATCAAAGCTTTCTGAGACAAACCAGGAAAGGGATCTTGGGGTTTTGGTGGACAGCTCAATGAAGATGTCAACCCAGTGCGCTGCAGCAGTGAAAAAAGCAAATTCTATGCTTGGCATGATCAGGAAGGGAATCAAAATAGGTCGGCAAATGTTGTATTGCCTCTCTACAAATCTATGGTGAGGCCACATCTGGAGTACTGTGTACAATTCTAGTCACCGCACCTCAAGAAGGATATAACGGAACTGGAAAAGGTACAAAGAAGGGCAACAAAAATGATCCAAGGGATGGAGCAGCTCCCTTATGAAATCAGGTTGCAATGCCTTGGTCTTTTCAGCCTTGAAAGACGGCGTTTAAGAGGTGACTTGATCGAAGTGTATAAAATCATGCATGGGATAGAAAAGGTGAATAAAGAAAAATATTTTCTCTGTCACACAACACTAGGAATAGGGGGCACTCCCTGAAGCTCCAAGGTAGGAAAGTTAGGACAAATAAAGGGAAATATTTCTTCACCCAGAGGGTCATTGGGTTATGGAACTCACTTCCAGAGGAGGTTGTGACAGCTGTCAGCCTGGACAGCTTCAAGGCAGGATTAGACAGATTCATGGATACCAAGGGAATCAGTAGCTACTGAAATGGACATCCAAGTGCCACCTCTGTGTTGATGGAGGCAGGCAGGATTTTCCCCGGGTACTGGTTGTGGGGGGTTGGGAGCAGGTGAGGGTTTTGCCCTCCTTTCTGCTAGAGATCCCTGTGTACAACCAGTGGGCCACTGTGTGACACAGAATGCTGGACTAGATGGGCTGAGGCCCGATTCAGCATGGCTCTTCTTATGTTCTTATGTTCTTATCAGCATTGAGGCCATGCTATTGAGAATACAGCTGCGCTGGGCAGGGCACATCTCTAGGATGCAGGACCACCGCCTCCCAAAGATACTACTCTATGGTGAACTTGCCACGGGTCAGCACAAAAGAGGCGCCCCAAAAAAGAGATATAAGGACTCCCTGAAAGAACATCTCAGGCTCTGCCAGATTGATCACCAACAATGGTCCACCCTGGCCTCACATCAGGAGGCATGGAGACGCACTATCCACAATGCTGCGGCCTCTTTTGAGAAGTCATGCCAAATGAGTCTCGAAGAGAAACTACAACACAGAAAGAATCGCAACTTGGAAACAACATCACCCAAGGAGACTTTCTGCTGTGCTTTCTACAACCGGACTTGCCTATTTTGGATTGGCCTTTTTAGTCATTAACACGCTTGTAGAAAGCATGGGATGAGTCCTTCCTGAATTTTCGTTCGTGAAGAAAAGCCAAGAAGAATGGTAGGTTACATACCTGTGACCATCTTTCTTCGAGTGAAGCTCTGTGAATCCACACTTATGAAGTTTGCGCGCCAGCGCGGGTTTCCAACGGAAACTTTCCCAGTTTCAAAAGTTTTGGCGGTAGCTCCGCCCAGCCGGCCCGGAGGGCATAAAAGGCGCCTCCATGCGCGCCCACCCCATTCCTACGCCACAATAGCAACTAGGAAAGGGTGGTTTGAGATAGAGGGGACGGCCGGGCGGGTTCGTGTGGATTCACAGAGCTTCACTCGAAGAAAGATGGTCACAGGTATGTAACCTACCATTCTTCTTCGAGAGCTCTGTGAATGCACACTTATGAAGACTTACCGAGCTAAGGTAAAGGAGGTGGGAACAAACCAGCCAAATATTGAACAAAATGAACAGGTTTATTACAACCAGCAATACGAATAAATAACATATCAATCATATAAATATGAGTGGGAGGTATGCTCCCACTTGTAAACACAGTGCAACAAGCACCATTCATGTCAGGCACACAGGCCTCACAGCATAAGTGCAACAAGCACCATTCATGCCAGGCACACAGGCCTCATAACAGTGAGTGCAACAAGCACAACCAAGAACATAAGTGCACAACTGGTGCATCTTGAACCCGTGAGTGGGTAAAGCGCGCTTTAACCGGTAGACTGTGCCCCTACCCGGGGCACAGCACACACTTGAACGTTAGCTAGTGCAACCGAAGGGGAAGAGTTCGAACGACCGTAACTGTCGACCGAACTGTGCATAGAAGGGAGAGACAGGGCTGCCTACTCGGCATCACCCCGAGGGCCCTTGTGGTTAAGAATTGACCGACCAAAAGCCGCCTCCCTTCCAAATAGGGTGTCTACCCGGTAGTGTGATGTGAAGGTGGAGGGTTGGCCCAGATGGCCGCCCTACAAATTTGGTCCAGGGGGATCCCTTGGAGAAAGGCGGTCGACGTGGCCACTGCCCTAGTCGAGCGACCCTTGACCCTAGGGGGACATGGTTGACGTGCTATCTGATAGCACAGTTCAACCAAGGATGCCACCCAATTGAGAGTCTTTAGACGACACCGGCAAGCCCAGCTTGTCGGTGGCATAAGAAACAAAGAGTCTGGTCGACCGACGGTAGTCCACCGATCGGTCCTTGTAGACCCAGAGGGCTCTCCTGACGTCGAGGGCTCTGAGCGTCGAGTCCTTGTCTCCGGATTGGGAGGGCCCCATGTCCGGGAGCACAATGTCGGTGTTTACGTGGAACGGAGACACCACCTTAGGCAGAAAGGTGATGTCCGTCCGTAAGATGGCCCTGTCTGCCAAAAACAGCAAGTAGGGTTCGTCGACATGGAGCGCCGCCAGTTCGGAGGGCCTACGCGCCGAAGCAATGGCGACCAGGAAGGCCACCTTCCAGGAGAGGAGCCGCAGGTCGATGGATGACAACGGCTCAAACGGCGGGGATGTCAGGCAGGACAGCACCAAGTCGAGGTTCCAACCCGGTGTAGGTGGATGCACCGGGGGGGCGGGTGTTGTTGACACCCTCAGGAATCTCTTGACCATCGAGTACTGGAACAGCGAGGGACCATCCCTCTGTTGGTTCTGCCAGGTGAGGGCCGCCAAGTGGGTCTTCACCGAGGACATGGACAGACCCCTGTCGACCAATTCCGCCAGGAATTCCAGGACCGCCGGGACCGAAAGTGGGAAGACGGCGGCAGATCGAGACGACTGGAACTTTGCGTAGCGGGCGATGCAAGCCGAATACGCCTTCGACGTGTCCGGCTTGTGGGCTGCTGCCAGGATCACTGCTACTGCTGGAGAGACGTCTGGCGCCGGTGGATCCTCCATGCAGTTAAGTGCAAGGATGGAAGGTCCGGATGGAGGAGCATCCCCTTCTCCCGGGTCAGCAGATCTGGCCGGTGAGGGAGAGGCATGTGGTCCTGGCCTGCTAGGTGGAGCAGGGTCGGGAACCAGACTTGTCTCGGCCAGTAGGGAGCGATGAGGATGCAATCGGTCCCCGAGAGCTGGATCTTCTCGATGATTCGGAGAAGAAGCGGAACGGCGGGAAGAGGTAGAAGAACCCCGTCGTCCAGTCGAGCAGGAGTGCATCCTCGAGGCAACCCCGGCGTGCATCCGGGAAGCCTGGCACCGAAAACCGGCAGTTGGCTGTTTTCCGGCGATGCGAAGAGATCTGCGTCTGGGAATCCCCACCGTTGGAAGACACGGTGGAGCTCGTCCGGATGCAGCATCCATTCGTGGGACGACCAGCCGGTTCTGCTGAGGGAGTCCGCCTCCACGTTTCGACTCCCGGGAGATGAACGGCCCTGGGGTCACTTGATGAAGGACGCACCACTCCCACAGGCTCTGGGCCAGGGCCAGGAGTTTCCTCGAGCCCGTTCCGCCCTGCTTGTTGACGTAGTACATGGCCACTATATTGTCTGTCCTGACCAGTACTACGTGTCCCCTGATGAGGGGGGCGAAGGCCCGAAGAGTCTTGGCTATGGCCAGGAGCTCCAGGTAGTTGATGTGATGGAGCCTCTCCACCGTCGACCATTGTCCGTTGATCGACAGGGTGCCTGCGTGACCTCCCCACGCTAGCAGCGACGCATCGGTCGTCACTGTGAAGGATGGGTTCACCGTGTGGAAGGGGACTCCCTTGCACACGTTGCTCTTGGAAGTCCACCACCGGAGGGAGTCCTTGACCGGCTTCGGCAGGGAAAGCTTCTTCGAGTGGTGTTCCGTGACCGGGTCGAAATGGTCGAGGAACCAGCGCTGCAGTGGCCTGAAGCGCAGTCGCGCTAGGGGAGTCACAGCCACCGTGGAGGCCATGTGGCCCAGGGTAACCTGGATCTGCTTCGCAGTGATGCAGGGTCTGATGCAGTTGTTTATCTCAACTCGAAGTGCCTGAAATCTGCTCTCTGGCAGATAGGCGAGCTGATCGACGGAGTCGAATATTGTCCCGATGAACTTGATGGTCATCGCCGGGACTAGTTGGGACTTCTCTTCGTTGAGGCGTAGGCCTAATGAAGAGAGTAGCCACAGAGTCGCCGAAACTTGTTGCTGCAGGAGTTCCGGAGACTGAGCCGCCAGCAGCCAGTCGTCCAAGTATGGGAAAATCCGGATTTTCTGCCTCCTCAAGTGTGCAGCCACGACCGACATGCACTTGGAGAATGTCCGAGGTGCTGTTCCGAGGCCGAACGGAAGGACGTTGAACTGGTATGTCCTTCCCGCTACCTTGAAGGCCAGGAAGCGTCGATGAGCAGGCCGGATCGAGACGTGGAAATATGCGTCCCGGAGGTCGATCGAGGCGAAGTGGTCGCCTGACCGGAGAAGTGGGAGAATGGACGACACTGACACCATCCTGAATTTCCCTCGCTAAACGCACGCGTTTAAGTCTCTGAGGTCCAGGCAGGGTCGCAGGGAACCGTGTGGCTTCGGCACGGGGAAGTACCGTGAGACGAATGCCCCTCTTACCGTGCTCTGGGGGAGCTGTGAAATTGCTCCTTTTTGAAGGAAGGTGTCGACCTCCTCTAAGATCACCCTGGACGGCTCTGTCTCGACGATGAAGCCCGTTGGTGGGAGCTCGTCGAATTCAAAGGCATAGCCGTCTTCGACAATCCGGAGAACCCATGCATCTGAGGTGATGCGTCGCCAGGCATCGATGTAGTGGGCCAGGCGGTCTCCGAATGGCGGGTGAGGTGGTGGAGGTCGAGGGCTGGGGAGAGGCATGGTGGTGGCAGCGGTACCTTGCAACGAGGCGGTAGCCGTCCCGCCCCGTCAAACGCGGGCGGTTGGATTGTCCATTGCCATTGTTATGGCGAGGCCTTGACTTCTTACCCTGACGGGGTCGATTGGCCTGCTGCTGCTGTTGTTGCCTAGGCTGTTGTTGCTGCTGCTGAGGGGCGAGTATGGCCGTGGGGCTTGGCGGTACTGTGACCGGGGCTGAAACTTCGCCCGTTGGTAGTACCTGGGCTTTGGCTGTGGCTGGGGCCGGTCCAGTTTGGCCGTCAGGACTGTGAAGTCGTGAGTGGCCTTCAGTTTATCGTCCGTGCCCGCAAAGAAAAGTCCCTGGGCATCGAACGGTAGATCCTCGATGGTCTTCTTAGAATTCGAAGAGAGACCAGAAGACTTCAACCACGCGTGCCTCCGGATGGCGACACCGTGGGCCAGCAGCTTTCCTGAGGTGTCCCCCGTATGGCGGGCCAATCAGGATTTGGTGGTGTGCCAATGACTGCGCCTCTTGGGAGATGGAGAGAAGTGCAGCCTGTTGTTCTTGGGAGAGATCCTGGAAAAAGGGTTGAGCCCTTTCCCACAGGATCTGGTGATAAGCTCCCATGCACGCCCCGTAGCTGGCCATTTTGGTCAGCAAGAGTCCGGCCTTGTAGATCTTTCAGCCGACTGTGTCGAACCTCTTTCCCTCCTGGTCTGAGGGGGCTGCAGATTCTCGGCCCGAGGACTGGGAGGAGGTGACGATCATCGAGTTGGGGGTCGGATGATCGTGTAGCCAGCTCTTCTCCCTCTCATCTATTTTGTACCATGCCTCGATACGCCCGGACGTAGGAGGAATGGTCGATGGAGTCGTCCACGAGGCCTTCACCACCTCTTCCAGTGGCTCTAGCATGGGGAGGTGTGGTTGGGCCGCCTCCTCGACCTGCACCCTGCTGAACACGGGGCAGGCGCTGGCTCTCGTGGGAACGTAGGTCTGCATCCCCAGGGATCTCGCCATCCGGCCCACTTGCTCACCGAAGGCTCTTGCGTTGTCGGTCGGTGAGGACGAAGGTTCCACCGCATCCTGTATGGGGAAGGCGTCCTGTCCATGTTGAGGACAGGATGGAGCCCGATCTCGTCGATCGAGGGACCTCGCCATCTTCCATCTCGTCTCCCGACCAAGGCCGAACCGTGTCCTGGTTCGCCGGAGGCTGTGACTGTGGCGGCGACCTAGAGGTTGAAGGAGCCGCAGTCATCACAGGAGGGAGGTTTCGCTCGGCCGGGGCCTAAGGCGAGCCTCGTGGTTTGTCTGCCTTTGTCAGGCGAAGTGACAAAGAGTTGTCGGACCGAGGTCGGCCCCGATGGGACTCGGACGACGGTCTGGACTGAGTCCTCCGGTGACACGTGGTGCTCTACCCCTGTCTCCACAGCAAGAACAGGGATAGGCAACGAGTCGGGGCAGGAGACTGAAGACGATGACGTCAGAGTCCTGCGCCTCTTTGGCGATGGAGGTCTCGAGGCCGCGGCCTCCAGAGACTTGCCCGGAGTCACAGGAACCAGGCCTCTGGTCTGGGCTCTACGGGCTTCTTCACTCGACCTCCGGAAAGCTATCTCCCATAGCCCGGTCAGAGGGAGTCCTCGAGATGGCCGACCTCTGGGAGAGGCCCGACGCCATCGAGCTTGTCGAAAGTCGACGAGGCGGAGGCAGCTGGACCATTACGGTGCAGGGCCTCTTCGGCGCCGAGTCTTCGAGGAGACAGGCGCTCTTCTCCTTTCGTGGACGCTTCTTCCGGCCGGGTGAGGCGGTCGACACGATGGGGGCAGCAGCGCCTTTCGGACCCCAAGGAGGTAGATGGGACAGCCGTCGCCATCTTCGGAGGGCAGAGAGCACCCTCCGTCAGGTAGGCCTGAAGCCTGCGGGGCTCGCCGCCTGGTGGTCGACGAGAAGGCCTGGCAGTGTCGGCAGGTCAGAACGACGTGTCCTCCCGAGACACCGAAGGGCACTCTGAGTGACCGTCGCAATCCGGGATCTTGCTACCGAGGACAGGCACCTTTTGAAAACTGGTTGTGGACATGCTATGCTCACACAACCAGCCGTTTCCGATGTTGCCCAAGTGGCGGAAAACAAAGGAATGGGGTGGGCGCATGGTGGCGCCTTTATGCCTCCGGGCCGGCTGGGCGGAGCTACCGCCAAAACTTTTCAAACTGGGAAAGTTTCTGTTGGAAGCCAGCGCTGGCTATAAACTTCATAAGTGTGCATTCACAGAGCTCTCGAAGAAGAATATGTGTGTGTTTTAATTGCTTAAACCAGTGAGAAGGCTGAAGTTGCAACAAATTCCTACTGAATCTCAAGACTTTAATTTATTCGAATGAAAAATCTCTCTGATATGTGGTAGCCTGTGTAGAATATATTACTTCCGATCCTTTTTATTTCAACTAGAAATTATTAGAGCTGATGTTCTGTATAGGGAATTTACTCGGTATTCATTACATGCTTATAGACAGAATCAAATTCAATCTCATATTTTTATTTCATTGCACATATGCTAGGTATTTCTTTTATTTCAACTAGAAAGTATTAGAGCTGATGTTCTATATAAGTAAGAATTTTTTCGGTGTTCATTACATGCTTATAGACAGAATCAAATTCAATCTCATATTTTATTTCATTGTATGTGTGCTAGGTATTCCCAAATTAAATAGACATCCTGCCCTTGTCTGACCTAGCTTTCAACAACTGTCACAATATATTACAATATTCCTGAAAAGATTTTTGTCTAGAACAAGGGCAAATGCTAGGCAAGAAGACAGAACTGAGATCAGTCATAGAGTATCTTTTTCAATAACATTATTTCAAGGGTGGGGTGAAACTCAAGTAAATTTTATAGCAAATACAGAGGTGCCTATGGTTTTGTTAAAAAAAAAAAAAACAGGAATTACCATTTTTAAAGCAAATGTAACTAAAAACATCTGACTTTGTTTGTCCATTAAATTAGCCCACATACATCTGAGCTGGCATTCATTTCTCTATATATATGTTTTGATTTTTATTATTCTGTGAGTAATTTTAAATCCCTACCACCAATGTGCAGAGCAGTGCAAAGGCTATTATCTGTCACAGAAAAGAAAGAAACATTTCAAAGAAGTCCCTATAGCATTTATGTTTGCTGTAGAGGGACTTTTTCACAATGCCTTCAGAGATGAGGAGTTTTGTCCTACATATTAGAACCTTATAAAACATTGGGCTAAACTAGCACTGAACCAGTGTATGTCGCTGG
Source organism: Anolis apletophallus (assembly GCA_030556195.1). Classification (NCBI taxonomy): domain Eukaryota; kingdom Metazoa; phylum Chordata; class Lepidosauria; order Squamata; family Anolidae; genus Anolis; species Anolis apletophallus. The sequence continues at coordinate 85,788,617 of JARBWK010000005.1, read as the reverse complement.
GGGAAAAAAAACCCATCTGATGTGATTGTAAGATTTCATCTCAAAAAGAACTGGCTGAACTCTGCCTTTCACATCCCTCCAAAGTTTGTGTTGATTTTAGATATCTGTTGCTAAATAACCTGCATGTACAAGCAGTACTGGTAGCATTGTCTTGGAACAGAGCACATTTTGGACTAGTATATTTGGAAAATATATAACTGTGAAGTTGAAGGTTCAGGCTTTTTCATGCTTTGCATTTCAAAACCAAACCACAGCTCTTGGATGCTTACAATAGAATCAAGTTCATGACTCACTAGTGTGTTAGCACTCAAACCTATGAGGTCATGCAACACTTTTTTGGGACTGCTATTTTACTTTAGTTATGAGCCAGTTAATAAACTGGAATCAAGCAAAACCTCTAGGAGTGGAGTGGAATGCTGGATCAGTTTGGGACAAGAAAATGTATTTTCATTAGGAATTATTGTTCGATTTTTTTAAAAGTTTCATTTCATGGAGTATTTTGAGAAGTGCCTTTTTTGGCTAGAAACTATTATATTACATTACATTATTATTGAATATGTTACAATTTTCACTTTCACCTGAGCTAGCAAGGGGCGCGAATATCCACATGGAAAAGCCGGTGCGATTTCCGGATCATCAAGCACATATGTATGATTGTATGCTATATGTCAAGTTCCCAGGATGGATGCTTCCATCTAGCAGTCAGAAGTTTGTTCTCACAACAACCAATCTATGTTAGTCACAGTTCAGATCTGCAATGCAACCATGGCAGAACATCTGTTCTGATATTAGCACCGCACCTTGTGAATAAGGATGCTTTTTCTGAAGCTATTAATGATACCATATATGAAAAAGCTGGGTTGTGAGCTTCTGTGGCATTGGGGAGATAAATCTACCCTAAAACCATCAAAAACAGGCTTAGGATCTGGTGATAAGCTCCCATGCACGCCCGTAGCTGGCCATTTTGGTCAGCAGAGTCCGGCCTTGTAGATCTTTCAGCCGACTGTGTCGAACCTCTTTCCCTCCTGGTCTGAGGGGCTGCAGATTCTCGGCCCGAGGACTGGGAGGAGGTGGCGATCATCGAGTTGGGGGTCGGATGATCGTGTAGCCAGCTCTTCTCCCTCTCATCTATTTTTGTACCATGCCTCGATACGCCCGGACGTAGGAGGAATGGTCGATGGAGTCGTCCACGAGGCCTTCACCACCTCTTCCAGTGGCTCTAGCATGGGGAGGTGTGGTTGGGCCGCCTCCTCGACCTGCACCCTGCTGAACACGGGGCAGGCGCTGGCTCTCGTGGGAACGTAGGTCTGCATCCCCAGGGATCTCGCCATCCGGCCCACTTGCTCACCGAAGGCTCTTGCGTTGTCGGTCGGTGAGGACGAAGGTTCGACCGCATCCTGTATGGGAAGGCGTCCTGTCCATGTTGAGGGACAGGATGGAGCCCGATCTCGTCGATCGAGGACCTCGCCATCTTCCATCTCGTCTCCCGACCAAGGCCGAACCGTTTCCTGGTTCGCGGAGGCTGTGACTGTGGCGGCGACCTAGAGGTTGAAGGAGCCGCAGTCATCACAGGAGGGAGGTTTCGCTCGGCCGGGGCCAAGGCGAGCCTCGTAGTTTGTCTGCTTTTGTCAGGCGAAGTGACAAAGAGTTGTCGGACCGAGGTCGGCCCCGATGGGACTCGGACGACGGTCTGGACTGAGTCCTCCGGTGACACGTGGTGCTCTACCCCTGTCTCCACAGCAAGAACAGGGATAGGCGACGAGTCGGGGCAGGAGACTGAAGACGATGACATCAGAGTCCTGCGCCTCTTTGGCGATGGAGGTCTCAGGAGGTAGATGGGACAGCCGTCGCCATCTTCGGAGGGCAGAGAGCACCCTCCGTCAGGTAGGCCTGAAGCCTGCGGGCTCTCGCTCGCCTGGTGGTCGACGAGAAGGCCTGGCAGTGTCGGCAGGTCAGAACGACGTGTCCCTCCCCGAGACACCGAAGGCACTTCGAGTGACCGTCGCAATCCGGGATCTTGCTACCGCAGGATGAGCACCTTTTGAAACTGGTTGTGGACATGCTATGCTCACACAACCAGCCGTATTTCCGATGTTGCCCAAGTGGCGGAAAACAAAGGAATGGGGTGGGCGCGCATGGGCGCCTTTTATGCCCTCCGGGCCGGCTGGCGGAGCTACCGCCAAAACTTTTCAAACTGGGAAAGTTTCTGTTGGAAGCCCGCGCTGGCGCGCAAACTTCATAAGTGTGCATTCACAGAGCTCTCGAAGAAGAATATGTGTGTGTTTTAATTGCTTAAACCAGTGAGAAGGCTGAAGTTGCAACAAATTCCTACTGAATCTCAAGACTTTAATTTATTCGAATGAAAAATCTCTCTGATATGTGGTAGCCTGTGTAGAATATATTACTTCCGATCCTTTTTATTTCAACTAGAAATTATTAGAGCTGATGTTCTGTATAGGAATTTACTCGGTATTCGTTACATGCTTATAGACAGAATCAAATTCAATCTCATATTTTATTTCATTGCACATATGCTAGGTATTTCTTTTTATTTCAACTAGAAAGTATTAGAGCTGATGTTCTATATAAGAATTTACTCGGTGTTCATTACATGCTTATAGACAGAATCAAATTCAATCTCATATTTTATTTCATTGTATGTGTGCTAGGTATTCCCAAATTAAATAGACATCCTGCCCTTGTCTGACCTAGCTTTCAACAACTGTCACAATATATTACAATATTCCTGAAAAGATTTTTGTCTAGAACAAGGGCAAATGCTAGGCAAGAAGACAGAACTGAGATCAGTCATAGAGTATCTTTTTCAATAACATTATTTCAAGGGTGGGGTGAAACTCAAGTAAATTTTATAGCAAATACAGAGGTGCCTATGGTTTTGTTTTTTTTAAAAAAAAACAGGAATTACCATTTTTTAAAGCAAATGTAACTAAAAACATCTGACTTTTGTTTGTCCATTAAATTAGCCCACATACATCTGAGCTGGCATTCATTTCTCTCATATATATGTTTGATTTTATTATTCTGTGAGTAATTTAAATCCCTACCACCAATGTGCAGAGCAGTGCAAAGGCTATTATCTGTCACAGAAAAAGAAAGAAACATTTCAAAGAAGTCCCTATAGCAGATTTATGTTTGCTGTAGAGGGACTTTTTCACAATGCCTTCAGAGATGAGGAGTTTTGTCCTACATATTAGAACCTTATAAAACATTGGGCTAAACTAGCACTGAACCAGTGTATGTCGCTGGGGGAAAAAACCCATCTGATGTGATTGTAAGATTTCATCTCAAAAAGAACTGGCTGAACTCTGCCTTTCACATCCCTCCAAAGTTTGTGTTGATTTTAGATATCTGTTGCTAAATAACCTGCATGTACAAGCAGTACTGGTAGCATTGTCTTGGAACAGAGCACATTTTGGACTAGTATATTTGGAAAATATATAACTGTGAAGTTGAAGGTTCCAGGCTTTTTTCATGCTTTGCATTTCAAAAACCAAACCACAGCTCTTGGATGCTTACAATAGAATCAAGTTCATGACTCACTAGTGTGTTAGCACTCAAACCTATGAGGTCATGCAACACTTTTTGGGACTGCTATTTTTACTTTAGTTATGAGCCAGTTAATAAACTGGAATCAAGCAAAACCTCTAAAGGAGTGAGTGGAATGCTGGATCAGTTTGGGACAAGAAAATGTATTTTTCATTAGGAATTATTGTTCGATTTTTTTAAAAGTTTCATTTCATGGAGTATTTTGAGAAGTGCCTTTTGGCTAGAAACTATTATATTACATTACATTATTATTGAATATGTTACAATTTTCACTTTCACCCTGAGCTAGCAAGGAATATCCACATGGAAAAGCCGATTGCGATTTCCGGATCATCAAGCACATATGTATGATTGTATGCTATATGTCAAGTTCCCAGGATGGATGCTTCCATCTAGCAGTCAGAAGTTTGTTCACAACAACCAATCTATGTTAGTCACAGTTCAGATCTGCAATGCAACCATGGCAGAACATCTGTTCTGATATTAGCACCGCACCTTGTGAATAAGGATGCTTTTTCTGAAGCTATTAATGATACCATATATGAAAAAGCTGGGTTGTGAGCTTCTGTGGCATTGGGGAGATAAATCTACCCTAAAACCATCCAAACTACAGGCTTATAGCAGTTTGACAAAACTTTACTATAGCTTCATCCTCGAGAAATGTAGTTAGTTATGACACTAGAGCTCTCTGACAGAGAAGAGTAAACATTTCACAAAACTACAGTTTATTGAAATACAAAACATTGAGCTATGGTAATTAATGTGATGTTAAAAGTGCAGTGTGGATACATTCACTCATAACCTTCTAGCACAGTGGTTCTCAACCTGAGGGTCTTGAGATGTTTTGGCCTTCAACTCCCAGAAATCCTAACAGCTGGTAAACTGGCTGGGATGTCTGGGAGCCAAAACACCTAGAGACCCACAGGTTAAGAACCACTGTAAGCAGAACTTCAAAGGAACTGGCCATTGAATCCATCAGCCTCCCCCTCACAGTGAGTCATGCACCTGGTGGAATAGGAGGCCCCGCTGCAGGCCCATGGGTCACCCCAGGCCCAGCACAGGGAGAGAAGGGGAGAGCAGCCAGGGCAGGGCTTGCTTGCGGCTCTTCTGCTAGGTGAGTGACTCGCAAAAAGGGGAAGGTCAATGGAGAGTAGGGGAGAGAGAGAGACCAATCCTGTCGCTTCCATGAAGGCACATGGAGGGTAAGGGAGGTGGGTAGAGAAAAAGAGGGGACATAAAAACAAACAAATTTCTTTACAGAAACTCAGAGCAAGGTGTTTTGATTAATTTGTGTTCAACAGGGGAGGCTCTGGATGTCGTAAATCAGGTCGTATGTATGAATTTAACGAAGCACAATTTATGACCCTCTAATGATGGTTTTTCACAGTCCGATTAAATATGAACATAATAATGTTTAATTTTTATTCGTGAAGGGTCAATTTTGATGTTTTATACTGTTTTTATCAATGGCATTGAATTGTTGCCAACACTGTGAACCACCCTGAGTCCCCTTCTGGGTTGAGAAGGACGGTTATACAAATATCACAAATAAATAAATAATAGTTCATACTTGCTAACAAAGAAAAGTATTTAGCTTTTTCTGTACAACTATATATCTGTATGTATAGAATTGTTTCAAAATATCCATAGATTAAGTAAGCCTGTAAACTTCTTCCATAATTTTTAGCATGGAGATATAGTTGTCATCTTACTGCCTAAAATACACAGTTTTCTGTCTATTCATCTTTCAGGTCACTTCCTGGGCAACAACACGGTTATTGATGTGCTAAGACAAGCTGGATTTGAAGTGGAACATATACCTGCAGGACAACCAATAGAAAAGTAAGCTTATTTTTTATTTTTTATGTGAATAAGCATATAATTTGTGGAAATATTGCAACCCAACCCCAGTACAGTATATTGTACAAAAAAATGTAGAATACTGGTATTTTGAGCTGTGTACTTTTCTATCTGCAAATGAAGCAAGATAAGTAAAACTGACTAGTTATATAATCTCTACTACTATATTTTCAGTAGTAGTGCATATGAAAGAATTAATACAGAACTCTACAAAACTTTGTTTGCTATCTCTCAATATATGTAGTCTGAAACATTGGATACACCACTGAAAATGAGAAGCCTGCAACCATACTTTAAAATCATTCAGATATAGAATCGTAGGGTTTTAATTCCCAAAATGGACAATTTTAAAGTTAAATTGGATTTCAAGGAGTGGCATGCTGTATTTTAAAGATGACTTCAGTACAAACCTTCTTTTAAAATTACAGTCGGCCGACTTTCGTCAAAAGAAAAAAGTGACTATTGCCAAGTTGTAAAGAAACATTCTGCAATTTTTTCCAGAAAATATAAATGAAACTTTGATTAAGCTAACTGTAATAAAAGATGTGAAAATGTTTTGATCTGAAATGACAATATAATTCCATCACCAGTTCTATTTTCTCTTTTGCTCACATTTATTTTAGATGCCCATCATGTCTTTCATTGTGGGTATATAATGGATTCATAGACTGTTTCCCCAAACAGCTTTTCCTCTTAGTCCTCTAGATTTCAAGGATACAAATAAAATAACTTCTCTGTAGTTCCATTGATGTAAAAAAATATTAGTCATAGAATTCAGCGGAAAGGGAATGCAACCTTGTTGAACACATGTAGCTATGGAGAAATCACAATATTGCTATATATCTGAAGAACGGTGTAGATTATGAGCATTCTGCAACAACAAAGAGTCATCACTGGACACAGGTGGTTCTTGAATTGCTCTTCTTTGATCAAATTAAATGGCCAGCTGCTGCAGTATTTGATTTGCACACTAGAATTTGAAAAGAGTAGAATCTCTTTTCTCTAGCCATCTCTTTCCTGCTTATTTTTCCTTTAATAGAGTGGGGAAGAAATAAGCAAAATATTTGTTGCTACATGAATCAAATAAATCAAGTATTTATATGATAGTTTCAGAAGTGATGGGAAACCATGGCCACAAACATGATTGTTCCCCTTTTCCTATCTCCTTTGTCATAATTGCAAGAGAAAGATTATAATTCTAATCCAGTCATAGTTACTTAAAAGAAAAAGTCTTTGGAACCATGAAAACTAACACACTTTATTTGGCATTTCTCTTTCATAAGAACATAAGAAGAGCCATGCTGAATCGGGCCTCAGCCCATCTAGTCCAGCATTCTGTGTCACACAGTGGCCCACTAGTTGTACACAGGGATCTCTAGCAGAAAGGAGGGCAAAACCCTCACCTGCTCCCGACCCCCCTTTCTATTCTGCAAGTCATTATATTCAGTGGAGGTTCTCAACAACTTCATCAGATAAAACTATATGGACATACTTGTTAAAGTATAGTCAGACACAATTGTTGCAACAATCATACCTGTGAAACTGTAGGTTGTTTTAAATTGGGACTGGTGATAAGAGAATGATTTATAGGACAACACTGATTGCATACTCTACCTCAGGCTGAATCTGGCATTATGTTGGCTGTCAGGGCTGCCTGAAGCACTAAGGTAACCTATTGTGTTGGGGTTTGGTTGGGGGGGGGGTAATCTTCAATACATTAATTCATCTATATATATAAAAAGAGAGCTGTCATGTTTCCTGGCTCAAAAACAAAGAAACCATACAAGGCAGAAACACACAAACAGCCCACATACATCCACAACCCTACTCGCTATGTTCTTTGCTAAAAGAAACCTTTAAAAAATAATTGACAATGGCCAAAAACCCTAAAAAACCCTTTGGGACTACAAGTCCCAGAAACCACTGCGCTAGCCAACAAAATGGCACATAGGCCAGCCGCGCGCCACAGCTCCTCTCCTCCACCTCCCAAACAAAACAAAAAAAGCCTTCCACGTGCAGGACCATCAGGACTCCAAACCGCCAAACCAAGGAAGAACAAGAGAAGAAGGGGAGGGAGGGGGCAGGACGGTGCACGCTCCTGTGTGTGCGCGAGAGAGAGCCCTGAAGGAAGTGGATGCTGATGAAGCAAGAGCGGAGGAGGCTGCGGATGATGATGCGGCCAGAGGAGAAGGAGGAGGGAGAAGGAGGGCTCCCGTGGGCCCGAAAGTGCTGCTTCCACCTGTCTTCCACTTCCCCTTCCTCCTCCTCCTCCTCCTTGCCATGCCTGCTGGGCCTGCTGCTGGCCCTGCTCCACCTCGCTTTGTCCCTCCTGGCCAAGAGCCTTCAGCCCGTCACTTCAGGGCCTGGTAGCGCCACTTGCAGCCACCTCCGCCGGGCTCCGGCTCCCCTGCCCCGTTCATGCCTGCTGGGGAGAGGATTCAGCCCAGACTACACTCTCCAGGAGACTTCAGAGAAGAAAGAGGAGGTTGAGGAGGTGCAAGACTACGACTCCCAACATGCAACTGTCCGGGGACAGGAAGTGATGCATTACCATAACTTCTTTCCAGCTTGGGAATGAAGGAAGGAATCTCCCTCCCTCTCCCTCCCTCCCTCCCTCTCCCTCCCTCCTCTCTCAAGGGAGCTTCCTTCCTTCCCTAACAGTCCGTGAAGCCCCCTCCTCCCTCCCTCCTCCCCGGGCCCTCCTCCTCCTACGAAGGCAGGAAGGGAGGAAGGAAAGGACGGAGGAGAAAGGAAGGAAGCAAAGGAAGGTAGGATGGATGGATGGATGGAAAGGAGGAGGGGGAGGGGTGCGTGTGCACACACAGGAACGATGGAAAGTGGGGAGGAAGGAGAGAGAGGAGGGAGGGAAGGAAGGAGGGAGGGAAGGAAGGAAAGAAAAAAGGAAAGACTGGAAAAAGGTAAAGAAAGCAGGAAGGAGAAACTACACAATATACATATACACATATACACACAAACATAATCGCACACATACACACACACATATATACATAAAGACATGCACACATACATGAGTGGATGGAAGGAAGGAGGGGAGAAGAAAGGAAGGATAGCAGAAAGGAGGGGAGGGGGAAGGATAGAAGGAATGATAGAAGGAAGGAAGAATAAAGGAAGGAAGGATAGAGAGAAGAATGGATGGAAAGAAGGAAGGGAAAAGAAAAGAAGGAAAAAGGAAGGATACAAACGCACATATACATAACTACACACATATACAGTACACGCATACACATATACATAACTACACATACAGTCCCCAAGTTACAAACATCCCACAGCAACGTGTGGCAGGGTCAGCTAGTTTCTTAATAAATTTGTTATTGGAATTCTATTCCATCCATGCAATGAACAAAAACACTTCCAGCCCACCTTTTCAAAATAGCAGCTCCCCTAGGACAGCCATTTCCACTTAGGTGTAGAGCATAGAGAATAACATAGATTGATCTGATTCATTTCCTTTAGGTCAGTGATTCTCAACCTTTGGGGGCCCTGATGTTTTGGCCTTCAACTCCCAGAAATCCTAACAGCTGGTAAAATTACTGGGATTTCTGGGAGTTGTAGGTCAAAACACCTGGGGACCTAAGGCTGGGAACCACTGCTTTAGATGAACACATAGCCTGAATGTCACCTTCGGAAATCTTTCAAGAACCCTGTGGATGACTGCCAGAGTGTTCACAGTTCTTACATTGATCATGGTATCCTTCTGGGCCACCTGACCAGGTTGGGACTTATTTTACAGTGACTCCATTCTTTCCTGGAGGAAAATCTATTTTTAATGGCTGGAATGTTTCTAGGAAAAATGATACCTCTTTACCATTTCCATATTACAGTGTCAAGGAATGTAAGCCTCTCCAAATGATTGCACCAAGCTTATCTTTCTTCTTCTTCTTTCACGCTGCCCTTTTGTCATGTGGATAAACTCTTCAATCTCCAGTGATATTGTTCTGGAATAAAGTGCTGCTACACTTTGTACCAGTCCAAGTGGTTACAGAAGTTTCAAGTGGTGCCATGCACTTTGAGAGAATGTCTGCTTATCTTCCAAAGTCTGTGGTCTGTCTACAGTCACTCAGGTCTGCTCCACACTTATTTTCCCCACCTAAAGTCACCACACTAAAAAGCCTCACACTTTGAACTAAACAGCTTCCAAAGCTAATCTCTTAAAACTGAGCAGCAGTGATTGAACATGTTGAAGTCATTAGAACTATTCAGGAAGACTACTGCATCTCACAAGCCACGTGCCACACTTCTCTTACATCAGTGGGACTTCATCAAAGTCAGTAGGTTAAGTATTGTAACTGATGACCACTATCTGCTGAACATTCTTGACCAAGAACCAGACATAAGAAAAATCAAATAGAAACCAAAACTAAAATCTTTAGGTAGTGCTGAAGAAAAATCTTTCCCCTTCCTCTTGATTTTTTCTTTGACAGACAGAGTGGACCCAACTGCGTCTGTTAGTGTGTTAAATTCTGTTTTGACATGATACATGGCAACATCAGTAACAATTACTATCTGTGTGACTTTCACCCCTGGGTTCTCCAGCTGCCTGAGCTTCTCTTTTAGCATGTGTTGTCCTCTAGTGTTAGCCAGGGCTACTATATTGGATTGTCCCTCCAGAAGTATTCATGAGATGGAAGACTGAAGAGGCAGCAGAAGGTACATTCCAGTAACTTGTCTAAAAAGGGAATGTTGGAAGTTAGGCAGTAATGTCCAATTTAGTGTAATTCAGAGAGGACTTTTTCAGGAATGATCTTATTACTGCCTCCTTTAAGCACAAGGGAACAGTTTGATGAGGTGCTGAGCACTCCAAGCACACCCCAAAAGGGCTCTCACTGTGGCTTTCACCAGTCAAAGAAACCTATTCACTTCCATTCCTTGATCTTATTCCTGGACAAATAGGGACCAACAGTATTTCCACTATATTCCAGCATCCAAGTCAAAGAATATCTGACAATTTTATTTCTGCCAAGTGCCTAGCAAGTTGTTCATAACAGCTGTGTTGAGTGGTCTGGATTCTCCTTTTGGAGGTTAATATGTAAAAACTGTGCTGACTGGCTCTCTGCAGATGCAACGAAGGCTTGTTAGTTTATTGCTGCTTGTACCATACTTGCTTCAGGATGGTTGTCACTGCCTAACTTACACTTCTGCAGCAGTTTTACATTACATAGCTATAATAACAGATTTCATCTTAGCTCCATAGATCTACCATATAGAGTCCAAGGATTTGTAATTTGGTTAGAATTGCCTAATTCCCTCAGCAGACTACAAACCCCAAGATTCTACTGGACGGAACCATAATAGTTAAAGTGCAATCAGTGTACTATAACTGTGTAGTATAGTACACCTACTCATTGTTACTACTTTTCTTTTACAAAATAGGTTGAATCCAGAAAAATCTCAGATTATAAATTTGATCCTGTGTGGAGAAAACAATCCCATCTAGAACTGATTGTATCCCTCTGCCGAGATCAGCTGTTTGCATTATTCATAGCACCACCATATGAATTCAAAAGCCTAGCCATATGCAAAAAGAATTTGTTACACTTGAGATAAAGAAATTAGTAGCATAAGCTTTCATTGACTTCATTCTACTTACCTCTGTGCATGTATTGACATAGTCTTAGGTCTACTAAAGCTTATGCTACCAATTTGTCTCAACAGAGTTTCCAGATCGTGCATGCACCTCCATATGAATTAACCTGTTTATTTGCTCTCCTCCATTCTCAAACCATCTCCAGATTCCATACAGGGTAAGATGACATCCATCTATCACTGGCACTACAGTCCAAACATCTGGATAAGCTACCTCACCAACTTTATCAATATGTTTAAAATGCATTTCTCCCCCTATCTTTTCCCATTTTTTTTGTATTTACAACATTTAGAACCATATAATTATAGAATAATAAGAGTTGGGAAAGACAACATAGTCCAACCCCCTGCCATGCAGGAAAAGCACAATCAAAGCACCCCTAACAGATGGCCACCTAGCCTCTGTTTAAAAGCTTCCATGGAAGGCACTTGCACCACAATCTGAGGCAGAACTTTCCACTGCTGAACAGCTCTCACAGTCAAGAAGTTCTTCCTAATGTTCAAGTGGAATCTCCTTTCTTGAAATTTTTAATAATAGTATAATGTGATGTGTGTCTGTGGTTGTAATTTTATGTTGTTACTGTTTTTAGGCATATGTATTGTTTATTTTATGTGCAGAACTCTGGAGTGCTTTTGTGAGCCACCTCGAGTCCCTTCGGGGAGATGGGGTAGGGGTACACATAAAGATGATGATCATTATTATTATTGTTATTATTATTAGATTGGTCCTAATATCCATTCTGATGCACTTTCAGCTTTATGGATTCTCCATTCAAAGTTAATTTTGGATGCAGATAATATCTGTAATGAGACAGTGGGGGTTGGTTTATTTAGGAAAGATAGATTTGAAGTTTCTTGTCTTCAAAGTATTTCCAAGTTAAGTCCTATCACTTTTGGAATGGGAAAGGTTACATTGAAGCAGAAGTGAAGCCGAGTAAGTACAAGCAATAGAGTAGCTTACAGCAAAGTAATTTTGGAGGACAGGACAGCTTTGGTGAGATGTAAACAAATTGATTTATTAAAACAGTTCCTCGTTGTCATTGATATGGATTTCTTCCCACTTACAAACCTTGTGTCTTTCAAGGGAAGGGTGATACTGCTGTATATTCCAGCTGCCCTAACAGAAAAGGGCAGTCAGAAAAGAACAATAGACTCTGTGGAAGATGCTAGATACTCAGTGTGGTTTATATCTAGATCCTATTTCAAGTAGGTGATGAAAATGTCTCAAAAGACAGCCAGCTACTGCATGGCCATGGCAGAGGTGAGCCTTGGTGGGGTAGAAAACTGCACGGTTTTGAAGATAAGATAGAAAATGTCTAAAATTATTCATTCTCCTTTGTTGGAAAAAGATAGTATAACTACATTAGGCCCTCCATTTTTGTGTGAAAGTATGTGTGTGTGTGTGTGTGTGTGTGTGTGTGTGAGAAGACCTCTTTAGGATCCAGAGGTAAACCAGAGTATTGTCCTGGAGGACCTAGAGGCCACTAGATAAGTGTTTTCTCTAGTATTTATAGACTCGCCCTGCAAGATTTAGAGATTATAAGGTGGAACATATTAATTAAATCCATAAATAGTCAAATCTGCAAAAATTATACCTGGAAAAGTGGAGGGCCAATTGTTGCATCTGCCACAAGCAGCAGTCATTGGCCAACAGTTCCCAAGATTGTTGTAATGGCTTAATTTTCCTTCACTGAGTAATAGGTTGGTCCTATTTGTCATGAAAAATCAATATGAGATAAGATGCACTGCTGTAATATCCCAACCATTCTGGTTCATAAACACAAGCTCCAAGAAATATCAAGCTGCTTTATTCAGAAAACACAGGTGAAGCTCTAGGTGTTCTCAGAACTGAAAACCTTTTAGTTTATACAATATAAAGAAGCTCAAAGCATGTCAAACATTGGCATTTTCTCTCAATTGCCAATAAGAGGCACGTAATATATTATTATTCTTATTATTAAACACAACAAGATGAGTCCACAGCAGACACTCTGCTGGCTGTTGTATTGGCTCACACGTCGGACAATTTCCAAGTGTTTAGGACTGTGTGATGTAATGGTGAATAATGCATGCATATCCCAGTAAGGTGGCCTTCTGCCGCTGGCAGGTGGTAATTTTGTCAGTGCTGATTGTGTTTAAGTGCAGGCCAAGGTCTTTAGGCACTGCACCCAGTGTGCCGATCACCATTTGGACCACCTTTACTGGCTTGTTCCAGAGTCTTTGCAGTTCGATCTTTAAATCCTCGTATCGTGCCAGCTTTTCCAGTTATTTCGCCGCAATCCTGCTGTCACCTGGGATTGTGACACTGACGATCCATACTTTGTTTTTTAACACGATTGTGAAGTCAGGAGTATTATGCTCCAAAACTCTGTCTGTCTGAATCCGGAAGTCCCAGAGGAGTTTGGCGTGTTCATTCTCTGTAACTTTTCTGGCTTGTGATCCCACCAGTTCTTTATCGCAGGCAGATGGTATTTGTGGCACAGGTTCCAATCATCTGAGCAATTATTATTATTATTATTATTATTATTATTATTATTGGTAGTATTCAGCACACTCATTCCTAGCTCATGCCTCTCTTCCCCTTCCACCCCAGTCTTTCCATATGGATGATCTTGAAGCAATCTTCACCAGGCACAGCTGTGCTTTAGCCTCAACTCCCATACTATAAACAATCCACTATCAAAGCAATATATAACAGCATGCTCATAAGCATTGCAGGTCCCATCATTCTAATGTAATTTGGATTTTGACATGTGAATTTTTATGGAAGGAAAATGCAAGGCAGAGAGAGTTCCAGGTTTTGAAAGTGGATAATATATCTCTTAAAATATATTTCCACCCTCAAATAATATCTGTTGTGATCTTTTGGAACAAATTTAGACTTAAAGGATTTTCTTTTTAGATGCACTTCTCAAGGGCCTTTGATCTTAAATATGAAGTACTGTTTGCTACTACTAATGTAGACTTTCGATTGTAGATCCAAAACAGCATTCAACACAAACAAAACTTCTGTCATGACATTAAACAACAGTGTCAGCAGAGAATAATCAGACCAGCAGGACAGCAAACTGCCAGAGAAAGCATTTCCAAAATATTCTGGCATGGAACAGTGCACAAATACAAGCACTGTGAGTTCTACAATCTAGGCTGAATGCCATCCATAGTTTCATCCATAATCTGCAGTAGTTGTCAAAGAGAAGGGAAAGAGGTGGTGTTGCTACACAACTCTTCAGCCCTTAGGAAGTACTGCAAGTGAAAAGGCAAGATACCATCTCAGACAGCTGGCACAGGGATAAAGCATTTCCAGTCAAACAAGCAAATCTCCAATAAAAAAACAAACATGCACACGCCAAGGAGGATGTTTCCTGAGTGACATAATATGCTCTGAGGAAGGACACCACAAGTGGTTTTCGTTTTCTCAATGTTTCCTTTATTTCATAATGAGGGTTTTTAAAGAGTAAAACAACTTAAATTATTTTTTCTTAGGGTGGTGGATAAAATATTATAAAACATTAGTCCTGTTCAAACACACAAACCTATTTCTCCCTTGGCTTTTTAAAAAAAGAAACATTAACTCTAGTTCTGAAGTTTGCATCCTTTATATATATCCTCAATGAATAAAATCCCCAAACAGCACAGTTTCTAAACATGAAAATATTTCTTAGATGCCTGTGGGTGGGATGACAGTGGCAATGTGTTATAACTCATGGCCTATAGCCATTTCTGTGTTAAAAGCAGTGATATAGTGCAGATGTTTTCACATTTATTGACTGCATTGTCACACATTTTAAGCATAATTTTGAAAAGGAGGGTCAGCATATGAGCTCAGTTCTGAAATAGCATGTCTACAATGAAATCCCTTTTAAAAAAGGAGCATGGCCCATTTCCAAACTGCCATGTGTATACTTCAACACCTGTATCCATAAATATGCATTGATCATAGTGAACCCTATTGAAATAAAGGACTTCCAGCCCAAGAATCCACCAATGTTATACTGGGAAACCTAGAATATTTACAAATTTCTTCATTCTTGATGAGAAAGGAGATCTCAAATACAATCCAATTGTTACTGCACGAGATATGTGTGCAAAATTCATTTTTTGTGCTTTTTTTTTTTGCATTTTTGAAAAACAAAAAAACCCACTAAAATTGCGTAAGAATTTCATTCAGCAGGTAGATTTTTTAAACTGCACGTGTTGGAGAATGAAATAAGAGAAAATTTATTTCCCTAGTTTCAGGACTAGAGATATAAATGCAACACCCTCAAATTAAGGGAATAATTGAGACCCAGTTTTCTAATAAACCTTGCTTTTTTTTCTTCCTTCAATCTTCAGCAAATTTTTTCTTAACAATTCTTGAATAATAAGTAAAAAAGTTTTGACTTATATAAAAAATGAAAGAGTAATACTAAAAAATTCCTACTGGAAAAGAAGGAGGTGGAGAGACCCAACTTTCTGGAAAAGATGTCTCATTCTATGATGTGTAAATGAAAGAAAGAACAAAGCATGACACATCTACTATTTCACATTTATTGAGCATGAAGAAAAGACCACATAAACCCAGTGTAGCACCCATGGGTCCGTTCGTGCCACTGGGGGGGGGGGCGATGCGCCGGGGGTCCCGTTGGCATTGGGACCCGCACAGGCTGGAAGGGACTCGGAGGATGAGTTGGAAGGCCCAGAGCAAGATTGGTCAGCCATACCTTTGCCCAGTTCACCTGTAGAGAGTTTAGCCTGGGATCTCGAGTGGGAGCATTCTCCCGGGGAAGGAGTGGACCAGGTGGAGATGGGAGGCAGCGAAGCAGATAGCGGAGATAGTTATGAATTCCCAAACGGTCGAGGTTCCCAAGAGCTGGCCGGGCAGCAGATGGAGGCTAGCGGCTGGGAAACTCCGGGGGAGGCTGCTTCTCAGGAAGATAGCGATTCTGGACTGCCAGAACGGGGCCGTTCTCATAACAGGCGCAGGGACATAGAGGAGGGCAGGAGGAGCTGGCATCTGTCCCTAGACCGTCACCGTTCGGAAAGTAGAGACTGGAGACGCCGGGCCCTAGATCGTCGGGGTTCCAGGCCGAGGGATTAAGAACGGCCCCGTGGGAACTGATCGTCAGTTCTCCGGCCACGTCTGATCTGAAGGGCGTTGAAGCGGAGTTAATCTTGGAGCCTAGTTTGGCTCGCCTTGAACCAAGACCTTGCCTTGTATGGGATTCGCATTGGTGCGGATCCCTTGCTACGTTCCGGAGTGAATCCGGGAGCCTTGCCAAGCTTTTTACCACGTTTGCCTTTGAATCTACCTTTTGGAACTTTGCTTACTTTACTGAACTGCAGCTTCGTGCTGATTGCTTTATTCTATGAACTTTATTAAGTGAATTGCTTTTTGGACTTGTTTTTATTCAATAAACATAGTTAGCCTTTGCTACGTCTCCGTGTGTGTGTTAAAGGGGCAGTTCTAAGTCGGCGATTGTGACACCTAGAGAGAGATGAAGTGTTGATCTCTTTGGGGAACACAGCATTATCAGTTATTAAGATTTCATTTGAGCCCAGATGAATGATACAGAAGTTGAAGTGGATTGGGAAAGTTGAATTGTTTAAATCTTGGTGAGTAGAAGTGCTATTAAACTTGTTTTCTGGAGTGATTTGACAATGAATTTTTTGAAAGCTTGTTTATTTGGTTGATTAATTAATGGTGACATTTTGGACTAAAAATACTTAATATGTAACTGGAACTGGATACATATTGCTTGCTTATTTAGTTTCTAATTTCATATTCTACAGAACATTTTCCCCAAAAGTATTCAGAAATATACCATCCAATATTCCATGGAAGAAAATATCTACTCTCTAAGGAAGCAAAAGCAAATCATGCATTCTTGCTACATTTTGTTGGAGTCTGTATTCTTTTTGGCTCTTCTGAATTCTTTTCCTGACCTGTTCTGTTTTAAAAGCCAGTTTCTTTACATAGTCTGTAGGCATGCCTACAAACTGCTGCTCGAATCTACCTTCAGTCTTTATTAATAATAAGGTTCAGAACATCAAGCACTGATCACTATACATATCTGTATTTTATATGATGATGAGACCTAAGCTGTATTCAGGCACTATTAAAGTAGGTAAAATAAATGTATAAGCAGGAAACATTTTAGCTAGATTTGTGTTATGTTGGAACCTCTGGAAGGATAAGACTTGAAACTGATTGTATATTTGTAACTTCTAATCCAGCGTAGCCTATTGGAATTTGAGGGCCAGGGTTCAAACTCATGTTCATCCAGGTGACCTTAAGCAAGTCACACTCTTTCAGCCTTGGAGGGAGGCAGTAACAATCCTTATAAATATATTTTACCAAGAAATAATAATAATAATTTTTATTTATACCCTGCCACCATCTCCCCAATGGGGACTCGGGGCAGCTAACACGAGGCCAAGCCCTTTTAAAAATACAATACAACACAATAAAATACAGAATACAAAAACAAAATTACATCAGAAAATAAATTACAATAACCAAATGAAATAATAAAGCAAATTCACACAATATAAAATCAAACAGGATGGGCAGGCCAAATGGACGAGATAACATGATAAAACCCTGGGTGAAGTAGGAATAGAAAATATGTAAGTGAGGGGAGCCCAGGAAAGATAAAACAGTGGGGTGAGACTTTCAGTTTAGGATGGGGGAAAGTGCATCATTGGGGCAACACTATAGATGGGGGAACAGAAATGGGATGAATGGTCACTCTCTAAAGGCACATCAGAAGAGCCAAGTTTTCAGGTTTTTCTTGAAGTCTGCTAAGGAGGAGGCTCATCTAATCTCACCAGGTAGTGAGTTCCAAAGATGGGGAGCCACAGCGGAGAAGGCTTTCTCCCTCATTTTTACAAGTCTTGCCTGTGATAAAGGAAGAGGCAAGAGAAGAGCCTCCCCAGAGGATCAGAGAGATCGTGCAGGTTGGTGGTAGGAGATGCGGTCATGAAGGAAGGCTGTCCCAAACCATTCAGGGCTTTATAGGTAATAATGACCTGTACCTTGAATTGGGACTGGAAGATGAACAGCAGGCAGTGGAGCTCCTTAAACAGAGGAGCTCCCTGTGATCAGTTCACCTTAACGTTATCATAGGTAACCATAACGTTAAGACTACTTATAGTAATGACATGAAACTACACAGCAATAGTAACAATTCTATCCCTGCCTCCCTCATGCAGTGCTCTCTTCACATGTAACATAGCTTCCTAAAGATAATGACTTTCCATTTCCACATGGTGTAGAATTCGGGAAATTTAGCATTTCTGTTTTCATGAAGAGTGTGGTTAGTGGAGGGTGTCCTCTCCTCACTTTATGTGTGAGGAAAACAGTTATGAAAGGGAAAGGGATAGCATGTTCCTCCTCCTGAGCAGGGCCTAAAGTTTTTGCTAACACATTTATACATAAGAGCATCGGAGACCGGGGATATAAATCTTCATCTAATTCATTTTCACATGTGAGATTAAGGATTGCAAGTTGTTGGGTTCTTGCTCATTTTGATTATTTTTCAGTCAGGAAAATTTGTGGGTGCTCTTTGAGATATGGTGTATCTATCAGCACCATATCTCAGATTTCACATCTGGGGATCTTGGAGAGAGAGGTAAGATTAGAAGTTCACACTAATAAAATCCTGCCAAGTCATTCCTCCAAGGTGCAAAACTAGAAACAGATATTTGGGGGTGGGTAGAGAAATTGGGATAGAACATAAAATAAGAATTTAAAATGGCATTGCTGTAATTTGTGATTTCTTGATAGTAGAAAATAAAGTAGAGCATTCTGTTAGTGAAATGCATGCATAAAAGTATTATTTGACGAGGAATAGGAGTATTTTTGGTGCTTTATTTATTACCCTCACCCATTCACTAGCAGCTTTTGATTTCAAGGAGTACCACTTGCTGCTTCTTGCCAGTGAGAAAATTAGGGAGGATTGGTTATGAAAATGCATCTGCTCCAGGCTCCTGGGAGAAAGAAAAAAATGATGTTCTCCACCCATGACTGCACTTCTATTTCTCTCACCCACTGAATTGAATCCAGCTGATACTTTATAGTCTGAATTCCCTTCCTGCTCCTTCGCTTCCCCATAGATAAGCAGCAACCAGCAGCCTCCCTTGAGGCTTGACAGCTGCCAGGGCACAGGAAAAAAAAACATAGAACTATACCAGGAGAGCTGCACTTTGATATACAGTTTCAGCCAGTAGCTCAAGCTGGAGCACACCTCTCATGTCAATTCACACAATTTGCGTTGAAAAATGTGACTTTGCCTTACCAATAATTACCATGGTTCCTCTTACTCTTTTTTAGTCCAACCTTTTTGCTGCAAACAAGGACCAAAACTAATATTGGTTTGGACTGTACATTTGGCTTATGCCTTTCTCTGTGTCATAGATTTCAAGCACAAGCACTGTTCACGTGAATGAAATTGATGAGTCTGCAGACAGCTTGAAGTACTATCTTGTTACACTTGACAATGGTTTGTGATGAGCATGTACATTTAAGAGGTGTTTAGGTCCTCAGATAAAATGAAGAAAATAAAGCATTCCTCCAGTCTAGTATATGGATCCCTTCAACTATCTGGATTTTCACCTCTTCCTTATTGTAGTAAAAATGTTGTTATGGCAATAGATCGGAGGTCTTTCTGTGGGAGTTATTTACTCTCGGAACGATAGCCTGTTTAAAGATATTAGACTCCCTTCATGATGCAAGCAGACTTTATGGGGTTTTATTTGTTAAAAAAATTTAAATTGCTCATTTTTTGCATATTTCAGTATTTTTTACAATGTCTAAGAGATAGTTGTTCCAAGAGATGAAAAGTACAAGGATTTACAAAGCAAGCATATTCATTTCCCAAATGTTAACAATTGTGGCTAAAATATTTGAAAGGTGAGGATGAAAAAACAGAGTAAAGCACTAGCATATGTGACAACCTTTTTCATGCTTACATGAGTTGTATACAAGAAAGTAGATGAGAGCAGAAAGTGAAGGATGCATTCAAAATGTCTTGAACTGACAAATATTCCCATAATGGTTTTAAGGAGAATCTGTACAGCATGATTAGCTCATGGTTGGCATACAAGAAAATAATGGCATGGAGCTTAAAACATTCTTCACTATTATCAACAATCAAACTTAATGAGGCAAAAATATTCTTCATTAAAGAACATTCATGAAGTGCTCATAGAATTTGGAAGTATCTAGATCTAGCCTCCTTTCCCCAAACACAGAGTATTTGGTCTTCATTTATCTCCAAAGGACCTTTCTAGGCTGTTCTTTCTTTGTTTTACTACGTTAACAGAAATAGGATTTTTCTATTATATTCTCGTATCAGTGCTCTTGATTGATGAGCTCTGAGTTAAATTTTCTCAGAACTAGTTTATGTGGCCAGGGCAAAACTAAACAGAGACAGAACCAATATTTCTTCGCACTTTATATTCAGTTCCATACTATGAATGATGTTATATAGAACATCAACCATGATAGCAGCTTTGCAAATAAAATACATATTGTGTACTATACTGCCTATATGAATCAATGTAATAATATCTGGATTTTTCTAACCTGGTGATTCATATACAACTTCTTTGGCTTTCCAGGGCAAACATCAATCCCTCATCAAGAGGCTCCTATGCAACAGCTGCACCCACTCTACAGTTTTTTGAACATGTGCACCCACCTTCTTCTTCAATTCTTCCTGGTTCCAGTGAAGAAGACAGCATTTCTCCACACCTTCTTCTCCCAGATAGCATCAGTCAGCTAGAGGAGTTTGGACGACAAAAGAAGTGGCACAAGAAGCAGTATAAAAACCACCGCCAAAGACAGTTCAATGACTTATGGGTCCGAATAGAAGATGGGTAAGTTGAGTTCACAGAGTATTAGGTGATCCTTTTTACTTTTCCATGTGGTACCTTCAGTGTCATGTAAATGTTGTAGAAATTGTTAATAAGTAAAAAAAACTGGTTGGGGTATGTAGTGCACAACTGGAAATTGCATTTGAAAAGTTGCCTAAATTGGCAAAATGAAAGTGCTGAGAAAACAGGCCAGACATCAGCATTCAGCTTACGAGAACATTTATTGGGACCTTCTCGCCATAGCAAGATTCACAGATATGGATGCTTTGCCTGTGTTCTCCTCCAAAGTGTTCACAGCCACTCAGATTTCTAGGCAGTAGCAATTCTTCAGCCATTAACTTCCATCTCATGAATAGACCTACCTACTACCAGTATTGTTGTAAGGAACTAGGAGTAAAAAAGGTAGAGAGAAATCAGACTTCTCCGGTTTTGGTATTACGTTTTTTCCATGTCCTTCCATAGCATATGCAGAAGCCAAGCCAGCCATGGGCCATGTTTGAAATATGCTGGCAATGGATCTTCACTCAAACATTAGCAGCTATCGGTGTTACTTAGACATTGCAGCTTAAGCATTAAAACCTGTGCATGTGTGCGCACACACCTACACATATCCCTGGTGATGAACGAAGGCATATGCAATATGTGGTTGATCTAAGACCTCTTCACACAGCCTGCGGGGTGGCTCATGGCACCTCATGCAGCCTCCCTCCTCCCCTCATTACATGGAGGGGGTGAGAGAGGGTGCCTTGGCAGAAAGGGCAGCAATGGCAGAAAGGGCAGCAATGTGTGTTACCCCACCGCCCTTTCCTCCATCATACAGGGAAAAGGGGAGGAAAGTGTGGGTAGCTCCATTGGAGCTACCCAAACTACACTTTCCCCAGTAGTTATGGAGGAAGCGCCTTTTAGCACTTCCCCCTGACTTTGGGAGGAAAGTGGGTGGGGCCTGCCATGCATTGTGTGATGGTACACTGCAGGTCCCGTCCTTGTCACAAAGCAAAGTGGCAAAACAGCACAAAAATGCCCCATGTGAAGAGGTGGCAAGGCTCTAAAAAACTAGGATTCAAATCCTCCCCAGTCATGGAAACCCAGTGGTTAACCTTGAGAAAGTTACACTCTCTCCGCCTCAAAAGAAAACAACCCTGCTCTGAATAAACCTTGCCAAAAATTATGCTGGACTTTCAGTCACCTGGTTGCCTGTCTTTGCGGACAATGCAGTGATATAATATAGATTACTGGAAGACACAATAAACTTTCTGGCTGCCTTGGATGTCATCTTGGGGGAAATGTGTGGTATACATTTTTGAATAATAATAAATTTCCTTTTAAAAGTTATGAAAAGGTAAATTAATTGCTTTTGCAACTGCAAAAAATACAAAATTGCTTTTATCACAAGACTCCTTTAGAAACGGTGTGACTTGAAATGTGCCCCCTCCCTCCAAATTCCACTTTTTTTGAAGCAAGTTTGCAATAACACCCCCCCCCCAAACAATATTCTAGGATAAGTTTGCCATAAGTCAGAGTCAAATTCAAGAAACTAACAGCAACATAGCAAGTATAAAGATAATCTCTCAGCTTCCCAGGGCCCTCCCTCTCATTATGATGTTTATAACTTCAGTTTGCTGAGATAGCGTAATGAAACATCAGTTTTTGGCAACTATTGTGTTTTTCAATTTTAACTTCTTTTGAAAAAAAATAACACACTTGGATTCTGTTTTTGTAAGCATGAAAACTGTATTTGAAAGAAATAAAAATTCAATCCCTTTATCCCTATCAAAGCAGCATAACTGCAGGAGTGAAAGGCGTGTTGGGAAGAAGATTCTCAAGGTAGCCAAACTGCATTATGTAATCTTTTGAGTAGTCTTTAAATTATACTCACATGTATTTGTTCATCCTCATCTGGCAAGAAGCTTCAGACATAAATCAACTAAAAGGACAAGATCATATCCACCTCTCAGCTAGATCAGCATACCTTGACCAAACCCATGAGGCCGCACCTGTGCAAGTGGGCCAACATCTGCTCTTGGCAGCCCTGGTTTCCGATAAATGTGATGAATGTAGACAAGATGTGTAAGGAAAATAATGGCACAGCATAACTTCACAGGTTCTGTGAGGAAGAAGTAAATCTCCTTGCCTTTGCCAATACACTCTCTTTCCTTGGATGGCTTTTGTTATAGCTTTTTTGGATTAGTTGTCTGCTCAGAGAGTGGAAGGTGTATTAAGCTCCTGAACATGTGTTCCATGTTAATTAAAATCTCTGTCTTTGCCATTGGTTAAAGTATTACTTTATATACTGAATACTCATATATAAGTCTAAAAATTTTAGTGGATAAATATACCCCAAATGTTGGTCAAAATATCCACAGGTCAATATAAGTACTATACATTAACTTTATCACAAAAGGAATAATCTCTGAGTAGAGTGGAAAAAGGTGAGTGCTTATTGCATTTCAAGACACCCTAATATTTATTTATTTATTTACTATATTTGTATACCGCCCTTCTCAGGCCACAGGTGACTCAGGACAGTTTACAGAGGCAGCAATTCAATTCCCAACTTTTCCATTAAAACACTTAAAAACATTAACATATAGTATAAAACAGTTGTTCTCAACCTGTGGATCCCCAGATGTTTTGGCATTCAACTCCCAGAAATCTTAACAGCTGGTAAACTGTTATAGGTTATGGATGTACTCATAAGCTAAGAAGGAAGGCTGTCTAATTCTGCAGTGACAGGATGAGATGCTACCACTCTGCTCAGTTCATACACTGTAAGAGACTTTCCCAATTCTTTTGTCTCTACTTTGTACCCAATTTTTTTGAAGGAAAAGTTTCTTGTGGAGCCCCAACAAATGTTTATATGATATATATTATATATAATGTGTGTGTGTGTGTGTGTGTGTGTGTGTGTGTGTGTGTGTATCAGGCATAGGGAAACTTTTTGACACAGGGGCCGCATTGCATTTTAAAATTTGTCAAATAGGCTGGGCCAGTAGCAAAAGGGTGGAAAGTATTTGTGTGAACTAATTCCTATGCACACTGCAGATCTCATTTGTAGTGCAAAAAAGAAAGAACAATACAATATTTAAAATCAAGAACAATTTTAACCAGCATAAACTTAACAGTATTTCAGTGGAAGACCCCAGGGGCCATCTAGTCCAACCCCTTTCTGCTATGCAGGAAAAGCACAAATCAAAGCACCCTGAACGGATGGCCATCCAGCCTTTGTAATAATAGTGTCTCAGCAGTGGGGGGGGGGGGTGCGGGTGCAGGGAAAAGGATCTGGGAGGCAAGCAACCCTTCTGGGGCTTATTCCTCTGCACGCCACTGAAGTGCTGTGTTGCCACAAACCTCCATGCGACCTGCAGCATCCCCGCCTTAAAGCACTTCACTGCCTTCCCAAGAGCATGTGCCTGTCTCCTGCCTGCCTCTCTCTTTCTCCTCCTGTTTGTCTGCTACCTGCCCTTCCTTCTTTGTTTCTTTTCCTTCACGCTTTTTTTTTTCTGCCTGCCGGCTCCTGTTCTCTTTCTGCCTGTTCCGCACAATAAGGGGCCCTTTTGGCATTGGGGGCTTCATCAATTTGTTTTGTGGAGTCCTAAGGGCTGGAGAGATAGCACAGTGGTAACAACAGCTGTGTTGCAATCTGAAGGTTGCAAGTTCGATTCCCGGGCTGGTTTGGACACCCAGCTGTGAGCCCTGTCCACTGTCTACCTAGCAGATCGAAAACAAAGCCAGCTGTGAGTAGATAAAATAGGTACTGCGCAGCGGGGAATGATTTTTAAGGACTTATAACAAATAACAACAAATAAGAAAGATTGGCTGCCATCATGGCATCATGAATTGACAGCACCCCTTGTGACGTAATGGAGCGACTGCACCCTTCAGAATGTAGCCAGATGGAAAGATCCTCCTAATTGTACAAGTGTCTGCACCTGTTTGTCTGTTTGTCTGCACAACTGTATTGTAATCGTATGTCAATCTGGCAGGGACTGTCTGCCGTATGTGTAATGTAATCCACACTGAGTCCCCTTCGGGGTGAGAAGAGCGGAATATAAATAAAGTGTATTATTATTATTATTATTAAGGGCTCCACAGAGCACAGTTTGTGAACCACTGCTCTACACTATCTTAAAATCTTAAAAATAAGACACCATTGGATTAAGTGGCAAAGTGGTCAAAATGCCCAGTGTGAAGAGGTCGTAGGACTTGGGAATGACCCAAATTCAGATTTCCACTTAGCAGTTGGGTGATACTGGGCAAGTCAAACTCTCTCGACCTAAAAAGAAAGCAGTGGGAAGCCTCTCTGAAGAAATGTCTGATCAAGTCTTGCCAATAAAATCCTTCAAAAGACTTGTCATAAGTCAAAGTTAACTTGAAGGCACATAAGAACACTAAATCATGTTATATGCCTCAATAAAGTAAAAACTGGATTAGTACAAAATATGCTATTTGAAGCCTTTTCATATATTTGAAATGTCTACTTCCCAATAACCGCAGCATGTTTATGAATATACTAGCTTGGGGACCCGGCGGTGCCCGGGTCATTTGAGACGTGCAGCAGGATGTAGAGTGGGTCATGGGAGCTCTGTGTGCCAAGTTTGGTCTTGATCCATCGTTATTGGGAGTTGCAGTGGTATCATGAAATTACTGAAGGTAGTGGAAGTCCCATCATCTCTGGTCCACCCTCCCCCAAAGTGTAGTAGGATGTATATTGGGTCATGGGGGCTCTGTGTGCCAAGTTTGGTCTGTATTGGTGAATGGATGAGGGTTGCATTGTTTTTAGGAAGTGGGTGAAGGTACTTCAAGTCCCATCATCCGTGGTCTGTCTCACACAAAACAGCACCAGGATGTAGAGTGGGTCATGAAGGCTCTGTGTGCCAGGTTTGGTGTTGATCAGTCATTGGATTAGGTTTGTAGCAGGCTTGGAAAGTGAAAGAAGGTACTGCAAGTCCCATCATCCATGTTCTGCCCCCCTCCAAAGTTCAGTAGGATGTAGAGTGGGTCACTGGGGCTCTGTGTGCCAAGTGTGGTCTTTCTAGGTGTTTGTAGGGGGCCGCTGTTGTCTGTGGGAACAGAGGGGTGTGAAAGTACTACAAATCCCATCATCCATTGTCAGTCCTTCCCCGAACCTCACCAGGACATGAAGGCAGTCATGGGGGTTATGTGTGCCAAGTGTGGTCTTGATCAGTAATTGGATGAGGGTCGCAGCGGACTTGGGAAGTGAGTAGAGGTACTTCAAGTCCCATCATCCATGGTCCACCCTCCTCCAATCTGCACCAGGATGTAGAGTGGGTCATGAGAGCTCTGTGTGGCAGGTTTCGTGTTGATCAGTCATAGGATTAAGTTTGTAGCAGTCTTGGAAAGTGAGGGAAGGTACTGCAAGTCCCATCATCCATGTTCTGCCCCCCTCCAAACTTCAGTAGGATGTTGAGTGGGTCACTGGGGCTCTGTGTGCCAAGCATGGTCTTTATCAGTGTTTTTGGGGGCCACAGTGGTCTGTGGGAACAGAGGGGTGTGAAAGTACTACAAATCCCATCATCCGTTGTCAGTCCTCCCCCAAACCTCACCAGGACGTGAAGGCAGTCATAGGGGTTATGTATGCCAAGTTTGGTCTCGATCAGTGATTGGATGAGGGTTGCAGCGGACTTGGGAAGTGAGTAGAGGTACTTCAAGTCCCATCATCCATGGTCCACCCTCCTCCAAACTGCACCAGGATGTAGAGTGGGTCATGGGGGCTGTGTGTGCTAAGTGTGGTCTGTATTGGTCCTTTTTGGTGGCCTCAGTGGTCTGTGGGAACCAAAGTGTTTGAAAGTACTACAAATCCCATAATCCGTGGGTCATGTCCCCCGAATTGCACCAGGACATAAAGGGGGTTGGGGGGGTTATGTGTACCAAGTTTGGTGCAGGTCCATCACCTGTGCTGGTCGCTGTGGCCTGTGAAATTGGTGGCCTGTGAAAGTGGCTGCCACATATCCGCCCTCCCGCCCTTCCGCCCTTCCGCCCACATACATACATACAAACATTCCGCTTTATAAAGGTACTAGCTGAGGACCCGGTGGTGCCCGGGTTATTTGAGGAAGGCATTGTGTGCCAAGGTTGGTTCCTATTAGATGTGTATGTGGCTTGCAGTGGTCTCAGGAAGTTAGTGAAGCTACTGCAAGTCCCATTGGCCATGGTCCATCCCCCTCCCAACAGCACCAGGATGTAGAGTGGGTCATGGGGGCTCTTAGTGCCACGTTTGGTGTTGATCATTCATTGGATGAGGGTCGCAGTAGTCTCAGAAGGTGAGTGAAGGTACTTCAAGTCCCGTCATCCATGGTCCATCCCCCTCCAAACAGCACCAGGATGTAGAGTCGGTCATGAGGGCTTTGTGTGCCAAGTTGGTCTTGATTAGTCATTGAATGAGGGTCGCAGCAGTCTTGAGAAGTGAGTGGAGGTACTTCAAGTCCCATCATTCATGGTCCATCCTCCTCAATACTGCACCAGAATGTAGAATGAGTCATGGGGGCTCTGTGTGCCAGGTTTGGTCTTGATCAGTGTTTGGATGAGGTTGGCAATGGTCTGGTGAAATGAGTGGAGGTACTTCAAGTCCCGTTATCCGTGGTCTGCCCTCCGAACTGCATCAGGACGTCCATTGGGTCATGGGGGCTTTTGTGCCAAGTGTGGTCATGATTATGCACTGGATGAGGGTCGCAGCGGGCTTGGGAAGTGAATGGAGGTACTTGAAATCCCATCCTTCATGGTCCATCCTCCTCTAAACTGCAGTAGGATGGAGTGTGGGTCATGGGGGTACTGTGTGCCAAGTTTGGTCTTGTGGTTCAGGGCCGCCTTGGTCTGTGGGGAATGAAGTGTTTGAAAGTACTATAAATCTTATAACCTGTGGTGGTACTTCAAGTCCCATCATCCATGGTCCTCCCTACTCCAAACTGCAGTAGAATGAATCATGGGTCATAGGGGCTCAGTGTGCCAAGGTTGGTTACTGTTAATTCAGGCCATACACAATGTCCCATTAACTGAGGCCTAGTCAGGGAAATCAAGTTAATGAAGCTGTACTGTAAATTTTGGGCCTGGTTTGTGATTTGTAGGGCATATAGTGTTTTCTGGTAAGTTAATTGGGTGAAGGTACTGCAAATCCCATCATTCGTGGCCCATCCTGTCCTAAACTCTCTTTTGGGGCCTGTAATGTTCTGGCTGCTCTGCTGGTAATTGGTAACTTTAAAAGGCCAAATGGCAGGCAGCCGTTTTCTAAAAGCTGAGGGGGAGGAGAAAACAGGAATCCATTTTGTTTTCATAGAGCCAAGTGGGGAGGGAATGTTGATGGTGCATTTTTCCCCTCAGTGGGAAGAAATCCTGTTGTTTGAATGTAGAGGCCTGGATTCTGGGATGCTGGCTAATCAGTGGCAATCAATGCCCTCTGTCTGGTGCCTTAGAATTTTGGAGTGGCGAGGCTGGCCAATCAAAGGACTTTATGCAAATAGCTGCCACATTTTTTCCCCTCAGTGAGAAGAAATCCTGTTGTTTGAATGTAGAGGCCTGGATTCTGGGATGCTGGCTAATCAGTGGCAATCAATGCCCTCTGTCTGGTGCCTTAGAATTTTGGAGTGGCGAGGCTGGCCAATCAAAGGACTTTATGCAAATAGCTGCCACATTTTTCCCCTCAGTGGGAAGAAATCCTGTTGTTTGAATGTAGAGGCCTGGATTCTGGGATGCTGGCTAATCAGTGGCAATCAATGGTAGACCACTGTCAAGGGTTGGGAGGATTATGCAGACCAATACTAGCCATTTTATTGATGTTATTGCTTTTGAATGTGTATGTTATAAGGCATGATGGGCCTATATTTTAATTAGCTATAAGCTACTCTACAAAATCTCTAGGGTTTAAACTGTCAGGAGCAGGATATGAAGATGAATGAATTACTAGAGCCATTAAATCTCTTTGGTTCTAGTAGGGCACAAAAACCTATTTTACAAAGAGCTTATGTGTATATTATTTCAAATGTTTCTGATCATTAACATCCACTTACTTTACTTACGCCCTGAGTCACCTGAGGGCTGAGAAGGGTGGTATACAAATGCCACAAATAAAAAGAAAATCAATAAATACTTAGGTGATCCCTCATAGTCTGAGGATGATGGTCCTCCAAGTGATGTGATCTGGCAGTGGTTCCGTAGGTGGCTGTAGAGCCCTATTCTAGATCTGCATCTTCTCCCGCAGTAAGGGCATTGGTTTCCAAGTGGAAGGTGGTCCCAGTCGGGGTTGTCTTGACATGCCTTCCTCTTGGCACATTTCCCTCTTTCACCCTCCATTCATGCCTCTTCAAATTCTACAGCACTGCTGGTCACAGCTGACCTCCAACTGGAGCACTCAAGCGCCAAGGCTTCCCAGTTCTCAGTGTCTATGCCAGAGTTTTTAAGGTTGGCTTTGAGCTCATCTTTAAATTTCTTTTGCTGCCCACCAACATTCCATTTTCCGTTCTTGAGTTCAGAGTAGAGCAACTGCTTTGGGAGATGGTGGTCGGGGATCCAGACAACATGGCCAGTCCAGTGGAGTTGATGACGGAGGACCATCGCTTCAGTGCTGGTGGTCTATGCTTCTTCCAGCATGCTGACATTTGTCCACTTGTCTTTCGAAGAGATTTGCAGGATTTTTCGGAGGCAGCGCTGATGGAATCATTCCAGGAGTTGCATGTGACATCTGTAGATAGTCCACGTCTCACAGGCGAATAGCAGAGTTGGGAGGACAATAACTTTATAAACAGGCACTTTGGTCTCCCTATGGATGCCCTGGTCCTCAAACATTCTCTGCTTCATTGGGAAGAATGCTACACTCCCAGAGCTCAGGTGGTGTTGTATTTCAGTGTCAATGTTGACTTTTGTGGAGAGGTGGCTGCCAAGGTAGCTGAAATGATCAACAGTTTCTAATGTTACACCATTAAGCTGTATTTCTGGCATTGGGGAGGGATTGGCTGGTGACTGCTGGAAGAGCACTTTGGTTTTTTCAATGTTCAATGACAGGCTGAGCTTCTCATATGCTTCTGCGAAGGTGTTTAGAGTGGCTTGTAGGTTTTCTTCTGAATGCGCACAGACGACGTTGTCATGAGCATACTGGAGTCCTATAACAGATGTTGTTGTAACCTTGGTTTTGGCTTTCAGTCTGCTGAGGTTAAATAGCTTGCCATCTGTCCGATAGGTGATTTCCACTCCAGTAGGCAGCTTTCCATCAACAAGATGAAGTATCATCCACATGCAAAAAGTAATAGCAAACCCACTTAATGCTCTGGATTAACTCTGTGCATGATCTTCCAATTATGAGCAACAATTTGTTGTTCATTCATTTAGTCGCTTCCGACTCTTCGTGACCTCATGGACCAGCCTATGCTAGAACAACAACCACCAAGATCAATAAAAGAAGACTGGTGATTTTATACAGGATAGGGTTTGGTGAGTTTTAAAACTCATCATTTGTATTGTGTCATTCCATTCCCTGCATGCATTGCATGAATCTTCACTTCTCTTTAATTTGATGTTTTTGCTTTAAACCTGCATATTGCCTTGGAATAGATGGTTTAAAAGTATTTGAATAAACAAACAAAGGGAAGGGTAAGCTGCGAACTCCCTCTGCCATTTAGTCCCCTTATTTTGCAAAGAAAGGAAATATATTTTCACCACAGGGAGCTCAGCTCCACCTTCAGTATCATTTTTATTCATCTTTTTACTGTCCCAGGCCTTTTTAAAGCTTGTTGTTTTAGTTTCTATGACAAGACATAGCTCCTTGACTTGCTGGTTATTCTTCTTTATCTCAAGTATGTTGTATTATATTTTAATTATTTTTAAAATTAGATTTGTATTATTTTCTTTCCACATTGGGGGTTTAATGCTAACTTGAACTGTAAAGATTTATAGTCGAATATTTATTGTTCTAGTTCCCACTAAGCCATGACATTCAGTGAGTGTCCCTCTTCCTCTCTCCCTCTCTGTCTCAGTCTTTCAATATCTTTATCTGATCTGTTTCATAGCATTGGTTGATCTGTTTCATAGCATTGGTGTCAAATGGAGAGAAAGAGAGCTGTGCAAGCTGCTTTCCTGCATCATCCTTACATAAACTTTTAAGAAATAAAACAAACAATCCCATGCAGTAGTTTAGGCTGAGAGAAACTGACATATCATGATCAGTCATGTGGAGGTTTGGACTTGGATCTTTTCACGTTGACCCATTAATCTAGGAATAGGAGCTGCACAGCCAGTTGAGCATGTGCCTGTTGAGCAGGTCCTATGTTGTCTTGACCACTGGCACTTAAAATAGGCCATGGAATGCAAGTGATCTTGTAAATGTCAGGGTTCTTTGAATGCATGGAGAATTACGGAGTGTGCCAACTGAGACTAGTGTGAGGATTTCGTCCCTCTGTTTCTCCTATCCTGGCTGAATTCACTTGTTTCTCAGTTTGCTCCTATGGAAATAAGCTAAGGACAAAAGGGAAAGTGGGAGAAGGAGATAGAAACTGGGACAATTTAAAAGCCACTGCAAAGATGGGATGACAAGCAGACAGGACCATTCCTGTCAAATTGGGACAGTTGGAGGATATGCATTGGCCATGAAATCACTATCTCCACCTGTTATTCTATGAGATTTTTTTACTTATCTGCAAGAATGCTAGTAGGAAGAAGCTTTGAAAGCAATTGTAGTTTTCAATCACAAAAATAATCTGCACTTGACCACATATCCATTGATCACTTCAGAAGGAGGGGTAGCCTTTGGATATGATCTGTGCACATGTTTACCAATACAGATGGATTTCAGGGAACAACTACATAAAAAGATGCTGAAGTGGAAGCTTTTAATTCTAAATAGGAGCCACTTCATTTATTTTTATAGATCCAACAGCTTTCACTTGCTAAATGTTTCTTGAGAAAAGGTCTGAAACCTCTAACGATGACTCTTTATGTAACACCTGGTTGTAGGCACCTTCTGGTGGATAGTAGCTTACTTTCTATTAAATATACAAAGAAAGGAGGAAACCCATTTCAAGCAAGGTTAATGTGCCTAGTATACATGTGTTATAAAACTTGATTTAAGAAGATGTTTAATACATAATTATCCACAAGTTTCTTTGTTTGTCTGTAATGATTAAACATTAGGTTCTGTTCTTGCCTTGAACTTTCCATTGTGGAGATGTTCTGCACCCCATTTAGCTTTGTAGTTAGGTGTAGATGAATTGTTTCTTTGTTTCAAAAGTATGTGATCATGCCTCAGAAGAGACTGAGATGAAAGGAGTTGTTGAGAATGCTAAGAACCATACAACTGAAAGGGCATCGTTTTACATCAAGCTCAACTACCTGTAATGACAGCCTATTTCCCACATTGCTTCTTGAAACCTGTTTGTTTCACACGTGAAAGATATTATGAGGTAGCCTGACTGTGATTTTAAACTTGATCAGCTACCAGTTTATCTTCCTATACAGTACATGGGTTGCATCAGCTAGTTTCTTAGATCACTGCTATTGATTGGAGAGGGGGGCGGTCATGAAACAGAAAAGTCAAGATCTCTCCACTCGGATGCACAATTTGCTAATTTCTCTTTCCCAGCCTC
Organism: Anolis apletophallus; assembly: GCA_030556195.1. Classification (NCBI taxonomy): domain Eukaryota; kingdom Metazoa; phylum Chordata; class Lepidosauria; order Squamata; family Anolidae; genus Anolis; species Anolis apletophallus. The sequence goes on along the minus strand of JARBWK010000005.1, from coordinate 85,756,140 downwards.
CTCTTCCTCCTCCTCTTCCTTCTATTATCATTATTAATATTATTACTTCCAGTAATGGCTTTCTAGTAATAGGGCTAACCACTTCATCACACTGGGGCAAATTGCCCCTTTCCAGAACTTTGGGGACAGGGCTTGCCAAGCACCATCACATGATGCTTGGCAGACCCCACTTCATTGATCCCCCAAATGCCAAGGAAGCATCACAAGATGCTTCTTCTGTTGCTACAGAAAGGTAACTGTATTTGGGGTAGCTCCAATAGATCCAGGCATGTAGCCGGGGGGGGGGGCTAAGGGGGCTTCAGCCCCCCCCCTCGAAATTCTCAGGATGGTCCGCGAAAAGGCCTTACTGGTACATTATTTAAACTGTTATGTGCATTTAAATCATGATCTGATCACCATGCTCATTATATCCCATATTAATGGGGTTATTGGGATAACAATACAAAAGGTTTGCTAGGGTAGACCCTCTTCCACCCAGTCTCAGCCCCCCCGAACCAAACTCAGCCCCCCCCTCCCGGAATCAAAATCCTGGCTACGGCCCTGAATAGAGCTATCCACATTTTTGGACCCTTTGCACCATCTGATTGGGGCAGGGCGCTAACGTGCCTTGTTGCAGTTTCCCCATCTGATGGGGGAAGGAGGGAGGGTGTGTGGGATACCAGCAAAATGGTACTGGGGGTGGGGGGTATGTGAAGAGGTCATAAGACAGTTTACAAGTCATTAAAATGAGTACAGATTTAAAATGTTCACAAATATCAGTAAAATAGACCAAAGTTATTTAAAACATAATGTAATCTGTAGGGTTAAAACCATTTAACAAAAGTTATTTAAAAGTCAATGTAATGTATAGCCAATGTCATGTATAGCCCGGGGGGGGGGGTTGAAAAGGGCGGGGTAGAAATACTGTAAATAAATAACAAATGAATACTGCTAGATAACCAATTGAATAATGTCATTGCATAATGTCATCGTATGGTATAAGGTATAGTTGCATCTATGCAAAGTTAGGAGTGTCCATTTATACCAAAAAAGAAACTGTGATCTATCTTCCTAATGAATCCTTATAGCCTTTTAGAACACCACCATTACCTCTGTAGAGAGTGATGATTCCAGCAACTGGAAGATAATCCAGCTCAATAGAACATAAACAACTAGGCTGAAAAACATGGCTAGATGGGGAAATCAGCTTGAACTTCTGCATGTTTGAGTAACTGGTGACATCCCTCCAACAATTCACAGATGATAACTGGGACGTGTGGCCAAGGAGCATCGGACTGTGGGTCAAGATGGCAACTGATTACCCAGCCAAATGAAAACAAAAACAAGCTGCAATGATTTGGAACAAGCCATAAAGATCCTTTCATCTCTTTATAATGAGGAAGAACACAGAATCTAGAGTAGACTGCAACACCTTGCTTTTGTCTGAGCCTAGTGAAAAGGGTAAGATTCAGCTCCCTCTGAGCTGAAAAAGTGGAACAGCAGGGGACTAACTATGATTATCCCTGCCAGGCTATTGGGGGTAGTAGGTAGGAGATGAAATTGAACATCTTACCAAACTAAGCCCAAGGTTGTTGTCATTGTTGTTTTTACTGTACATTCAGGTCAACTCTGACTTACAGTAACCTTATCCTAGGATTTTCATGGCAACATTTTTTCAGACCTTTATTATTATTTTGTGGCTTAGTTTATGGCTTGCTCAAGATTAGCCAGTGTGTCTCTAGGGGCTGAGCTGGAATTTGAACCCATGTCAAAGCCTCTGCTTTAGCCAATCCATTTAATTCTGCTCAGAATTTTTCAAAAGATGGAAGGATCTTCAGAACCTGCAGCTTGTTTTAGTTTTCATTTCCAGTCATCATTTGGCTGGGTAATTAATTGATCATTTTAGTCTTCATATTGATTGATTGGTTTTGAAATCTTTAGTGTCTTTATATTGCAAAAGTAATGCAGCTTTTGCACATCTAAATGATTCCAGAATTTCACCCCCTGACATTAGCATGTAGATATTTATGAGACAACATTGCCATCCAAAATTTGTGTCTGTTATGGAATTCATTCTTCCTTTGGTGTCTGTGAAGGGCTGACAAAATAAATGACAGACACAGAAATTCTTGTCTCTGAAGGGGAGGCTATGTCGACTGTGGTGGTAAGTCATGATATGGAATTATGAAAGAATGTTCCCAAAATATTAGAAAAGCATCAAAGCATTTCTGAGGTAGTGGGGAGCAAGGCAAAAGAAAGACTTAGCGTTGTCATCTCCTGCCTGAGGACCACACAGACACTTCATGAGAATTCATGCAGTTTTTAAGCTATATAACCTTGAACGGTTATAGTAATTTTGAAGTCCTTTCTTTAAAAAAGCAATGATATATAGTTTCCTGACAGACTGGTTTTAATAAGGATGAAATTTTTGTTGTTTCCAAATCAGAAAGGACTCTCACATCTTTAAATCATTAGATTGAGGATGGAGTACTCATTCAGAGAGCATGCTTCAAAGGTTATTGGATTTTACAAGGCTTTCACCCCTCTGCAGTTGTCTGAGAATTAACCTAATTCTTGTTCTTATTCTCAGTGGACACCATATTTCAAATATGTGGCATTCTCCAGATATATTTCTGCAACTTTACAATGTAACTGAAATAGACAAAGAACACGGGCCTTTTAAAAACACACAATGATTGTTAGATTACAAAAGCAAATGTCAGAGTTTTCGGCAGTAGATGAAGACAGGCCTGGCACTTTTCCATGTCAAGATTGTTGAGTATGTGGTGGCAATATTTTTTGTGGGGCTTCATAGATTATTAAAGACAAGGTTGGAAGGTTAAAGTGTAGGTAATTAGGCTGTCTGCTTTAATAGCTAAATCTAGAATGGTTAAGACAGAGACAACATTGAAAGAACAACTACTGGTAAATTTTCAGGGCTATGAACAATGGGAAATGATGAACCTCTACAGAAGCTACCATTTTTAAGTTCTTCCTTAGAAATGGAGACACATGAACTATAACAATAATAATAATATAACATAATAATCTTTATTTATATCCTGCCTTACGTCCCTAATGGGACTCAGGGTGGTTAACAACAAATATTGGCAAATATTCGATGCCATTAAAACTAGCCCAGGACAAATAATTCACCCTAACCCAAAACAAACCACATCTACATCAAATGTGACAACAGATTAATAAGAATTAAATAATAACATAACAAATATATGATTCCACAGCTAACATTGTGAAGAAACAGCCAGAATCTAAACAAAGCCAAATAAGGTAAAATATATATGGTAGTGCACCCATGAGACGGACATACATAATAGTAACAACAAACTTTTTGCATCACTTGTAGCCTTTCTAGGAAGCCATTTGTGTCCCATGTGGCTTGGATTTTAGTTTAGAAAAATCGGAATTAAATGCAAGGACACAGAGGACACAGCAAGGACACAGAGGCCAATTTGTGTTGGGACAGAGGGTGCGCTGAAATGCATAATGCTGTCAACTCAACTGCTATTCTTATGGAGAAGAGGAATGACCAAGGCCCTTATTGCTTTGACCAAAAAAGTAGAAATTCATTCCAACTAAAATGCATTAATTACAAAAACCGTATCACATGGTGGCATATTTATTCCAACCTTGGGTTGTGACTGCAAGTGATGGCCCCCCGTCTCTGGAATGCCCTTACTAGAGAAATAAGACAGGCCCCATCCCTCCCCTCCTTTCATAAGAGCTTGAATACCTGATGGTTTAAACAAGCCTTTGAGAACGATTAGTTCTAGCTCAGCCCCAGATTCTGTTAAATATGGCCATATCTTTTTCTACCAATTACCCAGGTCACTTCCTCCTATTAGGCCCCAGAAATGAACAGCCATAGACTTACCTATTATTGTTATTGCCTGCTATAGCATTGCACTTAATTTCCCTGGACCTCTACAAATTGCACTAGCCTCGGCCTGACCTTTTTAAATTGCCTTGAACAGGCAGGATTATTTTAAATATATATGTGCTATTGTGATTTTTATGCTTATAGTGTCTGTTTATATAAATAAAATTTTGTTTTGTTTTGTTGTTGTAAAGACTGCCAAATAATACTCAACCAAAATGAGGAGGTGAAGCTATGCCACTCTTCCGCTACACTGAGAGAACATACAAAGTGGAGTTCACTTACCAGAAAGAATACAAAAGACATTACTGCTCCCAAATGCAACTTTCTCACATTGGTCTGTTAGCATTATTATATTAATGCAGACAGAAGTCTCTTTGCCTCTTTCTTCCAACAATAGTCTCTCTAAAGAGATTGCCTTTGATTAATGCAGTAGTTCTCAACCTTCCTGATGCTGTGACCCCTTAATACAGTTTCTCATGTTGTGGTGACCCCAACCATAAAATTCTTTTTGTTGCTACTTTATAACAGTAATTTTGCTACTGTAATGAATTGTAAGGTAAATATCTGATATGCATGATGTATTTTCATTCACTGGATCAAATTCGGCACATATACCCGATACACCCAACTTTGAATACTGGTGGGGTTGAGGAGGAGGATTGATTTTGTCATTTGGGAGTTGTAGTTGCTGGGATTTATAGTTCACCAACAATCAAAGAACATTGCAAACTCCACCAAGGATGCTATTGAACCACACTTGGCACACAGAATTCCCATAACCAGCAGAAAATACTGGAAGGGTTTGGTGGCATTGAATTTGAGTTTGAAGTTGTAGTTCACCTATATCCGGAGAGCACTGTGAACTCAAACAATGAGGGATCTGGACCAAACTTGGCAAAAATACTCAATATGCCTAAATGTGAACACTGATGGAGTTTAAGGAAAATAGACCTTGAAATTTGGGAGCTGTAGTTGCTGGGATTTATACTTCACCTACAATCAAAGAGCATTCTGAACCCCACCAATGATAGAATTGGGACAAACTTCCCACACAGAATCCCCATGACCAACATAAAATACTGGAGGGATTTGGGTGGAAATGATAGTAATTTAGGAGAGATGTAGTTTACCTACATTCAGAGAGCATTGTGAACCCAAAGAACAATGGATCTGGACCAAATTTGGCACAATTACCTGCTATGTCAAAATTTGAATACTGGTGGGGTTGGGGGACGGGCGGTTGATTTTGTCATTTGGGAGTTGAAGTTGCTGAGATTTATAGTTAATCTACAATCCAAGAGCACTCTGAACCCATCCCCACAATGGATCTACACAAAACTTGGCACACTACCTAAATGGTCAACACTGAATACTGGTGGGGTTGGGAGGGTGTTTTTGAATTCTGGGAGTTGTAGTTCACCAACACTCAGAGCACTCTGTACCAAACTAGTGATGGATCTAGTAAACTTACCACACATACTCAACATGCCAAATTTGAATACTGGTGGGGTTTTGAGGGGCCTGACCTCAGAGTTAGGGAGTTATAGTTCACCCACATCGACAGAGCCATGTGCACCCAACTGATGGATCTGGACCAAACTGGGCACAAATACCCAATATGACCAAATTTGAATACTGGTGGTAATTGTAGTTCTCCCTGCAGCCAGATAACCACTGATGATGGATCTGAACCAAACTGGGCACGCAGACCCAACGTGGTGAACTGTGAATACAGGAGGGGTTTGGGCCTGATTGATCTTGGCATATGGGAGTTGTAGTTCACAGATTATCTAAGCTGCTTCTATTATACAAATTGAAAGACTGTCTAAGAAGGGAAAGGCACCAAGTAAGACATAGTTTCCATGTGTAAGCTGATATCTTAATAAAAGAAATCCCAAAGGTATTTTGAGAACAGCTCTCCAAAATAAAAAAAAGGGGGCAGAGAGAAGTCTGGGTTGCTCTCTTGACAAAATGAATCTATACCACCCAATCCCAAGATGCCAATCTTCTGGCCGTGTGGATTAATTTTAAAAATGTAATGTGACATCAGGACTATATGATATTTCATCAATTTTTTCAGCAGGGAAAAATACTATATGGTAATTTGTAGCTTGAGGCAATAACACACTGAAAAGCAATTATCTCTGAATAAACAGGCACTACAATGGTAGTATAACAATGTATCAATATATAGGCGTTTGCTTCTTCTCACCTGAGCCCTTTTCCTCCCTCTACCTACCTGCAATTTGAGGACCGGGGCAGTTCAGACAAGCCTGCCACTGACATCAGCTTTATTTTCAAGTTTGGCCATGTTATAGTCTATACAGCCACATATCTGCATTCGCTGAGTGGTGCTACGGCGCCTAGGCGCTTTTTGCGGCTTTTTTTGTCTCCCCCACTACCCCCCTTCTTCTAAGTGGGTTTTCCCGTTCCCAGCGGCTCGGATGTGACTACGGAGGCTTCACATTCCTGTTACTATTTTGCTCTTGGGGCCAGCTCACCCTTACATTTTTGTGACATTATTTTGGGGCTTCTCCCTGTATAAACTTTATATTTAGTTGAGCGCTACTCTCGCTACGTCATTCACGAGCGACGCTCTTTCCCATTGACGGGACTTCGAGGTGGAGACCACTATACGTCATACACCAGTGACGCTGCTACAGTCTAGCGGGCACGCCTCCTGGCTTCTCCATCTGGCATGCCTAGCCTGACGCGGCTACTCCACACACGCCTCGCCACCTCCTCCGTAGACCATCTACTACCTGGTTTTCTGGGTATTCATTCATATTATTACTGTTGATCTAGCTAATGTTTATGTGTCTTGAGCCTGGATTTATTTTGGGATTCACCCTTATATACTGTAATAGATACATTTTGCTGGGGCTTCTTTTTGTATGCATTTGCTGATGTATTTTGCACTATGAATATTTTACCTTGCATATACCAATTGCGATATTGTGCCTTTGTGTTTTCCACTTGGAGTATACTGTATATGATGATTTGTATTTGAACAATGTATTTTCCCATGTCTTGGAATTGGTCTGCTCTTTTAATGAATTGATACATTATATACAATATATTGATACATTGTTATACTACCATTGTAGTGCCTGTTTATTCAGAGATAATTGCTTTTCAGTGTGTTATTGCCTTACTATATGCCAGTACTCTATTGTGCCTTGTGTTACTTAAATTTGCAGCTTGACTCTGATACATCCTGTGGATCTCTGTGCTGATGTCTTTGCCTGTTATTTTCTTTTGGAGGAGTTTTGCCGTTGTCTTTGCTATACAGTCTCCCCACCCCATGCCCTCATACACAACCATAAAGATGACAAGCTTTCATGTGATTAACATTTAAAAAGCAAATGGGTCATGACCCTATGGGACCTTGTAGGGAGCTCTGGATGATGAGAGCCTCAGACTAGCCATTTTGTTACTTTTTCCTGTTTTTGTGTGGCAATCTTGCAAAAATAATTGGAAATATGTTTAAACAGTATAATCTCAGATAACAGCTGAAATATGACAATGTAAAATGAAGTGTATTTTATTTGTATATTTTTTCAAATATTCCCTTTGTATTACGTTTTCTATCAAGGGGTCAGAGGCAGGTGACAGATTTTAAAGCAATTTAACAAACTCAAAATTATTAATAACTGATTTTTAAAAGCCTACTTGTTGTTTTGTGCATTTCAGCCATTTCCAAATTAGATCCTGTGAAACTATTGCAGGGTTTTCTTGACAAGGTTTACTCAGAGAGGGATTACATTTGCTTTCTTCTGAGACTGAGAGAGTGTGACTTGCCCAAGGTGAATCAATGAGACTCCATGCCTGAGTAGCAATTCAAACCCAGATCTTTGAAAAGATCTGGGGAGTCAAACTGTCCCTTTGCAAAGGCAGGAATTCACAGCTACAATATGACTCATTCTGTGTTCCATTGTATAATAATGTACAGTTACATTTTTTCTTATCTAAAGAACCTTCATATTTTACTCTGATGTTATAAAAAGCCTATAAAATGTATAGTATTCAAACTGAATTGTTGTCTAAAAGGTGGATAAGAAGTAATGGGGGCGAAAATAGAGGTAACAAATCAAATAGCATTTTTCTGAAAATGTCAATTCTTTGTTAAACCACATAACTCAACCCATATCTGCATTGTAACTGTTGTTGTGTCCCAATGGGATGTGTGTGTTTATTGATTTAAAGATTGATTCAGTGTGTCTACTGGAGTTTAGACTAATCAATAGAATTCAGGCCATTGACAAAAAGAATTACAAGTAAGTGCAGCTACTGTAGAATTAATGCAGACACCACTTTAATTGTGATAGATCAATATTATGGAATCCTGAAAGCTGTAGTTTAGTGAAGCACCATCACTCTTTGGCAGGGCAAGCTAAAAAGCTTATAGAGCTACAACTCCTGGGATTCCATAGAATTGAGCCATGGCAATTAAAGTGACGTTAAACTGCATCCATTCTACAATGTAGATGCACCCTAAGCCACTGTTTTAGTAGGTGTTTTTCTCAATATTAATACACAAGGCTCCTTTCATAAGACCATTTTATCCCATAATCACTGTGAAGAGAAGCTTAATTGTGATGGCCTTGTCAAAACATAGGTGAAGCTCTACTTCAGTGCAGGGGTCCCCAAACTAAGGCCTTCAAGTTGCTATGGCCCTCCAAGGTCATTTACATAGGCTCCACCCTAAACATTAGACTTTGGGTCACCCTAAATCTGAAATCCTAATTAACTTGACTATCTCATCAGTCAAAAGCAGCCCCACACATGGAAATACTGCTAAGTTTACATGGTTTAAAATTGTTCATCATTTTAAATACTACATTATTCTTTCATGTTGTTTTGCACTGCAAATAAGATATGTGCAGTGTGCATAGGAATTTGTTCATGTTTTATTCAAACTATAGTGTCCCCGGCCCCCCCCCCCCCCCCGTCGTCGTTGTCCCAAAAGTTTGACGGTCCATGAACTGGCCATCTGCTTGAAAAGTTTGAGGAGCTTCTCTACTTTGTGGGCTCCAGTTTGTCAATAAAAGACTTTCTATGGGAATATCACAATTTGAAAACATTTTATAATTTTGCTCTTTCCTTTACTTTTAGCACAACAAGCATGCCTTCATACATCAGGACAACAAATAGCTATATCCCAGTTAACCCATCCATCTGGTTTTCAAGCCAGCCAGAGCAGCAGCCACATCCAGATCTTGCATTCCGCCATCAACCTAAAAGCTCAGCTATTGGCAGCATCATAGCATCACCCTTAACTATTTCTATCTGTGTGACAATGGCTTCTTTTCTGCTGGATCTACTGAATCCCTCGTGACAATGCAAGAATTCTTAAGTGCAATATCCGGAAAAGAGAAGAAGGACAATCTTCCATCTGATTGAATTTGTTCCTAATGAATAGTTTCACCTAGGCCTTCCAAGTCAAGGAGCAATAAGCACCTCAAACTGGTATACATCTCTCTTTTGCCAAGATATTATTTTGAAACTCTAAAGCTTTATTTTACATGCTGACTTAACATCTTCTTTTTGTAGAAGGATCTTTATTTCCCATACTGCTATGGGGGTTTTTGTAATATATATATTTATATAAATATATATATAAAAGGAAAAAAAATAGTGTATTTATTCAATCGATAAACTTATTTTTGTCATTGCAGAATGTTATCCTTGTTCAAAAGTAGCTGCAAAGTTACAAATTACATTTGTTAGATTCTTAATAAACATTCATAATATCTGAATTATTATTAAGATGGCATAATATTTAGACCATTCAAACTTGGAATTTTCTCCTGAGTCATATTTTCAAGGGCTTCTTAAATCAGCTCATGTAGCATAAAACAAATATCATTTCAACTTTCCATTCACATTTCTCATTCCCACAGTGATAGGAAAAGAGGAAATTGACAAGGTTGGATTAAATTCACCTCTGGGGCAGAATTCATAATGAATAATCAGGTCTACTTTAGATAGATGAGTCAGAGGACTGTGACACGGTGATGCTGCTGAGCTATATCACTTGTTGACATATAGTCCTTCCAGTATACATCTGAAATTTCATGAATGTGAAAATCATATGCCTGATGTGTAATAAGAAATAATTATAAGGGCAGGGGTCTGTTTTCCCCATTTCTATGGTGTTACAACATATTGATTCATTGATTAAAAATTCCCTGTGTAATTATAACAGCTAAAAACCTTGAAAGTTAAGATTAAAGCTATGGTTCCAAAAGAAAGCAGAGTATGGTACATCCTACAGCATGAGTTATCACTGCCCATATGCTCTTTTCATACTCCATCTCTTCTGAAATATGTATGTTCAGTGAGTTATTTTATCTCTTAGTGCAAATCGTATTTTTCTCTTGCACATAACCAACAAACAATGGTTTACTATTGTCCTCTAGTTCAAGACTTCAACCAGCCAACTATTTTTCCAGTCAATCCAGGTTTAGAAGGCAAGTGTAAACCAGGATATACATGTACATAAACATATTTCCCAAAGCCAAGTTTGGTGTTAAAAATGAACTGAGCCTATATAAAAGTGTGAAACTTATTTTATCTTGCAAAATTAGGAACCATAAGTCAAAATGTTTCTTATATAATTCCAAGTGTATTTATCCTAATACAGCCATGATATTTCAGCAGCAACATCATTTGTTTGTGTGTATGTCACAGTTTAATAACTGAAACTGTTTCAAAATAAAACATTGCACCACTTAAAGATCATTTGCTAAGTTACAATAAATATTCCCAACTTTTTTATAAACAGGCCCATCATCTCATATTAATTATTCATACATTATACTAACAATTAATACTAAGGCGTTAAAGAAGAGAAATGAAAAACAGTATTCAGTTAGAATCAGACAATGTATGCTGGCAGCAATTCATCTTTTTTAAAAATCTTGAAATCTTGAAAACAATTCCTAAATAAAACCATTATTTCCCCTAGCCAAATAAAGTAGGCTAGACAGACAGAAAATAATCTGTAAGCCTCTTCATGTACAAAGATATATTTTGTACACAGATTGCCTCAGTGGAATGCCTTCACAATCTACAAAATGTCTGCTTTTTATGCTTTTTTGCATGCACATCCTCCAATATGTAGCTCACATAGTTTTGACCAGTGGTTGTTGGTGATTCCCATGTCAGTTAGGCCAGTGTTTCTCAACCATGGAGCCGTGAGCGATCATCAGGTGTGCCGTTGGAAATTGGAACCTCCAATACCCTTTCTTCCCCCTCCTGCCAAACACTTTTTCTTCTCCACTCAGGCTCCCTTCTTCCCAGCCTTGCTCTGCTCGCTTTGCTTTGCTCACGCTGCCACTTATGCAGGAGGGGGGCGGGAGGAAGACGTGACCCGTGTGGGCGCTACTGCGCAGACTCACCCCACGTCTTCCTCCCTCCCTTCCCCTCTCCCCTCCTGAACACGCTCACGCTGCCCCCTCGGATCAAAACGGCGGCAAAAGCGGCAGTGTGAGCAAAGCGAGCAGAGAGAGGCTGGGAAGAAGGGAGCCCAAGTGGAGAAGAAAAAGTAAGTCTTCGGCAGGAGGGGGAAGAAAGGGCGCGAAGGGGAAGGAGAAGGAAGAGGTCTCTGTCGAAAGTTGGCATGGGCAAACTTGGACCTTCCAGGTGTTTTGGACTCCAACTCCCACCATTCCTAGCAGCCTCAGGCCCTTTTTCTTTCCCCCCCTCAGCCACTTAAGTAGGAAAGGGCCTCAGGCTGTTAGGAATGGTGGGAGTTGGAGTCCAAAGCACCCAGAGGGCCGAAGTTTTCCCATGCCTGTTTTAGGGACCTTAAAGTGGTGAGCCTCCTTCCAACATTGTGATTCTGGATAGAAAACAAACAACAACATAACATAACATTGTTTGAGTCCACAGTGCTCTCTGGGTGTAGGTGAACTACAACTTCCAAACTCAAGGTCAATGCCCACCAAACTCTTATAGTATTTTTTCTTGGTTATGGGAGTTCTGTGTGGGAAGTTTGATTCCATTCCATCATTGGTGGAGTTCAGAGTGCTCTTTGATTGCGGGTGAAGTATAACTCCCAGTTGTTGAGCAAGACCTTAGTGTGTGTCTTTCTGCCATTCCTGCCAGAATATCTATGTTGTGTTCATCAAAACAGGCCCAGGTTTCACACTGAGTGTATAAATACATTTAAAAACATATTAACTATATGTATTACTGTGTTAGAGTGTCATTTTGTGTCATTTTGGTTGGTGGTGTGCCCCAGGATTTTGTAAAGCTAAAAAGTGTGCCGCGGCTCAAAAAAGGTTGGGAAACACTGAGTTAGGCAATAAACAATCAAAACTTTATTACGGTCACTGACCAGCACAAAGTGGGCACAAGCGCCCTAAGAGGGGAAGGACAACTCCCCAGTAAACAGTTATTTAAAATTAGATTAGAAATCAGTATAAAAATATTTTTTAAAGACAGGATATTGTAACAGGTATGGAACCAAAGGGGGAGGGGAGTGGTTGACGAGAGAGGTAGAAAACACTGGTGGGGGGCACTAAACGGGAAGGGCACACTGCGAATCTAGTAGCATTTCAGCTGTAACATGTTGCTCTAACCGCATTCACAGCAAGGTGTTGCCTAACGGTATCAGTCATCAACCGTCTGATTTTAAGAGCAGCAGCACAGAACTTAGCAACACTGTAAGTTATTGTAGTGTTAGAGTCCGAAAGCAGGAGGGTGGAATAATATTTTTCACTGCGCCCCGGGTATTTTGAAAGCCATGGTCTAATGAGCTTAGATCTCAGTTAGGCAATAAATCCACCCCAGGTTTGACTGTTTTGTAAAAGTTCAGACCTAAAATGCAGAGCAGATTTACCATGGCACTGAAATGGAAACCACTTGTCACTAGCAGTTCCCATTTGGAACTGTTGGAACTGCAGTTCCAACAGTTCCAAATGGGGTCTGAATGCAATTCCTGTTTCCTTCTCCAAAGGAACATCATTCTCTGATAGTACAAGCGCTAAAGATTAGCAACCTTGTCACATGACCATCGGAATTGCCCTACGTCGTCTCACATCATTGGGGGGGGGGGGTGCGGAACCTGGTGCTCCATGCACTGCATTGCCTAGCTTCAATTAAGGACCATCCCATGGAGGGAAACATCAATTGTGCGACTCCCCCGCCGCCCCCCATGGCTTCCTATGGCAACACAGGAAGTGTCTAATGTTGCCTCCGCGGCAGAATGCTCCAGCTCTGCTTCACCCATAGATCCCTGCTGGCATCGTTTAATGGGAGCCGGCAGGCTCGGGTGGGTGATGTTAGGTGGAGCCAGTATATGCTGCCAGAATCCTGCCCTTGTGATGAGGTCACAAATCTTGGAATATTTTTAAAAATAGTAATCCTTTTTTCTAATCATCCAACAGCCCAATACCAGAAATAATGTACTGGATTGTTACTAAAATGTTGTTATTACTGTTACAATTGTGTAAAAGGGAGAAAAACAGGAACACCATCTGCTTGCCCCCATTATTGATCATCTCAATTTTGAATTGATTAGCTTGCCTAGACACATCTTCTCATCTACATTGATATGGCACAACAGACTATGTGGCTGCTATATTAATTGCACACAGATGTTTCTGGCAAGGAGACAGAAGGATTTGGTCACTCATTAACTCTTCCTTCCCCATCTTTTTACCCAAGCAATTTTTCTAAATCACAAAGCTGAGCCAGTCTTAGGGTGCACCTGCACTGTAGAATTAATGTCTACCATGGCTCAATTCTATGGAATCATGGAAGTCTTTAGCCTTCTTTGCCAAATAGTGCTGGTGCTTCATGAAACTTCATCTGCCTCCCCAGTATTCTTGGTTTTTCCACATTTGTGGGGCGCTGTGCCTCTAACTTCTGTGAATATGGAAGGCTTCCTCTTTGAACAATATCCCAAAAGAAGAATCACATGAATAGCTACTGATATGGTCTTTTCTTCTACCTTATTAGCATTGCTTAGATTGAGGAGCTGCATACCTAACAGTTTATAATTGGCAGAAATCTTGTCAGATTACACTGAAAAGTAGTTTGTTACTGACCTTACAAAATGAGGTCTTTTTCATTGCTGCAGGAAAAGTAGTTATCAAAACATCTTATTGCAAGTAATACATTACTTCCAACTCTGCTGTTGACCTTGTATTCACCAGAACTTGTGTACATAAGGTGTGTCCAGTCACAATTCCTGTTTCTTCTTCCTACCAGCTCTGCTAGATTTCCCTTGCTGTGATCAATAAACATATTACTTCAAAGAAAAATGAACTACATCTTTCCACAGATATAATGGCACAACATTTTACTTGAACAAAAGTGGTTGCTTTTAAAGTGTTTGCACAGAAAATAACATTTTTGTGCTTTAAACAATGTTTTCTGCACATATAACAATTTGCTGTTTTCTGAACAGGGAAATTGTTTTCTACATTGTAATAATAATAATAATAATAATAAGTGCCCAATGTGTAACCCAATACAAAAGCTAGCATGGCAATCTTGTTTGCTGTGTACTAATTTTGTTGTGTATCTAATAATAATAATAATACCCTCCTCTCTTTGTTGCAACATCATCAAAACTAGAGATCATTAAAAAAAATCCATTGTACCAAAAACCTGTTCACCACACAGGGAACTCCAAATAATCTTGGGAAATTATGTAGTTTAAAATGACTTTCTCACATTAAGAAGAAAAAATGTAAAATGGTTCACTCATCCCTGCAAGACTACAATTTCTGAAGATTTACATTGCCTGTCCAAAGGCAACTGAGCCCTACAGATAAACAGGAATGTACAGCAATGATATTGGAAAAATAAATGAGCCGCAATTCACTCAGTTTTCTTCCTCTGCATTAGGAAAAATTGACACAGAGCAGCAGTTCACATCCTCTGGCATCTCGGAAATCTCTTCCCATGCACTATAGTGGCTTTGGCTTCTTGAAACTGAAGTCAAAATATCTGGAGTATCAAAGAAGGAAAAAGTCTGCTACAGAACAAAATGCAGGATCATTCTACTTTTCAGATTTGTCCATGTTTCCAATATGTGATCCTCATAATAAGCATTATATAATATGTATGGTCTCAAACATCTGAAATTTCCCTTAGTCCAAAATACATTATGTAGAAATATGCAAAACAATACCTGAAATACTTATGGGAAAGTCCTGAATTTTCAGTTTGCTTTTTTTTTTTGTAGATGTGGGAAATTGTGCATCTCAAGGTGGGCTGAATAGTATTCAGACTAACAGTAGCCTTATAGTAATCACTGTTGTTAACTTAGAAGTCTAAAATCTTGCTAGTCCCAGTATTCTTGGAAAGACTTGGTTTCTAAAACGATGAGATAACTTTTGTCTCCCTCGCTATTGAATTTATTTCAAATCTGCTCCACTGAGTTCTCCCAACCTGCCAAAGCAAACCGGGATGCTCCACAAGAGGGGTGTCCTGAAGTGTGGTGTCTAGTGGCCATCCCAATGAGAAATTGATATCTTTGTATACTGCACTTTTAAATAATTTAAAAGCCACATATTTATTTCCAAGAATATAATTACATACTCCACCAATGCTACAGCTACAAAGGGGACAACATGCAAATGTTGTCTCTTCCAGATACGAATTCTGTCCTATCCAATACATTTTTCCTTCAATCACCAAATTTCTACTGTAGTTGGAAGTTAAAACATCAGTTGAACACTTAGAGATACAGTTTAGGAATTTATTGACAGAATACAAAGACAACAAATAGAGAAATTTTAGGTATGGATGATTTTTTAATGTCTCATGTCTTCAATTTTAGAAATTTGGTAGATGAAGGAAAAGTAACTGTTTTCCCTGTTTCTCTGTACCTCTTGAACCTAAGTGGGATAATCAATTAAAGAAAAATCTTCACTGTAAACAAAGAAAGATCAAAAAGTTTTAATTATTGGCTTATTAACACATCATACCAGTGGTTTTCTAATGAGAAACTTGAAAGTAGATTATTGGCTTGCTGGTTTTCCAGTTCACAACTCCATTCATGCAACATGTATCTCATAGACTTTAGTATCTGGAAAACACATAGCCAGTATTTAATGCAATTTAAATGTTTAAAAGATTAACCAAAAGTTTGTATTTTTGCCAGCCAAGTGTCTCAAGTACCATCTTTATCTACTGAGAAGCCAGTCCAGACCTTGGGAATGCCATGAAGTACAGCTTCCAATGCCTCTCACTCAGAATGGTTACTGGACATACTGGTTTCTAAGCAAGTTCCACTAAATTTCATGGACCATAGCCCCAATAAGCATGCACAGAATTTCAACCTTATTTGCATTTACACTTAGGAAAAAACGTGAGAGGAGAAAGGCATGCCCAGATTTAGCAACACTTTCTTAAAAGGAGTGCCCAGAAGTAAAGGCAAAGCAGTATGCTGAATGTAAAGACCCGTTGAAACTATATACACACACACACACACACACACACACCTCACATATATGGACCACTGCAGCACTTTTGCAATCCAAAAATGTGACTCCTGTACAGAAATATATTTGCATATGTCTGTTGCTTTTGCAGGACTTGGGTGTGGAGTAGTGTGGCATATAAAACAATGCACATCCTTGCAAATGTTATTGAACTGCAACTATACCCTGTCTTGCTAGTATTGCAAATAATGAGGACTGGAAGAGAGTTGCATTGCAACAACACCTTAACCATGAGCCATCCAACTTTTGTATAATACAGAATTTCTCAAACTGTGCTCCCCAGATGTTTTGGACTTCAGCACCAATAATTCCTAAGAGCTGGTAAGCTGACTGGGATTTCTAGGAGTTGAAGTCCAAAAAACCTGGAGGAGCATAGTTTGAGAAACACTAATGTCATTAGTATGGCTTCAGAAGAGTTAACGTGCAAAGGCGCCAAACGGATTTTAGTTCGCCCGAAGAGACTTATGGAACCTGAAAGGTTCCTGAATGCTCTGAGGGATCTGGAGTCTGTCAGCGACTCAGTCGATGAGCAGATTTCCACCTGGAACACCTCCCTATCTAGAGCTCTCGACGAGATCGCTCCTAGGCACCCTCTCCGACCTCGCAAGCATCGATCCCCCTGGTACACGGAAGATCTTAGGTCGATGAAGCGAGAAAGGAGACGGCTAGAGTGTGTGTGGAGAGAACTCCGTGACAGAGCCTCTCTATCAGCTTATAAGCTATTTAAAAAAGCTTATGAGCGTGCTGTCAAGGCGGCAAAAAATGTGTACTTCTCCACCTTGATAGCGTCTGCTAACTCACGCCCGGCTCAATTATTTAAAGTAATTCAGTCCTTGATGACGGTCCCTACCGTCCCAAAAAACAATGATCAGGCCCTTACCGCCGGTGCTTTTCAGAGTTTTGTTGCAGACAAGATATTGAGTCTCCGCCGGGACCTCCCAGCCATGGTTGACACAGTACGTGAGCTCGAGACCCCGTGGCCCTCCGCTGGGCCCACCCTCAACCGGTTTCGGTCACTGGACGCAGATGCTGTTGATAAGATTGTGGCTGCGACTAGGCCTACCACCTGCTCCCTCGACCCGTGCCCCTCCTGGCTTGTTAGATCTTGCCTGGAGGGGTTACGTGGGCCTCTGTTGAACATCATACATAGCTCCCTTGAGCAAGGAGTGTTTCCAGAGTCCTTAAAAGAGGCAGTGGTAGCTCCATTGCTGAAAAAACCGTCATTAGACCCTGCGGTTCCCTCCAACTACCGACCGGTGTCGAATTTTTCGTACCTGGGGAAGGTAGTTGAGAGGGCAGCAATGGAGCAGTTGCAGTCCTTCTTAGATGATGCATCATGGCTAGATCCCTTCCAGTCCGGCTTCCGTTCGGGGCACGGGACGGAGACCGTCCTGGTCTCCATCACAGATCAACTCCGTTACCAGCTCGACCAAGGCGGTTCTGCGCTGCTCGTGTTATTGGACCTCACGGCAGCGTTTGACACGGTCGACGACAATCTTTTGACCCACCGCCTGGCCATGGCTGGAGTGAGGGGGACAGCCTTGAAATGGCTGGCCTCCTTCCTCCACCAGCGGTCCCAGTGAGTGAGGAGGCGGGAGGAGGTCTCCGAGGGCTCCCCATTAGTTTGTGGAGTTCCTCAGGGGGCCATCCTCTCCCCTCTGTTATTTAACATCTATATGCAGCCAATTGCACAGCTGGTGCGGAGTTTTGGGCTTGAGTGTCACCAGTACGCTGATGACACTCAGCTCATTCTGAGGATGGAGGGCAGGCTGGGATCTGTCCCCGATAATTTCCAACACTGCCTCGAAGCCATTACTGGATGGCTGCGAGCCAGTAGGTTGAGGGTGAATCCAGCGAAGACTGAGATCTTGTGGCTGGGTCGTCCGGGTGGTGGGGATGTCCAGCTTCCAACCCTGGACGGTGTGGCATTATGCCCATCACCTTTAGTAAAGAGCCTGGGAGTCCATTTGGACTCCCAGCTGACCAAGGAGGCCCAGGTCTCCATGGTCAGCAAGTCTGCTTTTTTCCATCTTAGACAGGCGAGGCGGCTGGCCCCCTATCTATCCCGGAACGACCTGGCCATGGTGATCCAAGCCACGGTCATCTCGAGACTAGACTACTGCAATGCACTCTACGTTGGCCTTCCTCTGTCGGTGAGCCGGAAGCTCAGACTAGTGCAGAATTCTGCCGCCCGACTCCTGTCTGGAACACCAACTGGTAGTCATATAACACCTACCCTGCAGGATCTGCACTGGCTGCCAATCGAGCACCGGATCACCTTCAAAGTGTTGGTTCTTACCTTCAAGGCCTTACACGGCCTGGGGCCAGCGTATCTGAGGGACCGTCTCTCCCCATATTGTCCCACGAGATCACTGCGGTCGGAGGATACCAACCTCTTGGATGTCCCTTCTGTGAAGTTCGCTAGGTTAACGGCAACCCGCAGGAGGGCGTTCTCCAATATTGCGCCCACCTTGTGGAACGCCCTCCCCACAGAAACGCGTGCCATTCAGGACTTGCTTCTCTTTAGGCGGGCGTGCAAGACCTACCTCTTTCAGCTGGCTTTTGGCCTGTAGGTCTTTCTCGTACACAGCCCGCTTTGTTATTCTAGTGTTGTATTCTACACACTTGATTTTAAACTGTTATTGTGCTATGCGTTATTTTAATTGCCGTGTTTTAAATTGTTGCTGTATTTTATTGTGTTTTACCCGGCGCTTGTGAGCCGCCCCGAGCCACCCAGGAGTGGCGGCATAGAAGCCCAAGAAATAAATAAATAAAATAAATAAACGTTTTAGAGATATGCTATTTAAAAATCCACATCTTCTTTAGCTCTCTAGCTACTTTTTGTGTCTGCGTTTAGCTGCTATTAATGTTTTTGATAAATATAATGGATGATGATAAAATGAAAACTGAAAAATCCACTTTGGGTCCATTTCTCCAATGTGCTGATGTAGAAATATCTTTTGACAGTGGAAAAGAGAACCAAAAGTCTATGTTTTAAAATGTAATTAAGTCTACTGTGATTCTTCTACACTGTATTTTGTTTGTAATCCTCATTTATCATTCTCAAAAACAAGGACTTTAAATCTCAGTTGTCAACTAAAGATGTTGTTGTTTCACCTT
The DNA here is from genome assembly GCA_030556195.1 of Anolis apletophallus. Taxonomy (NCBI): domain Eukaryota; kingdom Metazoa; phylum Chordata; class Lepidosauria; order Squamata; family Anolidae; genus Anolis; species Anolis apletophallus. The sequence continues at coordinate 85,736,676 of JARBWK010000005.1, read as the reverse complement.
CTTTTGAAAAAAAAAGGGAAATATAAAGGGAAATCAAAAATGCAAATTAACAACTTCACTAGGAAGAGCATAGCAGGATCTCTGTTTAAATTTATTTGATAAGTATCAGCTGGGTTTTGGTTCCAGAACCCCCTATGGCTATCAACATTTCTGGATACTCAATTCCCATATATAATGGCACAATAGCATGATATATTTTATACAAAATGGCAAAACCAAAGCTTGCTGTTTGGATTAAACAAAATTTCAAGGCATAGATGGTAGAATCTGTGGATGGATACAGAGGACCCACTGTATGGGATGCAGGATTGAAATGTTACATATGTACTTTAAATAAAATCATGACATTTAAATGCATATATTTTCTATTAAGAACATAAGAACATAAGAAGAGCCATGCTGAATCGGGCCTCAGCCCATCTAGTCCAGCATTCTGTGTCACACAGTGGCCCACTAGTTGTACACAGGGATCTCTAGCAGAAAGGAGGGCAGAACCCGCACCTGCTCCCGACCCCCCACAACCAGTACCCGGGGAAATCCTGCCTGCCTCCATCAACACAGAGGTGGCACTTGGATGTCCATTTCAGTAGCTACTGATTCCCTTGGTATCCATGAATCTGTCTAATCCTGCCTTGAAGCTGTCCAGGCTGACCGCTGTCACAACCTCCTCTGGAAGTGAGTTCCATAACCCAATGACCCTCTGGGTGAAGAAATATTTCCCTTTATTAGTCCTAACTTTCCTACCTTGGAGCTTCAGGAGTGCCCCTAGTCCTAGTGTTGTGTGACAGAGAAAATATTTTTCTCTATTCACCTTTTCTATCCCATGCATGATTTTATACACTTGGATCAAGTCACCTCTTAAACGCTGTCTTTCAAGGCTGAAAAGACCAAGGCGTTGCAACCTGATTTCGTAAGGGAGCTGCTCCATCCCTTGGATCATTCTTGTTGCCCTTTTCTGTACCTTTTCCAGTTCCGTTATATTCTTCTTGAGGTGCGGTGACCAGAATTGTACACAGTACTCCAGATGTGGCCTCACCATAGATTTGTAGAGAGGCAATACAACATTTGACGACCTATTTTCGATTCCCTTCCTGATCATGCCAAGCATAGAATTTGCTTTTTTTTACTGCTGCTGCGCACTGGGTTGACATCTTCATTGAGCTGTCCACCAAAACCCCAAGATCCCTTTCCTGGTTTGTCTCAGAAAGCTTTGACCCCATCAATTGGTAGGTGTAGTTGGGGTTCTTTGCCCTGATGTGCATGACTTTACACTTGTTTAGGTTAAAATGCATTTGCCACTTTGTTGCCCATTCACTCAATTTCGAGAGATCTTTCTGGAGCTCTTTACAATCAGTTTCATTTTTAACTACCCTGAACAATTTAGTGTCGTCTGCAAACTTTGCTACCTCAGAATTTACTCCTACATCCAGGTCATTAATGAATAAATTAAAAAGTAATGGACCCAAAACTGAACCTTGGGGTACGCCACTTCTCACCTCTTTCCACCCAGAGAAATGTCCGTTTATTACCACCCTTTGTTTCCTACAGTTTAGCCAGGTTCCAATCCAGGACAAGACCTGTCCTCTGATTCCATGGCTGAAGAGCTTATTTAGGAGCCTTTGGTGAGGGACTTTGTCAAAAGCCTTTTGAAAGTCAAGGTAAACAATATCAACTGGGTCCCCTTTATCTATGTGTTTATTTACACCCTCAAAGAATTCTAACAAGTTAGTAAGACATGATTTGCCTTTGCAGAAACCATGTTGATTTTCCTTCAGCAATGCCTGTTCTTCTATGTGCTTAGTAATTTTTTCTTTAATAATGGTTTCCATCACTTTGCCTGGAACTGAGGTAAGACTAACTGGTCTATAATTTCCTGGATCACCCCTGGATCCTTTCTTGAAGATCGGAGTTACATTTGCCTCCCTCCAGTCCTCGGGTACAGTGCCTGATCTTAAAGAAAGGTTATATATTTTGGCTAGAATTTCAGCAATTTCACACTTGAGTTCCTTAAGAACTCTGGGGTGGATGCCATCTGGCCCTGGTGATTTGTTGACATTTAGTTTAGTAAGGCATGTGAGAACATCTTCCTTGTTTATCTCTATCTGGTTTAATTCATTTAATTCCCTCCCTGAAAAAACTGACTCAGCTGCAGGCATATGTTGTCTGTCCTCCTGTGTGAAAACGGAGGCAAAGAAGTCGTTTAGCCGCTCGGCAATCTCCTTGTCTTCACTTATTGTCCCTTTCTTACCATTTTCGTCAAGTGGCCCAACTGCTTTTCTAGTTGGGTTTCTACTTCTGATGTACTTAAAGAAGTTTTTGCTATTTTTTTAAATATTCTTAGCTATATGTGCCTCAAAATCGCTCTTGGCTTTCCTGACGGTTGCTTTGCATTTAGTTTGCCAGAGCTTGTGTTCCTTTCTGTTCTCCTCAGTAGGAAGAGCCTTCCATTTTTTAAATGAGTTTTTCTTCTTTCCAATCACATCTTTTACTTCATTTGTAAGCCATGCCGATGTCCTCTTGGACTTTCCGGCCTCTTTCTTATTTTAGGAATGCATTTTAGTTCGGCTTGTTTTAAAGTATTTGTTAAACAATTTCCAAGCATTTTGAGGGATTTGATTTTTTTACTGTTCCTTTTAGTTTGTTCTTTACTATTTTTCTCATTTTGGTGAAATTCCCTTTTTGAAAATTTAAGGTCTCTGTGTTAGTTTTCACTGACAGTTTGCTATCCAAACTTAAGTTGAAGGTTATTGTGTTGTGGTCACTGGTACCTATGGCTCAGTTACAAGGACATCTTGAACGAGATCTTGTTCATTAGTTAGCACCAAGTCCAGGATCCCCTTTCCCTGGTTGGTTCCATGACCATCTGCTCAAGGGAATAATCAGCTAGCATGTCGAGGAACCTTGTCTCTCTTTCATGCGTAGAACAAGAATTTAGCCAATCTATTCGGGGATAGTTGAAGTCCCCCATTATGACTAATTTATTGCTTTTTGAGGCCTGTTTAATTTCATTTTCCAGATAGCAGTCTGCCTCTGGAGTTTGGTTGGGAGGGCGATAGCAGATCCCTAATGCTAGATTAGTTTTTTGTCCTGGGATTTTTACCCACAATGTTTCTGTAGGTGAGTTTGAATTTTCTTGAAATTCTAATTCATGAGATTCTAGCTCTTCATTTATGTACAAGGCCACACCGCCACCGTTTTTCCCTCTCCTGTCTTTCCTGTACAGTTTATAACCTGGAATTTTTGTGTCCCAATTGTTTTCCTCTGTCCACCAGGTTTCTGTTATGCCAATAATATCAATATTTTTTTCTTTTGCCAAACATTCCAACTCTCCTATTTTTGTTTGAAGGCTTCTAGTGTTTGCGTACAGACATTTATATTCATTGCTCTGATGCCCTTTCAACTTTGGCTGTTTATGAGAATTTGTAGAAGGCCTACCATGTCCTACCTCTTGACTACTTTCTATCTTTTCTGTTGACTCGGCCATTTGTGCGTAAATTTCATCCTCCATACTTGGCGTTTCACCCTCTCGAACCGGAAGCTGCCCAGCTCCTGTCGACTTTCCTCTAGGAATCAGTTTAAAAGCTGCTCTGAAGCCTTTTTAATATTAATTGCCAGCAGTCTGGTTCCATTTTCGTTCAGGTGTAACCCGTCCCTTTTGTCAGGGTTTGGCTTTCCCGAAATGTTCCCCAGTTCCTAACAAATCTAAAGCCTTCCTCTTGACACCACTGCCTCATCCACGCATTGAAGCTCCGGAGCTCTGCTTGTCTGGCTGTCCCTGCGCGTGGAACCGGTAGAATTTCCGAGAATGCTACCTTGGAGGTCCTGGACCTTAATCTTCTACCTAGCAACCTAAATTTGGCTTCCAGGACCATCCGTTTGGCCTTCCCAATGTCATTGGTACCGACGTGTACCACGACTGCTGGCTCCACCCCGGCACTATCTACCAGCCTATCTAGATGCCTCGTGATGTCCGCAACCTTTGCACCTGGCAGGCAATTTACCATGCGGTCATCACATCCATCACAAACCCAGCTTTCTATGTTCCTGACAATCGAATCGCCCACTACAAGAAGCCCCCCTCGGTGCAAGAGGATATGGGCACATCCTCCGAGGAAGGGGTCCCAACTAAGGGAGCCGGTCCCTCTTCCTCAGACAGATGTCCTCCCTGCCCAAGACCCCCATTTTCCAAAGCAGCTGGAGGGCTGCTCAGAACGGAGTGGGATGCTCCTATTTCATCCCTGGAGATCTCTTCCTCCTGCCTCACTTCCTCTCTGTGCTTCTCCAGGTCTGCTACCTTGGCTTCAAGGGAAAGAACACGTTCCCTGAGAGCCAGGAGCTCACTGCAGCGAATGCACACCCAAGACTTCTGCCCAGCAGGCAGATAGTCATACATGTGACACTCAATGCAAAACACTGGAAAGCCCCCCTCCCACTGCTGGCTGACTACCTCCATTTCTTGTTTATATGTTTTTATAATTGACTCCCTTTTTTTAGATAATTAGACTTTTTTTCCTTTTTGTAGATTCACTGTTTGTTTTGGTCTTGATTAACTTTTTTACAAGTCTTTGGATATTTCTTTTCTTTCTTTCTTTTTTACTTGTTACAGGTTTATGTTGTATCGCGCACCGATAGGCGCGCGGGCTGCTAAAAACTACCTTCTAGCAGCTAATACTTGAAGCTAAAACAACAAATTTACCCAGGAACTTACCAGTGCTCCTTATTTTCTTATTAGCAAGTAGTCTGCTTTAAGCTGCTCCTCACAGAGACCCATCTGTGCTAGAGAAGTTGGCTAGCTTGAGTCCAGTTCCAAAAACTTGGTTGTCCTTGTCAAACAGCCTTGTTGAAATCCTTGATTCTCTCTTGAATAATCAATACTACCACTCCTTCCAGTTGTTGATGAGAGAAAGAGCCAGTTGTATTCTAGGAGAATTAATGCAGCATGCTGTTGTCTTCAGCTAAACCAAAGATTAAACTCGATTAAATTTCATATTTCTCAGAAAAGCTGTAGTGAATGGAGGAACAGTAAACAAAGTTCTGCTAAGATGTTTGAAAAGTTTTCCCTCTTCTTCTGCAAAAGGCACATTTTCAGTGACTGGCACATGGACTATAAAACAAATTGACATCTCTTTGAAAACGTTCCAAGGAATAACATACAATAGATACATTTCGTTTTGATGTTTTCACACTTTCTGTTTGTTGATTTTCCAAGCTTAAAAGGTAAGGCACACTCAGAATATAATGACTTATCTTATATTTATTGTATTGCTGAAGCAACAGAGTAACGTCTCACAAGCTGTCCTTGATGTGAAGAGGTCTCTGTTAGTACAGTAAGGTAATTCTCACTTAAGATAAGTCTCCCTTTTTTCTGTGACAGAAAAGACCAAAGTAGGCTACCATATATATATTATAAATCTCTGCTACGATCATTCTCTGTTCAAGTGCCCATTTCTTAGCTTGCAACTAAAGCAATTTCAAAAAAAGTATTTGACATGCATTTTGATGTTGGCTGCCATCTTTGATATTTTTTTTAAAAAAAGTTAAATTGAAAGCCTGTATTTTTCACCTCATATTTCCTTTCCAGTATTGAAATATCTTTCCCAATTTCTTAAACTAGTATGTAAATTATTTTATAATATTAGGCTGTATTTTCTTCCCAGATGTTTTTATTATCCCACTGAAATCTAACAGTATATTTTAACCAGTTGTCAACTACATTCTGTTTTCTGGGGGGAATATATTGAGATGATTTTCTTATCTCTTTCCACCCGCATTTTATGAATTTCTAGGGTTAATGATGAAGCAAAATATTTTTAACATTATTTGATTGAAATATTTTTGTAATGTAATATATAAATAAAATGGTTATGAATTTATAGCACAAGTTTGCATATTGGGATTCTCTGTGTTTTCACATTTTTGTTGTTGTTTATTTGTTCAGTCTTTTCTAACTCTTTGTGACCTCATGGACCAGCCCACGCCAGAGCTTCCTGTTGGGTGTCATCACCCACAGCTTCTTCAAGGTCAAGCCAGTCACTTCAAGGATAACATCCATCAATCTTGCCCTTGGTTGGCCCCTCTTCCTTTTTCCTTCCATTTTCCCCAGCATCTTTATCTTCTCTCAGCTTTCCTGTCTTCTCATTATATACAATTTTAATGTATATTTTATTTGAACCATTTTCTATCAACCATCACTGAGTAAGTTCCACCAAGCACACCCACTATAGCAATTGATTAAACTTGCTATGATGCTAATGATATTTAGTCCAGCCTATAGTGGCTATTAGCTAGTCTAGCTAAATTGAATCTTTGGTAAAAGATCTTTAGCATGAACAGAAGCGAGTTGCTGTTTCCTGTTCACAAATAGAAGAAAGTGGAGGCAGGATTCAAATCAGTCAGCTAAACACATGGAGAGTTTTTCTTCAGGCTTTCCTGCTGAGAATGGAAAGGTGAAGTTGGGGGTAATATGGTAGGGATTAGGGTGGCTATTACACATCAACCTAAAATGGAAAAAAAGCATCACCCTAAAAGATGATAGGTGAGCTCTAACGTGAGATGTCCAGGGAGTCATTTTGCATTATAAACTGCCTGCTTTCCAAATGTAGTTTAGCAAGGGACTAGACTTTTCTGAGTGAAAATTCAGAATAATCTTCCCTCAACTGCAAATCCCAGATTCCATAGATGGGACTGTGGCAGTTTAAGCAGAATCATACTGTAGAAATTATGTTCAACTGGCATCTTCAAAGACTTTCCATAGCTCTTTGCTGGATATGAACTGGAACAACTTTTCAAATGTCAAACATTTATATGTCAAACAGTTATATGTGTGGCCACTACAATGAAGACATTTCGAGTGGGGCAGGTTTGTGTATTCCCTGTTCCATTTTTTCAACATATGAATGAATAGGGCTTCCATTAATTAAACATGATGCCAGCAACAGCTGAACCTGAACCCTAACACAAACTACAGAGCCATCAGATAACTTCCTGAAGGTAAGGAAAGAACATAGCCAAAGCAAAAAATTAGGGGGGGGGGGGGGCTGTTAAAGGTCTATACTGGAACAATGAAATGGCAAGGAAGATATGATTTGCTTCATAGTCACAACATAACAATTGCTTCAGTAGAATGGTTTGGTTTACTGTACATTAATGTGAGACAGAAAGAGAGATTGGATATATTGGATGCTTTGGGGAAGTCTGTTTTTAAGTGAAGCCCTGACCTTCTAAGTATTTTAGTGTATTGTATGCAGACTCAAGCAGATGTCAGTATCTCTTCTTAACAGCACACAATTCAGTATAATGAAATAATAGAAACTTTTACAGACCATTTCTCACAGGAAAACAATGTACTGTATGAATGGCAAATGCAGGACCTTTGCAATTAAGGTCCCGCACAACTAGCAAATAGGTTTATAGTATCTTTGCACACACCAGCAAATCCTTCAACTATAATGGTGTCACCAGAAGATTTTGTCAGAGATCACCTTTTAGAAGGTCTCTGTGATGGTAAGCTGTCACAGAGATTACAACTTGATCCTGCATTAACACTTCAAAAAGCCATTAGAGGAGCTCATCAGCCTGAGTTGTTCAAGCAGCAGCAAAAGGGAGGTAAAAGTGCTCTCAAGCTCAATCAGATCCAATTGAAATGTTATGCATCTAAAAGAAGGCAACAGCAGGCAAAGTATGGGTCCACACAGAGCAAAGGCAATGAATTATCGCTTAACACCATCTCCACAAATGTTACCTTGAGTTAGAGGGTAAAGGCAAAAAGCACAGAAACAAATACAGTTCATACTACTATACTTAAGGATTTGGATTACTGAGTCAATAGACAATGACTACAATATCTATCTCCTCACTGGATGAACCTAGGAATCTCTCTGGATTAAACTTCATCATTCTTGAATTTCATAAATGTGTTGGTAAATGTAAAGACTGATTGCAAGCAATAAGACACTACAAAATGTAGGACCACACAAAGTCATAAAGCCTTTATGAATCCTTAGAGAACCTTCTCTTGGTCCAACCACCACCGCAGATATGTTTACTGAGAACTTGTGAAAAGGACCTTTTGGGTCACTGCTTTTAGGTTGTCAAGTGGCCTCTTATGGAGCCCTTGGTGGTACAATTGAGGGGGAACACCCAAGGCCCCCTGCATTCAAGTTAATTTGACCTGCAGCAGGGAGTTCTGCAGTTCCTGGATGCCCCATTGGGCCAACATAGCTGGGAGTGTGGCTACAGCAGCAGCTTCTAACAAGCAATCTTTCTTTATTTTGCTTTCTTCCCCAATCTTAACATTGTAACAAATCCCCTAATAAAGTATTCAATTGTAACTTTTCCCTCTTCATAGTGATACATTGTGTCCTTTACTGTCTCCAACTCTCTCAAAGCATGAACTCTTCCTTTTCTGAGCTGCAGATAGCTGCCAGCTTGCCCAGGATGCTCTTACAGCATCCTGGGGAGACCAAAACTGTGTTCCTCTAAACTGCGGATATGGAAACCCACCGGCCCCCCATATCTGTGGGTCAACAAATCGCCTTCATTTTGGTGTCATATTTTTCCTAGACTAATTATAAGCCTAACTGATACCTCACTTTTGCTCTTTGGGCCCCTATGCCCCAGGAATAACCTTTTTTAATCAGAAAAGACAAACTTCAAGTAGGAGCCAGCTGATTGTCATCCATGGCTCCTCACTGTAACGCCGATCCCGCAGCCATCTCGTGGATGTCCAGAAGCCCGTGACCTAGAGAGCTTGCTGTGGTCACCCGTTGGGACCTCCGGGAAGCAAGCAGGCCACTCTGGCCCCATGGCAAGATGGGATTTGTAGTTTTCTTCTCAGAATGGACAGACCTCAGCTCCCCGCATCTGCAGTGATCTCCAGGGTGGATCACATGGATTCACCAAACCCCTTCCTTTACACTTATGAACTTCCTTGAACTTTTATGGACTTTTGCCCACTTTTGGAGGACTTTCAGAAACTTCTTGGGAACTTTTTCCTTTCAAATCCCATGGACTCTCCTCATGAATTTATGGATTCCAATGAAATCTGGTGGGTGGAATGGGCTGATATGAGATGATATGGTTCCTATTTCCCTTCTATATGAATGTATTCACTTGTCTGTATCCCTATATGAAAATATGAAATGCCACCTTTTCGTGAACCCCCATACCAAGCCTCCAGGGAATCTCTCATTTCCTGGGTTAGTAAATCCCTAAACAAAGAAGGACTTAACAATGACATTTGCATTAACAATAACAGTGGACACATCCTTTCAAACCTCGGAGTAAGCCCATTTGAAGGATATGACCCTTGGGCACGCGCCTTAAGACATCGGAGCATGGCCATTTGAAGGACGTGCCCCATGGTGATTTTGTCATTTCTCACAAAGGGGACTCCTGCCTTCAGAGAGGATTTGGATACCCCAACTGCCTCACCTATTGACTTCATTCCCTTGGCCGAAACCAAAGGCAAGATACCATCAATGGATTCCATGTTCCATACTAAGGATTACCGGGGTCTGGCATCTGTGCCAGACCAAAATGTTTATTTCCTTCATTTGTGACAATACAAAAAGCTAGCTTGATGACTCTTGGAGTAATCACCAGCACTTAGACAAACATTAAGTTATTTAATCCACTCATCGTTTTCTCCCAGTTCATTGTTTCCCGCTTGGACTGCCTCCTCCACTCTCATTGGTCGAGAGCTCAAAGCGGTGCTGGCTTCCTGATTGGCTGAAGTACAGCAAAGCCGGCTGGGCCTCCCCTCCAGCTGATGACTCCAACCAATCAGCGTGAAGCTGGCAAAGGGGGCAGGGAGTTTGAACTTTGACAGCTCTGTTTTTCTATAAAAATGTAATGTTTTACATTGCACGGTATGTCAGCTTTTGGGCAAATTATTGCAGCTTGACATCCACTCAAGCTGGAATGAAATAAACAACTCGATGGTGTTTCTTCAACTTGGTGAGATTTTATTTGGAGAAATTCAGGAGAAAGTCAATTGGCTGCTTCCTATCTCATCAGGGCTGTATCAGATCCTCTTTGGTGGGTCTAACTGGTCCCTGCCTTCATGGCAAGACCCCCCACATTCCAATGGGTTAAAAACTTGTGCCAGCTGGACTGAAGACCGACAGGTCACAGGTTCAAATCTGGGGAGAGTGCAGATAAGCTCCCTCTGTCAGCTCCAGCTCCCCATGCGGGGACATGAGAGAAGCCTCCCACAAGGATGGTAAAACATCAAAACATCTGGGCATGCCCTGGGCAATGTCCTTGCAGACAGCCAATTCTCTCACACCAGAAACAGCTTGCAGTTTCTCAAGTTGCTCCTGATATGAAAAAAATGCTCTTACAGGAGTCTAAGTGCCCCCTCTTTCCTCTCTTTCTCCTAGTAAGCAGCAACAACTTTTTTTTGTTTAGACAGGCTTTTAGCTATTAACTGGTCCTGGGGAATTCTTTCCATTCTAAAGCAAAAGTTGTACAGATTGAGAGATAATGCACTCAAAAGTTTTAAAATATTGTAATAGTAAAATGATGGCATGAACACAGGATGAACAAGACTCAGAAACAAGCATAGATGCTGCCAGTCAATTTAGACCATTGTGTCTTAAACAATGTATGATGGGTTCACTAGTGGGTCAAAAGGGGTTCCCGAGTGGAAAAGTTTAAAAACATGTAGATATTATTTATTATTAACTGCATTTCTATACCGCTTTTCTCACCCCTGGGGAGACTCAAAGTGGTTACACTTGCTTAGATGAATTAATCCCAGGTTTTGATTTAAGGAAGATCTTTATTGTATATTGATGCAATGCCCACCTGAATATACAAAGCGGTAGATTTTTGTAAATATAACCAAGAGTTATGAGATGTCTTGTTAGGGCTGTCTCATAAAGCTGGTCTACAAATATGGTTAGAAAGACAGCACTCAAGGCTATAACATTTCAAAAATGTATCAGTAGGGAGGGCACAAAATAACAACCTTTGCACACAAAAAACCAACCCTCTATCCGGATTTGAAGACAACATTGTAAGGACATCAACTTTCAATTGGCAGCTGTGAGCTGTGCATGAAACAAAAACACCTTTCACAGCACGCCATTGAGAGGTATAATAAAACTCCAATCATTTGCTGGGGTGCTTGTTAATGGGCTGTTTTATGTTTGTACTCTACGCCCTTTCTCCCAATTGCCAGAAATGAGTTGGAAAGATGTGGAGAAAAAGATGGAGAGGAAGGGGGAATGCAGTAAATTCCTCTTTGGGATTTGAATTACACACTTGCTTCGATATTTTTCTTTCTTTGCCAGGTGCACTCCAAGCAAACAGAAAAAAGAAAATGGATCAAATATGGATTTAAGAGCAAGTGTTATATTGGATTTCTAAATCCAATGAACAGTTTCTCCATACTTTCAGGGACAAGTGGAGTGAACTGATGGGCTGCACTGTCACGTTTTGGGGAGCATCATGTCACTTCCAGCTGACAGTTTAGCTGATTTGGGTCAGCTAAATGTTTGTTTTTGTTTTTTGTGTGGTTTATAAATTTGGTGGGGTCGAGGAGGAGGAGGGGAAGGATATGCAAGCTGCACAGTTTGTAATCGGTTTGATAAAAATAGACTTCATCACTTCCCCAGCAAAACTGCCATATGTATCCTAAGAATTAGGAGAGGGTTGTTCTACAATTTCACCTCACCTAGATATCCTAAAACCACCATATTATGTCTGATCTTGAAAGCTAAACATGAGCAGCCCTAATCAGTATGCAGATGGAATACTACCAATGAATCCCAGGTACTATAGGCTATATTTCTGAGGAAGAAACCTTCAAAATCTATGAGCATTCCTTTCCTAAGAAACCCCTGTGCAATTTGTGAGATTGCCGTAAATCAACAATTAGCCTGAAATCATGTACACACAGAGAGAAAGACTACAATTTAAATTTCTAAGAAGCTGTAAGTTTACTCCGGTTGGCTAAATATTGAGAGGAAATAACACTTTCCACCAATTCACCTGGAACAGACATTAAACTAAACTATGATTACCTGGATTCCCCATAGACCTATAAGGCACTCCCCAATTAATCTGCAAGCAGAGATTGTATTTAAAACTGATGTGATTTTCCAGTATTGAAAAAGTGAGTATTGGTAGACTCTCTGTATTAAAGAATAATAGATGTTATTGGTTTACCCATAGTTGTGAAAATGCCAGCCATTTCAATTAAGTTAAAAACAGTATTCCATCCACAAACCTAGATTAGTAAACAGTAGGCTATATCCTCATCTGTCAATTTGCCAATCCAATTCCAGTCCAAAGTGCTGCATTATGCTATTGTGCAAAGGCCTGGTCCCATAACCAAGATTTTACTTTTTTCCTGAATGCTAGGAAGGATAAGGTCGATCGTATTTCGCTTGGAAGTGCATTCCACAAGCGGGGAGCCACAGATGAGAAGGCCCCATCTCTCGTCCCCACCAGCTGCATTTAAGATGTTGGCAGGAGCGAGAGCAGGGCCTCCCCGGATGATCTTAAATTACAAGGTGGGACGTCGAAGCAGTTGCGTTCAGACAAGTACGCTGGGCCAGAGCCGTATAGAGCTTTATAGGTCAAAACCAGCTCTTTGAATTGAGCTCAGAAGTGAACAGGCAGCCAGCGGAGCTCACACAACAAGGTATGCTCCCTGTGTGTAGCTCCTGTTAGTAATCTAGCTGCTACCCGTTGGACTAGTTGCAGTTTCTGAACTGTCTTCAAAGGCAACCCCACGTAGAGTGTGTTACAGTAATCTATTTGGGATGTGATCAGAGTGTGGATGACCATAGCCAGTTCAGACTTCCCAAAGTATGGGTGCAGTTGGCACATTAATCTTAACTGTGCAAAAGCTCCCCTGACTTCTGCCAAAACCTCAGGTTCCAGGCTCAATGATGAATCCAGGATCACTCCCAAGCTGCGAACCTACGTTCTTCAAGGGGAGGGTAACCCCATCCAACACAGGCTGTAACACTATGCCCTGTTCGGTCTTACGACTGACCAGGAGGACCTCTGTCTTGTCAGGATTAAGTTTCAATTTGCTAGCCCTCATCCAGTCCGACACAGCGGCCAAGCACCGGTTTAAAGTCTGAGCAGCCTCCTTAGTGACAGGTGGAAAGGAATGACAGATTTGGACGTCATCTGCATACAGATAACACCTTACTCCAAAACTCTGGATTATCTCCCCCAGCGGTTTCATATAGATGTTAAATAACATCGGGAACAGTACTGAATATTATTTATTTTATTTATGTTAAATTTTGGTACCTTGACCTTCTCACCTCCATGGAGGGACTCAGACCGGCTTTACCGAACCCTGAGGGACTCAACACAACAACGGTTGTGGGGTCGAACAGGTGTCACCCAGTAACACCCTCTGGGACAGATCCTCCAGAAAGGACTGGAGCCACTGCAAAGTAGTACCTCCAAGTCCCATTGCTGTGTGTGGCATTCCAGCCTAGCAGTGTGATGCCCCAGCCAGGGGGCCAGGGTCAGGCACCAGTAGTGCCTGTGGATCCGGGTCAGGATGGGTAGACAGAAGGGGACATTTCTGCAGATGGAGATTTATCTTGGGATAATGACTGGCTTCAGGGATATTACTCCGAGGAAGGGGTTAATGAGGATTCTATGGAAGTCAGTTTCGAAACAGCTAGCGAGGACTCACATAACCTTTACTCTCATGGGAACCGCTCTCCTTTGCCAGATGTGCCCCCGGGGATTAGGGAGGAAGAGTTTCCCCAGCCAGATAGTAGTCCACCTGGTGCCTCTAACGAGCTGGCGAATTTCAATAGAAAGGCCTCTATCAGATCTTCGAGAAAGGATTGGAATTTGCGTCGGGGGATTCAGTGGGCCCACAGAAAATAGATGCTTTTAAAGACCGACCCGGTCAAGATTGCTTTAGAGTTGAAGCTACGTTTAGCTTGGATCGTTCCTGTTTTGTTCTCCAGTGGCTGCAAGTGCGGGGTGCCTTGCCGAGCCACAGCTCACGTTTTGGACCGTGTTCACATTTGCCTTGGACTCTGAGTTCCTGTTACGGCCGCCGCAGTGGTTGCCTTGGTCTTGGATTTGCTTTCTATGGGATTTACTCCAGTTTAAAGACTTGACAAGTTTTATCCTTGGACTCACTTTTGCATTACCTTTTTACCTTTTGGACTATCTTTATTGTAAATAAAAGCCTTTTATTGAGCTCGCTTGTGCGTGTGGTCTGGGGGGGGGGTCCGTGCCAGGTCTGAGGTGCAACACTGCGAGACATCCCTGAAGGATATTGTGGTCAACGGTATCGAAAGCCACTGAGAGGTCCAGCAGAACCAACAGGGACATACTCCCCATGTTTAGTTCCCGGCATAGATCATCAACTAAGGTGACCAAGGCTGTCTCAATTCCATGTCCCGGCCTAAAGCCAGACTGTGCTAGATCCAGATAATCAGTGTCTACCAAGAACCCCTGGACTTGTGAAGCCTCCACACATTCCATGACTTTGCCCAGATAGGGGAGATTGGAAACAGGATGATGGTTGACTAATTGAATGGGCTCTAGTGATGGTTTTTTCAACAGTGGTTTTATAACAGCTTGTTTTAAGCTGGCTGGAATTTTGCCCTCCTGTAAGGAGGCATTAACAACCACCTTCACCCACTCTGCCAAACCCACTTTGGTTTCTTTTATCAGCCAGGATGGGCAGGGGTCTAGGATGCATGTGGTGGGCCTCGCTTCCCCAAGGATCTTGTCCACATCCTTGAGCTGAATCCATTAAAACCGGACAAGCAGATGCTCATGTCACATCCTCAGAGACTGCTGTTAAAGTGGTATCAAAATCGGAATGGATCAGAGCAACTTTATCAGCAAAGAACCGAGCAAATTCTTCACAGTGCACTGCCAAGTTGTCTGGGATCTCGCTCTGCAGTGGATTTAATAGTCCTCTGACAACTCGGAACAGTTCCGCTGGACAGTTCTTAGTGGAAGCAACCTTGGCAGCTATAGATATTTTCTGTGTGGCCTTTGTTGCTGCTTCGTAGGTCCTGAGGTAGGAAACCAAATGAGCTTAGCCTGATCTGCTCCGCTTTCAATGCCACATGCACTCTAGCATCCTTTTTTTCCACTTCATCATTGCCAGCTCCTCAGTAAACCAAGGAGCTGGTTTAGCTCAGTTACTTGAGAGGGGGTGTTCTGGTGTGTTCGTGTCAAGGCCCTTGTCATCTCCCTGTCCCAGAGAGAAACAAGAGCCTCGACCGGGTCACTTACCGAGGAGGTGGGAAAATCCCCAAGAGCCGTCAGGAATCCATCTGGGTCCATAAGTTTCCTGGGGCAGACCAATTTAATGGGTCCACCACCCCTGCGGAGGTAGCAAGGTGCAGTAAGTCGAAACCTGATCAGGTAGTGGTCGATCCATGGCAAAGGAATGATGGTCACATCCACTCTGCCCCTTCTTCCCATCCCTGGCAGAAAACTAGATGTAACGTGTGCCCAGCACTGTGGGTGTGACCTGATATTATCTGGGACATGCCCATGGTTGCCATGGCAGCCATGAAATCCTGAGCCGGACCTGATAGGGTGGTCTCGGCATGGACATTGAAGTCCCCCAGCACAATAAGCCATTGAGACTCCGTCGCCAGGCCTGAGACTACTCCGGCTAGCTCAGGTAGGAATACTGTAGTGCAGCAGGGTGGTCGGTACACTAACAGAATCCCTATCCTGTCTCTCACCAACTCCCAGGCCGACACATTCGAACGTGGTTGACTGCAGGATGGGACACCTGGTCAGGGGGATGGAATCCTTATAGACAACTGCGACACCCACTCCTTGCCCTCAACTGATGCTGTATAGAATAACCCGGTGGACAAAGCTGGGAAAGATTAACCCCCCAGCCTCGTCCAACAAGGTCTCCATTATACAAGTAAGCTATTTTAAATATTTTGCTCTTGATTTTCAATTCTGAGTATGTTAGGATTGTTAGGGAGAACATGCACAAGTGTTTTTTTTTACTGGTTGCAGTAAAAGAAAGAGACTTTCTTATACAAGAGTTTCCCTAGATTGTGAAATAGTCTCAAGTTCCCAGAATGACATGTCAGTACACTTCTAGCCTTCGCTCACCATTCTGTTCTTCATTACCCTCCAATGGTCCCATGGAGTTATGGCTGTGAAATATTATGTCACACTAACTCTCCACAGGATCTCAGCCTTCTTCCTTTGAATTAAGTACATAGATGATTGCTTCACTGTTAGGCTATCATTTTCTGAATCTATTGATACAATTTCTTCCTTGCATACAAAATAGCACAAATCATAATTTTTTCCAAACTGTTGCAATCCAGTTCTTTTTTTAAAAGTGGAATTAGGTTCATCTGTAAATTAATTCCATCTGATTTAAATGGCTGCTTGTAGAATTGAATTGTGATTGAAGATTATAAAGGAAGATAAAAAAGAGCTAAGTGCCTGACTTTTGACTCATAATAAATAAAGATAATTCCAGAGTGCCAAAACCACAAGGAAGTGGTGAGGGATTCAAAATTAAGTCTGGGGCTGCATAAGTACATATTTTCAAGAAAGGAACACACACACACATTTCCCAAAATCATCATTCTCACATTGTGAAGAGAAGGAAGCAGCAATGAAAGAACAGAAGGAACACACTGTTTCCTGTGAATGGAAATGCTTTGGACTATAGTGCCCAGAATCCTATATTGCATTGGAGATTCTAGATCAGGGGTGCTCATTAGGTAGATTGCGATCTACTGGTAGATTGCGTAGGCTGTCCTGGTAGATCGCAAGCAGGGCAGGAGTAGTAAGAAATCAGTTTGTGTGTGTCAACTGTAAAATAGGATGTGTGGAAGGGCCCTGGATTAGCTGAGGTCCTTTCTACACAGTTAAATAAAATCCCATGTTATCTGCTTTGAATCAGATTATATGGCAGTGTGGACTCAGAAAACCCAGTTCAAAGCAGATATTGTGTTATATGTTTCACATTTTTGTAGTGGGTAGATAGATCATTTTGTCTTGGTTGTTTTATAAGTAGCTCGCATGCTGGAAAAGTGTGAGCACCCCTGGCCTAGATGTTGTATTTCAAGAGACTGATATTTTGAATCTCCACACATTTGCAATACACAATTCTTTTGTAGTACACATTGCAGGACTATCATTGTCATTCATCAATAACACATTAACAGAGAAATGGATAAATGCAGCAGTGTGTTCTGAATGATTCACCTCAGAGTATTTCTTGCCTAAGAAAACCCTATGAGAGGCAACTTGAAGGCACATACACACACACACACACACACACACACACACACACCATCAATACTATGTGTCTTATTATGACAGCATAAAAATGTGCTTTCAAAAACAACTACGTCACATATAGATACTCACTCAAAAATGAGATTATATACCCAGAAGCTGCACTTTTTAGATGGGACATAGAGTGGTCCGTTCAGACCTCCTATTCCCAGCAGCTGTCATGTGTACAGCTGGTGTTTCTTCTTAGCAGGGAAAGGGGGCAGAGAGAAATTTGGAGCATAAAAGTCCAACAGATCTGAGTTCCTAGTGGAAGGAAAGAAATGTTGCTCTCCCTTTGAAGATGCATCCTCATTTCTTGCCCATATCCCAAGAGTGACCCATTTTGACCCACTAGTGAACCGATCTTATATTGTTTAAGAAGCAGTGGTCTAGATCAGGGGTGCTCAGAATGGTGATCGGGATCACCAGGGTGATCTTCGGGCCTCATCCTGGTGATCTTCAGGCCCCATACCAGGTTTTTTGCTGTTGGTCCTCTTCATGCACACCTGCACGCTGCAAAGAAGTCCTCCGTCGTTGCGCCTCCCCGCTCCCTGCTCGCGCGTCGCCTCCAAAAGCTCCAGAGTCCAAGAGGCAGAATAGGCCCCCTCTTTTGGATTCCTCCTCCTCCCTCCGCCCTTCTCCAGCCACTCAGAGTTGTAGGAGACCAAAGGGGGCGGGCCTGGATGACGCGAAGCACCCATTCTGCCTCTCGGACTTCTCGTGAGCTCTTGGAGGCGGCACGCATGCTGGCGGCGTGGAAATAGGAGCAACGACGGAGGAGGAGGAGAAGGATGCTTTGGGGTCATTTCCTTACTGCATCTCAAAGGTCGGTCTTTTTACTTTGTGGTGGGTGCTTGATTGTTCTGTGGCATGTCTCTTTGTTTATTTTTAATGTTTAAAATGGCCTTTTAGCTCCAAAGCCTCTCTGCTTGCTTTGTTCCTTGAGAAATATATGTTGGGGAATATGGAAATGTGGGAGAAATCGGGTGGTTGGATGTATTTTTGCATGTCCCTTTGTTTACCTTGCTGAGCATTAAATGGCCTTGCAGTTCAAAAGCCTCTCTTCTTACTTTCTGGCTGATAATATGTGTGGTAATATGGCAGTGTGGGAGAAATGGGGTGGTTGGATGTATTTTTATGCTCTGTTTTATATTGTTGTTATTAAATTGAAATGTTGATGTTTTATACCTTCATTTTATGTAAACTGCCCCGAGCCTGCTGGAAGGAGCGGTACATAAAAATTAATAATAAATATAAATAAATAAATAAGAAAATAGTTATACGTTTTACATTTCTGGGTAGGTGATCTTTGGGACTTGGTTTTTTAATCAGTAGCTCCCATGCTGAAAAAATGTGAGCACCCCTGGTCTAGATTGACTGGCAGTATCTATGCAGGCTTACAGAAAAGAGTCTTGTTCACCCTGTGTTCATCCTCATTGTTGCGAACATTTTACTATTACAATATTTAAAAACGTTTGAGTACATTATCTCTTTCTCCTAGTAAGCAACAACACCTTTTTTGTTTAGATAGGCTTTTAGCCATTAACTGGTGCTGGGGATTTTTTTCCCATTCTAAAGCAAAGTTGTACAGATTCAGAGATAATACACATTGACTTTCTTTGAGATTGAGAGAGTCTGACTTGCGCTCATCTCCAAAGTTGTAGACCAACACTCTGATCATTACACCACTAACTGCTTATTTATCATCTGAATTGCCACCCCTCCCACCAGTAACTGAGAGAAGCCGGTGCCCTAATTGGAGCTTGCCATCTGCTAGGTGTTGGGAGAATAAAGAATTGTGTACAGAGCTATGCACTCATGTAAGATCTTGATTTTTGCCTAATACCGTTAATACAGCCAGTTCTGGAAATATTATATTGGGACTAAGAAGGAGGTTTGCTGCCAGGGAATCAAATGAGGGACCATTTGCTGCCTGCTATTGCCATTCTCATTATAACACATATACAAACTCCCACTGGTGCCAAGTCTACTAGAGTAGGCTTGGGCAAATGCAAAAGATCAGAAAAGGGTGTGCGTGTGTGTGTGTGTGTGGGGGGGGGGGGAGTTTTTTGTTCCCAGGACCACAAGCTAAATGGACTGCCAAAAATGCCAGTAGAATAACAACAAAAACAGAACCGATCAGAATGCTCCACTTCCAGTTATGGAATGAATTGTGTTCACCAATACAGGAAGCTCTTGAAATGTATTTTTAGAAGCTGAGACTCCTAGCAAAAAAGTAGTCTACAGAGCATGGAATATCAGGGGTCACAAAAACAGGCTTGGGAAGCTAGGAAATTTTGGAAACCCAGGTGGGAATGGTACAACTGCTCCTGCCATCTCCTACTTGTTCTTAGTGAATATTCATGTGTTGTGGCAAGGCTGAAGACTATTTGGGAAATGTATACACTAAGTAGCAGTGACTAGTGTTTGGGAAGAAGTGGGACCAATGGGAGACTACATTTTGGAAGGTGTAAGATGTAAATCAAAGATCTGAACTGGCCTAGCCTGAAGGTACATGCTCCATTTTCACAGTTACTTGGTTAAACCATTAAACGGATAATTTCCCCCAAAATGTAACAGACTGCACTGATTTATATAAGAGTACAATTAATAAAAAGCCACATGCATTCACAAAAAGAAGGAAAAGAAAAGAAAAGAAGCTACATTTGGAAGCTCAATTTAAAACCCATTTCATGTTTCTCTATTAATTTCTGCTGACATTGGATTAGATGGTTCTTTGTCAGTATTATCCTTAATTCTAAGAGGTAGTACTATGGTATGGAAAGAGTCCGCAGTGCGGTTGCAAAGGGCTTTGTATCATTAATGAAAAGAAATTGAAGATTCAAAGCTAAAGCCTTGTGTTTTGTATAAAACAAAGACATGATCTGTCAGAGCATATTGCCAAGAACACATTAAAGAGCTGAAGCTTACAGAACCACTGAATAATCATGGAATGTTTAAAAGCTGTTAAAAGTGGAAGAGATACTTGCTAATCTGCTATCTATGCTTAACTCTGAAATTTGCAGGATTTTACTCAGATGGAAGCCTATGGAGATAATAAAAGAGCCAAGTACACATGATACAGAAATGCTCCTATCTTGATCACCTAGGTAATGGCACTGTTTTTATTTAACTTTTTACCCAACTGAAGTGTGAGGATTACAATATAGTCATATGTGATATATATATATATATATATATATAGAGAGAGAGAGAGAGAGAGAGAGAGAGAGAGAGAGAGCACTTTAAGTTCACTCACCCCCCAATCTTATGCATATCTATTGAGTAAACTAGGATTTCCTCATTTAAATTGCAGATTGAAATGTTAGATAAATATAAACTGTATAGATGAAGGCCAATATGTTGTAGCAATTAGAGAACTAAATTTAAATTGCTACTTGACCATGAAGTTCACAAAATGGGTTACTCACTTTCTCTCCACTTAAACTATCTTGCATGCTTGTGATGATAAACATGGGAGGATAAACATTTCTTTTAGCAACTTGAGAGAAATGCATATATATCAAAACAACAGCAACAACCTTTGAATAATAAATAAATTTATACTACTGTAACACTCTCTACATTGGCCTACCCTTGACCGTGATCTGGAAACTTAAGCTGGTGCAGAATGCTTGCGGGGGAGCCCGCGAGCTGCCATATAACACTGACTCTGCGCGCCCTGCACTGGCTGCCAATCGAATTCCGGATCACCTTCAAGGTGTTAGTTCTTACTTTTAAGACCTTATATGATCTAGGGCCAGTGTATCTATGGGATCGCCTGATTCCATATTACCCCCCGAGATCACTACATTCAGAAGACTCGAATCTTCTTATCATCCCCAGTGTAAAATCCTTCAATTTGAGATCCACCAGGCGAAGAGCCTTTTCTATCATCGCTCCAACTTTGTGGAACACTCTACCACCAGAGATGCGGGCTCTGCGAAATGTGAACAGCTTTCGCAAAGCGTGTAAGACACACTTATTTAGACAAATGTCCGAAGGGTTGTGATCCTCATCTGTGTTTTATATTGTTTTTATCGTGTTTTTACTGTTTTATTGTTGTTATTTACTCATGTATTTGCACATGATGCTGTAAACCACCCCGAGTCTCTGGGAGTGGTGGTCTACAAATCCAATAAATAAATAAATAAATAAATTTAAGCACTGTGTTTTCTCATCCATAGATGTCTATTTTCAGCTAATTCACATTCATTGCAATCTTGGCAATACTGATTATATTAAAAATGGATCCATAATAGTATTGCTAGAACAGGATACCTAATGATGTTGCTAGAAAATATATGAAGTCAGGCTATATTCTAACAGTTCTTATATTGTCAGCTACATTTACTTGTTTATCTTCCACTGCAATATATGCCATCATGAGCCAGCAATGCCATAAAGCATAGGACAAACAAGGCAATCTTTATGATAGTAAATAAATGAAAACAAGCCCGAGATTTGAAGTGGCCGTATGCCTCATTCAATGCAAAAACGCTCTGGTCTCTGATAATGGCCTCTGATAACAGGGCTGTTGTGATGAATGAGTGAGGATAAGGAAAGTCATGTATACTACGCTGAGGAGGAAAGGCCAGGGAGAAATGTACCAATACCTACACAAAATGAAATCAATTTCAGAGTGACATTGTTTTCAGAGGAAAGAAATATAACCTGTATCTTTTATAGCTGCACACACGAGTTCCTCTTCTAGTTTAAGCTTCTCTGGTTCTTTCCCTTTGTGTGGATCATAACTTAATGGCCATCTCCTCTCATTGATGGTATGCTTTTCTACTAGCATTTGCATACTCTTTTGAAAATGGACACCAAGCTGGTATCTTCTGGAAAGAAACAAATTCTGAAGCCCCAAAGAATTCTAAATCCCAGCACAGAGATATGTAGTTAGTTACACCTAATAAATGTTTAATGGTTTTAAAAAATTTACCACACAAGTAGGTATTTGGACTTAATGCTATTATCATAATTTCACATCTGGGAATAGGAACCATGCAGCCTTTCATATGTCATTGGACGGCAAGTATCAGTAATCCTAGTTTATATAACTAGTGGTGTGGAGTGCTGGGGGTTGGAGGACCCTTCTACACAGACCATATAATGAATGCAGGGTGCCCAAAAATACACACCCTCAATGTGCACTGTAGACTGCACCAAGCCAGAAACATGTTTTAAAAAACTTACCAGAATGTCCAGAATAAGTCAGACAATGCATTGTAGCTGACCATACTATATCTCATACCTAGCTCGGCACCAGAAAATGCTGAACTCTTGTCAGGACACTACTAGCACTGAAGCACTTTTTAAAACCCAAACAATCAAGACATGGCTGGCTGGAAGCTTAAAACCACCAGGAAAGAATACACAGGTGGCTAATTACTCCCCTGAGAGAGGAAACCACACCATTTCCATTGGAAGCCTTGCTTTCTGCCCCTTTGTCCTCTTTTCTTGTGCCCTGCAATAGTCCAGCACTGATCCCAAATAGACATGGATATGCACATTCATGCATCTCAGCAGTTTTTTAAGCAACAAGCAAAAGAAAAAAAAACAACCTTGCATTTCCAGTGGCTATCTAACTGCTGATATTCTGATTCCTGAATTCAGTTTAGTCCACAATCAGCAGGTACTGTAGCCATTGTCCCAGCCCCAAAATGTTTTGTAGGGTGTATGTAGGCATTTCATAGTGAAACCAGTTCATTTTAATCCACATAAACTAGATTATAGTCTCAGGGCCCTTCCACACAGCTATATAACCGAAAAGGTAGAAAATCCCACAATATATGCTTTGAACTGGTTTATCTGACTTCTTACTGCCATATATTCTCATTCAAAGTGGGATTTTATTCAGCTGTGTGGAAGAGGCCTCAGTGTAAAAGCACCCCAGGTCTAGCAATATATGGAATGCTGCATGATCCTCACACATATTTTTAAATTCTGGATTTCTGGGTACCAACAATGAAAAAATGTAGCAACTGAAAATTAGATGTACTTTAAAACTAAATTGCATAATGCGAAACAATTTAAAGAATTGATAATTTACTTATACCAAGTTTTCCCTCGCATAATTGCTGTCTCTCTCATGATTTATCTACACTGACTTCTTAATCTTCAACCAATTTGGACCACAGACTCCATCCCCAACCCATGAGAAGAACAGGACAGAGGCTTAATTGTCCATTGTGGGCATCTATACTAATGTCATCACAGATGCTTAAAAGTGAATTCTCCTGAAGTTCTGTGATCAACTTGCAGCAGCAACAACAGTGGCTCCAATCCCTCTCTTTTACTTTATGCTGAGAAGCACAGACAAAAGAGACAGCAGTGGTAACCTACGAGGACAGCACCCTGGTTTGCGTGAGACCCGGCCCTACTGTCTACACCAGGTATGGGCAAACCCAGGCCCAGAGGCCAGATGCGGCCCCATAGGCTCTTTTCTCAGGCCCTTCTTTCTCACCATCCTTTCCTTCCTTTCTTCCTCCTACCCTTCCTTCCTTACACCCTCTTTCTTCCTCTCTCCTTCCACCCTTCCTTCTTTCCTTCTTCCTTCCCTTTTGTCTTTTCTTCTTTCTTTCTTTCTTTCTTTCTTTCTTTCTCTCTCTCTTTCTTTCCTCCCTTCCTCTATTCCCTTCCACCCTTCCTTCCTAGATAGCTAGAGAGAGAACATGATAATCATGTTTCAAGATTTAAAAGGTTGTCCCATTGAGAAGGAGGGGGAAACTGACTTTCTGCTGCTCTGGATACCATGGCACAAGGGGGCATTAGTTTCAAATGGCAGGGAAAGAGGTTCAACGGAAAAGATTTGGAAGAACTTCTTGAGAGTAAAAGCTGTTGGAGAGTGGCATAGGCTGCCTTTCTTTAAAGGCCTTTCAGCAGAAACTGTCTAACTAGTAGTGCCTTGATTGTGCCTTCTTGCATGGCAGGGGGTTAGACTGGATGGCCCTTAGGGTCTCTTCCAGCTCTAGGATTTTATATCAGGAGAAGGCAATATGGGGTCTTATGGATAAACTTTTTCTCTCACATCCACCATTTCATCCTGGCCAAGGCCTTTTGGGATCCAAATGTTTCCTATCTTTCCTTTACGTTCTGCCACCAAAATAGAAGAGGAAGGAGAGGAAAGGTCAGGGAGGGTTTTTGGGTTCCCAGCACAAGCACCATACTCTGGCCCACCTTGTGACCCCCAAGTTTGAAACTTTGCTCATGCCTGATCTGTGATTGCTCTGGAGATTTGTCCAAACACTGGAGCATCCCCTGACCTTCCTTAATATGGGGCTAAACCAGATTAATCCTGGAACACCATAATAAGAACTGGAAGTCACTGAACATCATGGAGACAGTCAGAGGTGACTTGTGTAATCTACTAAGCCTATGTAGATGAGACCTCAATCTCTCTCTTTCTGCCTCTTTTTTTCTTCTCTTTGTTTTTTGCAGGTGTATGTCTGCATGAAATTGCGTGTCAACAGGTTCTCAAGGTGCACAATCTAAAATTGCTTGGCAACAATAATTTAACAGAGATAATTAAAATTCAATTCTTTATTATTATTATATTATATTATTATTATTTGCCATACTTGTACCCCACTCTTCTATACCCTGACAGGGGGACTCAAGTCGGCTTACAATGGCACAACATTGTGCCTCAACAACAATCACAAAACTGAAGATTCAGAGTTTGAAATACTGAAAGGTAGCGGTACAGAGACATATAACTGTAGCTCACAGCTAGATGAACAGTATGTGATAGGAGCAACATAAATAACACAAATTAACTAAGGTATCTCTGCTGGATAGACTCATGTAGCTCCACAGATTTTATGGAAGCCCAGCAAGAGGCTTCAATTTTATCCTTTGTCTATAGCATCAGTTTCGGACTAAGAGCCATCCATTCTTTGTCTGGACCCTTTCTGCCCAGCTATATAACTTCCTAAGTTTGTGGATAATGGCTAAATAGAGATTTAGTGCAAAGTGTAATTTTCTACTTTCCTTTCAATCATCACTTAATGGAAATGCTTCATAATTTCTTGATCTCCATAGCATTCTTCTTGGCTTTAAATCACAGCTTTTCTCAATGTAGGGTGCAGAGCAAATTGTCTTATAAAGCTATAGTTATCCAATAATAATATAAAAAGCATTTCTTTGATAGCCGGATACTTAGAGTCATTCAATTCTCACAGCATGTTATTAACTTCAAAAGGGTCTCACACGAGACTCTGTGTGTGTACCTAGCATTTTGATGAAATAATACAGCTTTGTTTTGTCCACTCAAACCCATTCACCCATATTAGTGTTGAGTCTATTAGACCCTATTGCCATTTTCATTGTGGCATTCTTAAACTGTATCTTTCAGTTGCACTGATTGAAAAGCCTTTATAAAAGCTATTTATTGTTCTTCTGTAAAAGCTGTTGCACAAAGCCTGGGGCTAAACTGAGGCACCTGGAATACAAAGATAATGAAAAAAAAGTATAAAGTTTCCGTTGGAAACAATCTTGTACCTATAGTTAATGGACAAACACAAACAAACACGCATTTATATAGCACACAAGATAAAGCAGGAAGAGGCAACTTGGGGCTGTTCTCATTGTGATTAGTCAAGCCAGGAATCTACCCACTTCTCTCTATTGCCCAGTATGTGAAATAGTTGGTAGGGATGGAAAGAATATTAGATTTCTTGAGAGAGCATTACAAGGGGGCTTTTGGAGTGTCCAACCCCACCCCCAAATGAGAATAACCTCAATTTGCTTTCTTGGTTTCCCTCCCCAGGTCTTCAAATAGATTTACACAGAAGAGCCAGGAAAGGATCTTGGAAGGCTACAGCCTTCTAGATCAGTGGTTCTCAACTGGTGGGTTCCCAGATGTTTTGGCCTTTAACTCCCAGAAAGCCTAACAGCTGGTAAACTGGCTGGGATTTCTGGGAGCTGTAGGCCAAAACACATGGGGACCCACAGGTTGAGAAACACCGCTCTAGATCCTCGACTGCTTTCCACCATTCTAATGTCATATGAGAGGGATAAAGAGGAGAAGACAGCCCTTGCGGACCCTTAGTTGATTTCCTTAACCCTCCCATTGTCAAATAGGGGTGGGGTTAGGGGATTTCGTCTAGCCTAGTGCCAGAGACTTATTCCCATGTGAGACAGCTGGCATGGGAGAAGAACAATGATTTAATTGTTAATTCATCCTTGAAGTATTAAGCAGAGCAGACCCCTAATGGGTGACAAGGTAGACAGAATGCCATTATTCCTCCATTGCTGTGGTCTATCTTCACTATACAGCAAGAAGAAGAGATGAAGGAGCAAAAAAATATGAAAGCAAGGGAATCTCCCAGAAAGTGGAACATTTCCCAGTGATAGCTAATATTTTTACTACATGTTGCCCAAGCACAGTGAAAGTTCATATAAAATTGGGTCATACCTATGAAAAACTGCACAGAACATGACAAAAATCAAGTCTGGAATGTCAAAAAGACAGGGAAAAATTGGCATGTGTGGATCTGGTGAAAATCAGTTTTTGAATTCACACTCAAATTAAGAGTAGAGTCCATTCTTTATTCTTTCTTTAAATAATTATGTAGACTATTTGTACCTCAGTCTTTAGTCACTAAGACTCCCAGAACAACTTGTTAATGCTCTCAGGCTCATAATCTAAGACAAAAGAAAATGAAAATTGCAATGTAGGAATAGATTGAGTCAACCAGATGTGCCTTCTTTTCTCTTCCTCTGTGGCAAAGGCAGTGGCAGTTGGGATGGAAGGAAGGACTTTCATCTGCTTCTGACTCTAGGCATAGTGGAACTGTACCTGCCTCTTTTACTTCCTCTTTGGCCAGTGCAGTGACATTTTATTTATAATAAACTAAAACTATATCTATTCAGAAATCTGATTTAATTGTCAAGTAGATACATCAAAGCATAGCTGCCTTCATGCTTTAAAGCACATGGAAAGATATAAATCAAATCAAATAAGTAAATTGCATATTGCAGATGTATAGCATCAGGAATTATTGTCACATAGTTTGGTATCTCAATGTAAAACATGAGGGCTTTTGCCCACTTTGACAAGTTAAATCATGATGACAATTGAATAAAACAATGTGTGAACCAAAACTACAATTTAGTTTCTTTCCCATAGATCAAAGTGCTGTGCAATACTATGCATAGTGGGTCAATACTCTCTGCATAGTGGAGAAGTGATGTTGAGCCCAAGAGGACAAGATGTGTGTGAGATTGCATCACAAGAGCACTAACCCCGAATTAAAGAGCCTTTCCATTATCTATTGGAGTCAATAAAACTTCAATCACCCAAATCAAAATATTAAATTCTAAAATAAATTCAAAGACAGCTGGCTATACCACCATGTTGGGAGTTTTTGACAGCTTCTATTTCACTTTTTTTGCTGTTTTCTCCAATGATATACCGAATCTTCAGCTCAGAAGACAATCTCTGATTGCTTTCTCCCCTTCTCCCCCCCAACAAGGTTTTCTGAGACATTTTCCTAACAATTTGTGATGGGTGCAGACAGGAAGTCATAGAATCATAGAGCTGGAAGAGCCGTTGTGAGCCATCCAATCCAACCCCCTGCCAAGAAACAGAAAAAACATTGAAGCACCCTGTGTCCCCATGCATCATGGGAAAGTTTCTGTCATACATCATTATCATTATCTGTTTTCAGAGTGTCTAAAAGGAGGTGGAGGGCAGCCTGAGATAATGTCCTTAGTCTGAAACATTGAATGGCACTTTTTTCCAAATATATAGCATTAAACTTCTTGAATGCTTTAAAAAAACAGGCAGCAAAATGACAACTAATGGCAGGAATATAAGAATAAAATAGATAAATGAAATTTATCTCATGTGAGTGTGATGTAACTTAACAGTTTGGTGAATTCAAATAGCTACACTTTATTCTTCCTGAATAAAATAAATTTGCTTTTCCCCATAGTGTCTCCCAAATGTTTAACTAGTTAATAATAGTCTGTCCATATATTCTTTACTGCTGTGCTGCCATCTCGAGGCAGCTACAGGAATAAAACGTCAACCCCAAAGTTAAGTAATGCGGACTTTACAGTAATTTTCAGAGCCACCTTTACTTATTCCTTGCCTAAGGAAAACCCATAAAATGTATGGAGTCAACATTAGAAGATGGGTGACTTGGAGGCATGCACACACACACACGAGAGAGAGAGAGAGAGAGAGAGAGAGAGAGAGAGAGAGAGAGAGAGAGAGAGAGAGAGAGAGTCATATTAGTCTATTGCAGGAAAAATGTCTTCTGGGCTTCTTAAAGATTGAATAATTAATTTGGCGCATGCTATCACAGGCTGCACATCAGATGCCCATAAAATAATACAATATGAAATGTGTTAATCTTTCAGGAGTCAATTTGTAGTGATGTTTTCACATTTTAAATTTAATATATTTACTTCCTTATGTAAACCATTTGTTTTCCATCTTTGATTTCATCAAAGCTCTCGAGACAATTCACAAGATAAATATGGTTTACAATATTGACTATAAAGAGACAAAATAGATAAAAAATATTTTAAAACTAACTAAAACAATTTATTTTAAAAATGTTTAAAATGCACACATGCACACACAAAAAGATAGAGAACAAGCAGAGAACCTACCACTGATTTTAAGGAACAAAGGCTATATGAAATGTGTGTGTGTGTGTGTACGTACAAATACAAACTTACTTTACATATATTTCTATCATGTCTCATGTTTTAAGCTTTGGGTGGGCATAAAATAAAATTGATAGAACAATTTAAAATGTAGAATATTTTGGGCAGTAAAATATAAAATATGAAATCAGCAGAAAAGAAGAGACATCTCTCCAAGTCCTCGGTTGATGAATGACTTATTAATAAAAAAATCCTTATTTGTTAACAAGGCCATCTTAAGATTTAAATATTAAAGATAGGAAAATCAGTCAAGCTCACCTTTAGGTTCTTATTTTCCTATTGCTAGGTCTTTGTCTTTGTGGTTTCACATTGGATTACCAATTTTAATGTTGTTGGGTTTTTTTACTCTGGGGGGACCACACATTTGCATATATTTTTAAAAATGTAGAATTTTGGTTTCATGTTTTAAAACAAGCATACTTTAGGTCAGGGGTCCTCAAACTTTTAAAGCCAAGGGCCAGTTCACGGTCCCTCAGACTGTTGGGGGGCTGGACTATAGTTTGAAATAAAACAAGCAAATTTTTATGCACACTGCACATATCTTATTTGTAGTGCAAAATATATCTTAAAGAATAGTTCAATGGGTTGTTGTAGGTTTATCGAGCTATATGGCCATGTTCTAGTTCAATGTTTATAATGAAGAACAAATTTAACCAACAAAAATTTGGTAACAGTAAAGGTTTTCTGAACTCTACCTGGACATTTATATAAATCCATTAACAATAATGTGCAGTGTTTACTATGGACATTGCAGAAAATACTTCAGCTGTACTTCATAAAAAAGAAAATCAGGCGGCTTTAGTAACCCTTGCAAATGTTTATTTATGATCAGCAAATGTTTAATTTTATACCTGTTTTATATACCTGTATAGCTAGGGTAACATACAAATTTATTGGGCAGAGAAGAGTTACAAGTGGAAAAAGATTTAAAAGTCCTGCTTTAGGGAATGTTTTTTTTCCATAGAATAAACATTTGTATAAAGTTTTCCAAATACTTGCACTTCATGTGCTCTGTTGCAGATCATAGTATGTGTATGTGTGTGTATATACTGTATACATATGTTCATATTTTCAAATAACTTTTCATTTCTATATACAGTAGAGTTTCACTTATCCAACCTTCGCTCATCCAATGTTCTATATTATCCAACACAGTCTGCCCTCCACTCAGATACGCAGCTGTTTCAATACATTGTGACATTTTGCTGCTAAATTCATAAATACAGTAATTACTACATAACGTTACCGTGTATTGTATAGTTCTTTCTGTCAATTTGTTGTAAAACATGATGTTTTGATACTTAATTTGTAAAATCATCTTGTAATTTGAAGTTTAATGGTCTTTTCCTTAATCCCGCCTTATTATCCAACAATTTCTCTTATCTATTTATGTTGGATAAATGAGACTCTGCTGTACTTTCTTTTAAAGTTTACCCCAAATTTCAGGAAAAGACAGATCTCAGTATCTAGCTGCATGTCCACTTTGTGTCCCAGTTCAGCAAGGGGGAGCCCAAGTTCTACATTGCAAGTGCGTAGTGTAAATTTCAGTGTGCACAGCTACATGTTGATTGTGTTCCATGATGCTTTTGCAGAGCGGAAATATGACACAACTATGGCCAGAATACCATCAGTGACAAACACTTGCATTTTTAAACAATATTTAATGGATATATCCAGGAGATGGTAGAGCAGAGTACCTACCACATGTGGAATCATGCCCACTGATACACAGTGTGTCTTAATGCACACTGCATATTGTAATTGTGTGCTGATTTTTTCAATGAGATGATAGTGATGCATATTCACTGTTCAGCTTTGATGGTAGAATAGTGAATATTTATGCTATGCTGAAGTGACAGATGATCTTGACATAAATGTGTAACAGAACACACAGCCAAAGCTTCAGCAGGAGCAAATGCATGAATGTACACTCCTATATGCAATGGTAAAACAAGTGCAACAACTGTTCTGTGATTGAACTAATGCAAGTACCATTTATCTGATTTAAATGTCCAACAATTTGCTCAACAGAATTTAGGCATGTGTAAGGCAGCAAAAGCCTCCTTGGATCCAATTGAGGGAAAGGGCAAGGTATAAATTCAAAAGAGAAATAAAGAAACAGAATTGGGTAGTCAGAATTTGATCAACTGTCATTAAAATGCCAACCAAATAAATTTATCACTCATCATCTTTGAAAGGTCCTTGGATTGAAATAATATACTGTAAATAATAGTTCATTATGAGAAAAATAGCCGCAAAATTTATCTATGCATATATTTCCAGCTTTTTTTAATTGGTAAAAGAAATAACTGCCAACTATCCAAAAGCTCAACATGGCATCCTGTTTTTCTCTATATTTTCACTGATACATCAACCACTGGGCAAGTCCTAAACCACCCAAAAGGGACTGTGTGGACATCTCCAACATTGTTCAGCTAAGGAGCCTCTACACTTGCACGGCCTGGGGCCAGCGTATCTGAGGGACCGTCTCTCCCCATACTCCCCCATGAGATCACTTCGCTCTGAGGATACTAATCTTCTGACTGTCCCCTCTGTTAAAGCGGCCAAACTGACAGCTACCCACCGAAGGGCATTCTCGGTGATTGCACCGACACTCTGGAACGCCCTTCCGGTGGATATGCATGCCATCCACGACCTGCTCCCCGTCAGGTGGGCGTGCAAGACCTTTCTTTTCCAGCTAGCCTTCCATGTGTAGGTCTCACTGGTATGCACCCCCCTGTTGAAAGCCGCTTCCACTCCAGATCGATTTTACTCGTTTTTAATCGTTTGCTGTACATCTTGATGTTTTAATGATGTTTTATGCTATGTTTTAATCTGTATTGCTGTTTTTATGTTGCTGTTTTGGTATTGTGAGCCTCCCCGAACCTGCCGGGAGTGGCGGCATAGAAGCCGAATAATAAATAAATAAATACACTGTAAAAATAATCTATTTTGAAACCACTTTAACTACTATGATTCAGTGCTATGAAATCTAAGAAATTGTAGTTTGGTGAGGCTGCAGCACTCTGTAGAGAAAGCTAAATACCTTGTAAAATTAATGCTACCATTATTCTATAGCAGGGGTTCTCAAACTTTTTCAGCCATAGAGCCCTTTTTGAAACAAGCTTTTGTGGTGTCCCTAGAAATGTTTATATATTATATTATATGTTATATTATAGATGTGTGTGTGTGTGTGTGTGTGTGTGTGTGTGTGTATCAGGCATGGCCCAGGCCAGTGGCAAATGGATGGAGTGTTTGTGTGAATTAATTCACATACTGCAAAAAAAAAAGGAAAGGAAAGAAAGAACAATACAATATTTAAAATGAAGAACAATTTTAATCAACATAAACTTAACAGTATTTGAGTGGAAGATCCCCAGGGACATCCAGTCCAACCCCTTTCTGCCATGTAGGAAAAACACAATCAAAGCACCCCAACCCATCACCATCCAGACTTTGCAATAATAATAATAATAACAACAATAATAATAATAGCAGAAAGAAGGAGCAGGATGGTCTGGGCAGTTAGAAAAAGTGTCTGGGTAGTGAGGGAGACTGGAAGAAAGAGACTGTGTCCCAGGAAGATGTTACTGCTGCTGCTGCTTCTGGCAGCTCAAATCTTTAATTTCTCTGCAATTCTCAAGAGAAGAAAAGAGGAGGAGGAGGCAGGAAGCAGCATGGTACCATGCAGCCCCCCCCCCCATCACCTACAGAGCACCAAGGGCTCCACAGAGCACAGTTTGAAAACCCCTGCATTGTGCTATAGCAGTTAAAATGGTGTCAAATTGAATTAATTATTAGGCTTGTTTGATTTTTTAAAAATGGTACAAAACTCATTTCAGATGTAGGGGGCGCTGGTGGTTTGGATTTAAAGACAATTCCGATTTTCACAGAAAAAAAAGTTCAAAACTTTTCAAAACTTCCGAGACTTCTGAATCCTTCGTTAATGGTTTCAAAGTGTTATTTCTTGTTTCATTGGGTGGTCTTTACTTTGAAAGTAGTTGTTTTATTCCAGAAAGCCGGGGGAAGCAAAGGGAAGAAATCCATCCACACTGGGTTAAACTGCTTCTCTCGCCCAGGACTGACGCGGGAGAGAAAAGAAACTGAAGGAAAGCCATCCAAACTGGGTTAAACAGCGGCTCTTGCACAGGACTTGTCCACGCGCCAGTGATGAAGCGAAGCCAGGTCTGAACTTAGAAAGTTCTTTTATTGATTAAGTGAGCAAAGTAAAGCATTCTCACACAGAGCAATTCAGCAGTCTGCACCTCACAGCAGAATCAGCAAGGCGACTGACTCAAGCAGCTCAGTGTCTCCCTTATCAGTATGTTTACACAGCTGAAGGTCAAAACAGTGCTGGACACCACTTGTGCTGTTTTAACTCTATACATGCCTGGTTACACAACACAGCATCTTATACAATGGTTGAATTGCAGAAACATTTGAAAATCGCACTCTGACAATCCCCCTTTTGAATTTCAAATATTTCTGTCTATTCACAAATACTATCAATCCTAAACATACTCATTCTACATGTAATACTCTCAGTTGTTCTCTAAAACATTCATGTTTTGTAGTTGGTAATGCTTTTGTTAATACATCAGCCACATTAGCTTCAGATGGACAATACTCTAACATTATTACCCCCTTTTCAATCAATTGTTTCACAGCATGATATTTCACTCCAAAATACTTAGTTCTGTTTTTTAGGTTTTCAACCTCTGTCATGGCAATACACACTTGTGAGTCTTCTTTTACTCTGATTGGAGTTTCACACTGTTCCCCTAAATCCTACATAAGTTGTTGTAACCATTGTAGTTCACTGACCGTCTCCGATAAAGCTGAATATTCCGATTCTGTTGTATTCCTAGCTACACAATTCTGTTTTCGTGACCGCCATATTATCATGCTTCCAGCAAACTTCACAACTACCCCTGTCACAGACTTACATTCTTGTTCTGTGGCAAACGAACTGTCTGCAAAGCAGTCAATGTTTTCTTCACTCCCTCCAAAGATTAAACAGTGGTCAATGGTGCCTTTCAAATATCTCACTACCCTTTTTAAGGTGACCCAATCTATATCCCTGGGTTTTGCTAACCTCCTACTGAGATAACTCACAGCATAACTGATATCAGGCCTTGTATGATTCGAAATGTACATCAAACTTCCTATTATGGAATGATATAAGTCAGGTCTTTCAAATACTTTGTCAGAATCCTGATTCACATAATCAACGATCATTGGAGTAGATACAGTCTTTGCATCGGTGAGTCCACAAGTCTCAATCAATTGTTCAATTTTCTTTCTTTGACTCAAACAGATATTACCATTTTTGCATTTGCATACCTCTAAACCAACATAGTTTTGTAAAGGGCCTAAATCTTTTATTTTGAATCTCTTTTCCAATTCTTGCTGCACGTTGGTAATTCTATGTATGTCTTTTGCCATACAACACAAATCATCAATATATAAGAGCAGACCTACCCACTCACCCCCAACACCTCTGGTATAAACACATGTGTCAGCAATACTTCTTTTGAACCCGAGCTTACTGAGTTGTTCATGTACACAAAGGTTCCAGCAGCTCGCCGACTGCTTTAATCCATAAATCGCTTCCTTTAGAAAATAAACGTGACCCCCAGCCTTAAACCCAGGTGCTTGCTCCATGTAAATCTCTTCATCTAATTTCACATTTAAGTACGCAGTTTCGAAGTCAAAATGCCTGATCTCTAATTGCCTTTTTGCTGCCAAAGTCAGTATCAACCTTAGACTTTCTGGCCTAGCAGTAGGGGCAAAAGTTTTGTCATAATTCTCAAACCTGGTTTGAGTGAACCCCCTTGCAACTAGTCTAGCCTTATATTGGGTGTTGCCATCTGGGAGCTGTTTTCTCTTATACACCCACTTGCAGTCTACCACTCTTTGGTTCTTGGGTCTATCTACAATCTCAAACACCTGTTGTTGAATCATAGAAGTAAACTCAGTGTCCATTGCAGCCAACCACTCCTCTGCATCTGGGCTTTCTACTACTTGACCAAAATTCTCAGGTTCATTTTTCTGTACAATGGTTCCTTCTACTTGATAGCTCACAGGTTTTCCATACCTGTCTGGTGGCTTTCTGACTCTTTTGCTTCTTCTCAACATGATATTTTCACTACTACTAGCTTCTTCCTCACTGGATTCACTTCTTATCTTCTTCAATCTTTTTCTATCTCTAAACCTAGAGCGTGGCGATGGTACATTAGGAACCTCTTCACTGTCTGACAGTGAACTTTCTTCTGATTCAACACTTATGTCAACCCCCTCGGTTTCTGCATCATCCTGCCTGAATTGTACAAACACTTCCTTATTACAGTGGATTCTCTCCCAGCCACTATGCTGCTCAAAGTTGGCACTTCTAGAAAGTACCACCTTGCCCCCTCCCATCTGAAAACGGTACTTATTACCTGAGTACCAAACAAAATGTAGTTTTCTCCATTTATTTTCACCCTTGCGCCTTTGTTGCGCTGGGACCAGAACATACGCAAACTGCCCGAAAATTCGTAAATACTTCAGGTTAGGGGGTCTATTGTACAAAGCAAAGAAAGGTGTTTGCTTTATGGTTGAACACCATACTCTATTGAGAACATGGTTGGCGGTGCATATGGCTTCTCCCCACAAGTTACTAGGTGCTTGAGCATCCTTTAACATACATTCTTTCATGGTTTGTAATATGCCTATACGTCTTTCTGCGAGGCCATTTTCCGCTGGCGAATACGGATTTGTGATTTTATGTCGTATGCCAATTTCCTTAAGCCATTCCTGGAATTCATTCCCACAAAATTCCCCTCCTCCATCAGTAACTAAAGTGGATACCTTGAAAGGAAACGCTCTCTATACCATGTGTACCCACTGTCTGAATGACTTAAAGGCTTCACTTTTGTTTTTGAGATGATACACAAAGCCATATTGAGTAAACCTATCCACTATCACAAAGAAATATCTTGACCCCCTTGGCTCTCTGGGAACGGCCCAGCCAAGTTGGCATGCACTGCCTCAAAAGGCCTACTAACTTTAACCTTGCTTTCTTTTGCAACAGAAAAAGATTTAACTTTTGATTATTTGCATATAGAACATTCCAAGAAATTCTTACATTTCAACGTTTTTAACTCTGGGCAAATATCTGCCAACTTTTCTAACCCATGGAAACTTACATGTCCTAATACCCTGTGGAAATAGTGTGCACATGAGTCATGTAAAGGTTTGTTTAAGTTTCTGTCCACAGTTTCATCATTTCTGGTATCCAAGTTCTCACTAGTTGTTTTCGCAGTCATCACCTTGGCCGTGGTTGTTGAAGTTCCATCAATATAGCCTTTCCCATAGTAATTTATAGTTCCATTGGCACTCCTAGGCCACTGCTCCCTTGCTGCAGTGCAATATTTCACCAGGTGTGTGGATTCTCCGCATCGAAAACAGCAGCGTGTTTTGACTATCCGTCTTGCAGCCAAGGTCGGGGCTTCATGGTAGTTTGCCGCATTCACCTCCAGTCGGAACGATGCCCTCTCTGGTTCGTCCTGTCGCCTCCGCTTCTCTCCAAACTGGCCTCTGCCCATCTTCTTATGTTTAACTGCAGTCATTCTGCACTCCTCCACAGATCTGCCCTTCTCAGAAGACCTTGAACCCAAGCCGATTTCAGCACAACCACTGTCAACTCGCACCTGCAGCTTAGTGACAAATGGTATCTTGCAATCTTCTTTCATGCGTCTGCAAACCAGGATCGTTAACAGATACTCACAGGATTTTTTCAGCTCTCCTTTCCTCTCCGCTCTGCCCCCTTCTTGGGTCAAACACTGGACACACAGGAACAACACAAAGTTCCAGAGGATTAATATGCACTTCCTTCTGTGTGACTCTCGGCCCCCGAGATTACGTCTAGCCATGTCTGTTTGGCTTTCTGACAGTCACTTTAATGATGAAATGCAGCCTCCTTTCAAAAGAACCCGGGCAGAGCTTCTGTTTGCTTTTACTCACTTTTCATTTATCATCCTCTCACAGGCTTGCTTTACTGGCTTGCATTGGTGAGCTTTGGCTACTCCGGCCATCCATCAATCTCTCACCTCCGCACAGCTTTCCAGGCACCCTCCGGTCAGCATTTCTCCGTTCCGTTACGGGCAGCAGTCCAAACGGAAGCATGCTGGGCCCATAACCCTTTTGTCCGCGTGCCAGTGATGAAGCGAAGTCAGGTCTGTACATAGAAAGTTCTTTTATTGATTAAGTGAGCAAAGTAAAGCATTCTCACACAGAGCAATTCAGCAGTCTGCACCTCACAGCAGAATCAGCATGGCAACTTACTCAAGCAGCTCAGTGTCTCCCTTATCAGTATGTTTACACAGCTGAAGGTCAAAACAGTGCTGGACACCACTTGTGCTGTTTTAACTCTATACATGCCTGGTTACACAACACAGCATCTTATACAATGGTCGAATTGCAGAAACATTTGAAAATCACACTCTGACATGGGATAGAAAAGAAAATGAAGGAAAGCCATCCAAACTGGGTTAAACAGCGGCTCTCACCCAGGACTGATGCGGTAGAGAAAATAAACCAAATGAAAGCCATCCAAACTGGGTTAAAAAGCAGCTCTCACCCAGGACAGATGTGGAAGAGAAAGGGAACTGAAGGAAAGCCATCCAAACTGGGTTAAATAGCGGCTCTTGCCCAGGACTAACGCGGTAGAGGAAAGAAACTGAAGGAAAGCCATCCAAACTGGGTTAAACTGCGGCTCTCGCCCAGGACTGATGCAGGAGAGAAAGGGAACCAAAGAGAATCTATCCACACTGGTTTGAAAAGCTGAATAATTTCCAACTCACTTACTGATTTGTAAGAGAAATGGCAGAAAATGCTCTGAAATGGCAGAAAATGCTTCGAAATGGCAATGATACTTCCAGGTTCCCAAATTGCTTCGAAATCACTTCAAAAAGGAATTTGATCCGAATTTATTCTGAATTACGAAGATTTCGATCGAACCTAACCATACCTATTAATTATATCATGTAGATGCCCTCAGCGTTGAGTCAAGCTGAATGCAAATTCAGCTTGACTCAACATTGAGGGCATCTACATAGGGCAGAACTCTATTTGCGTGTAGTTTGTTTCCAAAAGGTACCAAATCTCTCCAAAATAGAAAAATGAGTTCTAGGTGGCAGCATATTATTGGCTAGGAAAAAATATGCATATCCTTAGCATGTTTCTTTTATAAAATTATTTCTGTAAAATTTATTCAGATGGATTTGGTACCTTTTGGAAACATGTTCCATATTTAGACAGTTTTCTTCATACCTTTTGCAACTTGGGAGCCCCTTCTGCCACCATTTTCACATTATGCAAGTTATGTCTTTCCTTGTTTATATGCAGACTTTCTCCATAAGTAAGCTTCCAGATTCCCCAGAATTCTTGATTGCATGGGGAACCATCACACAAAAAGGAACAACTCCTTTTCTGATGCATCATTTTTCACATGAAGAAAGCAATTGGAGGTAAGATCAACAAGCTAGATACTTCTCTACTTCCATCTTTCAGAACACATTATGAGTAATACTAGAAAAGGGCTTTATTTTCAGCAGCTAGAATCTTACTCTGATGTATTCTGCAGGGTATGGATTGGACCATCCCTGCATTTTTGGAAATTTGACAAGTTGCACTCAAGTTTACTAATGAAGTTTGGAGTTTCCAAAAACTTACACCTACAGCAGTCGGCAGTATGCTGTATGGAAATTGCCAAATACCTTAAAAGACACTTGAAAAGTTTCCTTGGGATGTAGATGCACTCTAGAACTGATGCAATTTGACATTACTTTAACAGCCATGCCCAATGCTATGGAATCAGGGGAGTTTTGCAATGTCTTTAGCCTTCTCTGCTAAAGAGTGCTGGTACCTTGCCAAACTGCAACTTCCAGGATCCCATAGCATTGAACTATGGTAGTCAAAGTGGTGTCAAACTGTATTAATTTTACAGTGCAGGTGCACCTTTGCCCATTTCTAAGTAAACTAACAAAGATCCTTTTAAAAACCTATCTCCATGGTTTAAACACATTTGGAAAACAGAATGACGCAGCTTTCAGGAAAGATTGTACCAAGATTGTTTCCAAACAACAAAATGGTATGAAAGTAGTTGACAGCAGGTGGGCTGTCAGCTGCTTCTCGATTACAATAATTCAGTGCACTCACATAAGGCAATGTTACAATAAGGTTTTTCTTTTTCTGTCTTGCCTTTGAATTTGCAGGTTTTCAACAAAAGGCATCAACCAGCAGATCAAACAAACAATTTGTCTCCTTTTTGCAGGCACTGTTGTCTTGCTATTTGGATTGGTATGTCAAGACAATGCATTATTTTCCTGCTGTTGGCTTCAACTCTGAAGTGTAATATAAGATCTTTTTATGGCAACATGATACAGAGAGATTCTATGTGCTCCTGTGACATGATAGCTTCAAGAAAAAGAAACATATGTTGGGGGGGGGGGGGTTCCCCAGAGACATTGACTCTATCTACAATGCCACATAATGCAGTTTGAAACTGCATTATATGCTTAGTATAGACTCATATAATGCCGTTCAATGCAGTTGAATTGAATTATATGGGTCTGTAGTAAGCACATAAAGCAGTTTCAAACTACATTGTATGGCAGTGTAATGGGGCCATGCTTTATCAATCAATTAACAAGATATAGGTAATGGCTTCCAATTGAGCACCGGATCAGCTTCAAAGTGTTGGTGCTCACCTTTAAGGCCTTGCACGGTCTGGGGCCAATGTACCTGAGGGACTGGCTTACCCCATATTGCCCAATGAGATCACTGCGGTCAGAGAACACCAACTTACTGGCAATTCCCCCTGCTAAGACGTGTAGGTTGACTGCCACCAGAAGGAGAGCGTTCTCAGTGATAGCTCCAACTCTATGGAACGCTCTCCCGGCTGAGACACGAGCACTACAAGATCTCATGTCATTTAGGAGGTCTTGCAAGACCTTCCATTTTCAAAAGGCCTTTGGTTTGTAAGACGCCATCAATGTCTCAGTTCTGCCTGGGATTTTATTTTCATTGTATTGTATTATGCTGCGTGCCATTGTACTTTCATACAGCATATTGTGTTTTAATGTGTGGATGTTTTAGAATGTTTTTATGTGTTTTACTGTGTATTACCCCAACTCTGTAAGCCGCCCGAGAGTGGTGGCCTAGAAGTCCGAGAAATAAACAAATAAACAAATAAAAACCCCAGAGATATGCCAATTTATTGTGTCTATGGCTCCTTCCACGCAGGTGAATAAAATTCCACATTTTCTGCTTTGAACTGGAATATATGGCAGTGTGAACTCAGATAACCAAATTCAAAGCAGATATTGTGTGATTTTCTGCCTTGATATTCTGGGTTATATGGCTGTGTGGAAGGTCCATAAGAGCTATTATAAGAGCAGCAGAACAAACCATTGCCTCTGGTACCTGTATGGCTCAGAATAGTTGGGGATGGAAATGAGACAGCAAATTGAAGTTAGCAAGGATAAAGGAGATATGGGATAAGCCAATGATAAACCTGGACAAACCAGGATGCAGGACCAAGGAACAAATCCTAATCGAAGGAGAAACCAGGAGCTAGGGTGAAAGATACACTCAGCCCCCTTCTACACATTATCTGCTTTAAACTGGATTATCTCGCAGTGTAGACTCATACAATCCAGTGCAAAGCAGATAATCTGGATTATTTGATTTGATAATCTGTATCATATGGAATTGTAGAGGGGGCCTCAGAGATCAGGACATGAGTATTGGAGCCCTTGTACATTTGTCCTGTCCACTAGGATCCATGATCAATCGGGGTTGGCAGATAATTCATGTACACTGTAAAATTAATGCATTTTGACACAACTTTAATTACCATGTCTCCATTCTATAGAATCCTGGGAGTTGAAGTTTTACAAGGTTTTTAGCCTTCTTTGCCAAAAATGCTGGTTCTTCACCAAACTACAATCCCCAAGATTTCATCGCATTGAGCCATGGTAGATACAGTGGTGTCAAACTTCATTAATTCGACAGTGTAGATTCATTCTCAGTGTTTAAATGTAGCTCAGTGGTTCAGCACATGGAGGAGATCAGCATATCAGATGTATAATTTGATCCACATATCAAATGGTATAATGAACATGATTGTGGGGAGGTGTAATAAGCTCTTCATGCACTGTTTCTTTTAGCAGTCCTACCGTATATAACTCAGGGCCCTTCCACACAGCCCTATATCCCAGAATAGCAAGGCAGAAAATCCCACATTATCTGAGTGTGGACTCTGATAACCCAGTTCAAAGCAGATAATGTGGAATTTTCTTTTCTTGATATTCAGGGATATAGGGCTGTGTGGAAAAGCCCTCAATGTCTAAAGAGTATTCAGAAGAGTTGGTTTAGAACCCAAAAATTGCAGTTCTAAAAACCAATGGGGTGTGTGTTTTTTTTTAATGCTTAACGTAATGACTTACACAAAAATTTCTTATTTGATATGTTATTCCTTACAAAATTTTGTAATTAGTTCTAAACTGTCCAAAGCAGGGAAACAGGACTGACACTGTTTTAAGCACAGGCAAATCAAGGGGCAACATTTCCCTTCTTCTCTGGAGTGCAATTCACTGGGACCTATTATTATTGTTATAAATTGCCTGGGCCTGCTTGGAGGAAAATATAAATAAATTATTATTATTATTATTATTATAATAAAATGCCTGGGCCTGCTTGGAGGGAAATATAATGAATTAATATTATTAATATTATTATAATAATAAAATGCCTGGGTTTCCTTGGAAGGAAATATAATGAATATATTATTAATATTATTATTATTATAAAAGGCCTGGGTGTCCTTGCAGGGAAATATAATGAATTAATATATTATTATTATTATTATAAAAGGCCTGGGTGTCCTTGCAGGGAAATATAATGAATTAATATATTATTATTATTATTATAAAAGGCCTGGGTGTCCTTGCAGGGAAATATAATGAATTAATATATTATTATTATTATTATTATTATTATTATAAAAGGCCTGGGTGTCCTTGCAGGAAAATATAATGAATTAATATATTATTATTAATATTATTATTATTATTATAAAAGGCCTGGGTGTCCTTGCAGGGAAATATAATGAATTAATATATTATTATTAATATTATTATTATTATAAAAGGCCTGGGTGTCCTTGCAGGGAAATATAATGAATTAATATATTATTATTAATATTATTATTATTATTAGAAATGGCCTGGGTGTCCTTGCAGGGAAATATAATGAATTAATATATTATTATTAATATTATTATTATTATAAAAGGCCTGGGTGTCCTTGCAGGGAAATATAATGAATTAATATATTATTATTAATATTATTATAAAATAGTTGCCCACCTCTGGTCAAGGCCTGCTTCTCTAGTGCTCTTCTCACTCCAGCTTTTCCCCCTTCAGTTTTCCAAACACCTCTAGTAATCTCCATTTGTCCTCTATGATTTTTCTTGATTCTGAACTTTTCCTTCTTCTCTCCATGCTCTTTTCACTCCCTGCTCCCCTTCTCTCAGCCTTTCTTATGTCCTTCTCATCTGTCCTTCTATCTAGCCTAATTTCCTGGGGGTTTAAACGGCTTTTTTCCTCTCAGTCCTGCAAACCACTCTAGGAGTAGCGCTCTGGTTCTCTATGGCAGTCATTGTCAACCTGTGTGACGCGGCACACCAGTGTGCCGTGCGAGAGCACGTGGTGTGCCGCGAAAACGTCCCCTCCCCCCGCCTTTCTTCCCCCTCCTGCTGCTGCTGCTTGGAGGAGGAGGAGGAGGAGTCCAAGCGGGCAGAGGCGGATCTGGGCCTACCGGGTGAGGCGGGCTCTGAGGTCTTGTGTGTGTGAGAGAGGAGAGGGTTGGAGGAGAGGGAGGGCGCCGGGCTGGGGGAGGCTTTTCCGCCTGGCCCCCGTGCCCTTCCAAAGTCGGAAGGATATGAGAGCCGGGCGAAAAGCTTCCCCCGCGAGCCATCGAGGCCTGCGGGTGGCGTACTCCACCTGTTCCCCGCGCCCTTCCCAAATTGGGGACGGGTGAGGGGGCCAGGAGGAGCACTTCCCCCAGGCAGCGACTTTGAAGTTGCAAGGCCATTAAATGCTAATCAACATGGCCATTTGCAACATTCGCACTGGCCTAAAGCAGGCAAGAGTTCTTTCTTCCAACCTGGACATTATTCCACGTCACTTGCC